>JAABNX020000070.1:31028818-31041737 GCA_015163995.2 Mormyrus lacerda
TTTTTATACATTTAAATTTAGATAAGTTCAGGAGGGCGTTTCAAACCGGTAGCCCTTCGTATGGCTCAGTACCCGTGAAGTAGCTCTCAGTTTCAAAAAGGTTGGTGATGTAGAAAATCCAGCATCTGACTGCAATATGTGTACAGTGACCTAGAAACGCATGTGTACAGCCACCTCATTATAACCCCCAACTCTTAATTTTATACTTGTGTTTAATGTGTGCACCCATCAGCACCTTCTCCATATCTCTGGGATGCCAGTTCATTATAGGAAGCATTATGGGCAATTCAGAGATATCAGGTAGCTGAACTGCATGTTTTTGGGCTGTGGGAGGATTATATAGATTTGGATTTAAACCCCAAAAGCCATAGTTGTGAGGTAACATTGCTCTTCAACATCCAGTCCTCTGTAAGAACATTATTAATAAATCTATGCCTTTCTGAGTATTTCAATCCATTCTACTGACAGAAGCTAAATCGAGGAACGTATCTGCATTACTTAAAACATACATTTTGTTTTTATGTAAGTGTCTTGTCTATTCTCCACCATCTATTCACACTCCCCTCCGACCCCCCCGCCGCTGAACCCTTTCTAAACGTGTCATCCACCTCAGACCAGCCAATTTAGGCAAAATATTTTCATAACAGATTGCAGAGTTGAAGCAAAATGTCTGGAATGTGCTGCTGCAAAAAAGGGAGGGGGGGGGGCTGGGAAATAAGGGCTATGGCTGTGTTATTGGAATGTTGTATGGTGGGTGACAATTCTGGAATGAAAAAGTCTACTTCACCTTCTATCTTACTTACTTTGCCACCATCTGTCACCCATAACAATTTCCAAAAGAGAAACCTCATTAAAGTGATAGAATTTAAAGGCTAAAGCCATGATGGCGGCCAAGTGAAACAATACAGCTGATGGATAGAGGACAAAATCCAAAGTGATGCACCTCTTCCATTAACGCGTCAAGGTGAAGCAAACTGCTCCTACTCTGCTTCTGCTGCCACTCCGATAAGGAACCTGTAGCAAGACTGCGTGCAGACTGAAGGACTCCCGTGTCTAACGGCAAGTCTGTGAATGGCATGGCTGACTTGTTTCACGGCAAAATTATAATTACGTGCAGCATTTGCAATTCAGAGTTGTGGCATTTTCACCCATCTTCCCTCAGAACATTATGCGAATCCACTGAATGCGGGTGAAACAGAAACTCAATGCGCCAAGACCGTGAGGACTTCTGAATCCATCCGTCCATCCGTGTACCTGGGGCTGGAGCGGGACGGCCACTGCACTCTCAGCCTTAACAGACACTAAGATGCAGTACAAGAATGAAATAAAAACCCAGCAAAAACAAAACAGCAGATTTGCTAGAGAATGCAGACAGTGAATTTGGAAATGGCCACCACTGTCATACACACCATCTGGCCTATAAAAATCTGTGAGCTGCTGAAAACAGCAAAAAGGGAGAGGAGACACCAAAGACCACGGTTCAGATCACTGTTAACTACAGACCGAGAGACTAAGTAAAGCTGGCAGCATAAAATGAACCAGCTTACCACAGCGAGAACAAAACCATGTTGAGCAATGATTCAGAGCTCACTGGTACTGCCCTGTCGCTACAATGCAGAAGGAAACCACTTATGCTACAAAGCTAAGATGTAGAAACAAGTCTCGCAGCGCCAACCCTGAGATAAAACAGCCAATACCAATAGCTAAGTGCCTAACTAAGTTTGTCGATGAAAACCAGTAATATGGCACCAGGACCAGCCAGCCAAATTGCAGTCCATTCCACAAACATGGAAGCTGAATTGCACAACCATCACCTGACTAGATATAATGCAACAAAATCCACCCTGTAATTAAGGTGCCTCTGAATCATCCAATCCAGTATGAAAGCCAATTAGGTAAATGAAGCAAGGGGGGAACCTAATTTGCTACACATGCATCTATCCATCCATCCATCCGTCCTCCATACCTACATAAGGTCACGGTAACTCCTGTACCTTTCTCTAAAAGAACTGCATGGATTTTGGCCCTTGTGCAATTTCATGTACTTGTTATAATATTGAGTGAAAACAGATTTCCCATTTAGCACATTCCCCGATCAAGGAATACCAAAAACAGCCCTGCGCACAACAGGACTCACGCCGCTAATGCATTTAGGAATCATGGGAAATCACTCCCAAGGAGGCATGACCAGAAAGAGTGTCTGTTAAAGTAAATCCAGATGCATATTAAGCAGGACCAAAAGCTGAGTATTTCAATGAAATGAGGCCTGATTCCAGAGGCTCAGTGCAGAGGCGTGGACTGCAGAACTGGGGGAACCACCAGGCCCTAATCCCAGGAAAATCAGCTTCGTTAAGAATACAGTGATCAGTAATCATGAAATTACCCACAAAAAAAAATAAAATCAAATCTATACGACTTCATTAACAAAAGCCTGAGTTATGTCCGTGTTTTTTGAAACAAAAATGTGACTTATTGGTGAGACAAACGATATTGGTTAATCACTGAGTGCTGCGATTTGAAATCTACCAACAAACTGTACGGTATTTTTAGACCGTATGTTAAATGCTACATCATCGGCATCATTAACCAAATAGCACCATGCATCCTGTACTCCTGACCCCCCTGTCTCCTCCCTGGTGTGGCCCTGATCTCACCCCTCACTAGCACTTGTATTTAAGTATCTGTTTGTCTCGTCAGCCCCAATCCAGTCATCACTGCTGAACTTTCCTGCTGCACGCGTCCTTCCCTGTTTCCAGTCCTCCTGCTTTGGATCCCCCTGTTTATTTTGACACTTCATTTCGTTCAATAAAACCCTTTTGTTTCACCACATCACCTGCCCTTGAGTATTTCATCCCTCAAATATTGACAGAATGACTGGACCCCCAAAGAAATCTAGTTGCTATTACCTCAGACCCGGCTTTCAGGCCTCCCTGCATTCTGCAGACAAGATTCTCAGTGTTCTCTGGATCCAGAGACTAGTGTGGTTACCAGAGCCATAGGATCCACCGGAGCCAAACCGCTTAGAAGTCAAGGACCTTGAGCGGTGGCCAAATCCACTGTGTGGATGGTGCCTGAGGCCAAAGCACTTTTCACGCAGGCAGGGGAGATAATGGCGGGGCCCACCACAGGCGCGGATGCCCAGGAGGCAGGGGAAGTCCGGCAGTGTATGGAGGAGATGCAGCAGCTGATCCCACAGTGCTGAAGCCATTCAGCATGATGTCGCTTAGCCCACTGAAGTGGCACCAAGGGTTGCTTCCCCAGAACCAGATGCTGCCCCTTGAGGTGACTCCACCATGCCCCCACTGGCCCTGCACAATTCGTCACATATTTTCCCAGCGGCTCTTCATGGCTCACTGCCGCTCCACCTGTAAGCTCCTTGCAGCTGGCTTCAGCGCTGCCTGCATCTCCAGCCTCAGGAGGAAAAATCGGAGGAAGCTGCCTGTCACTGTGGCTGCCTCCTCACGTGACCTGGTGCCTCCAGAGCCCTGCCCAGAAGAGGCCTCCGCTCATCCCAAAACTCCGGAGTTCAGTCCCCAAGTGTCCACTTGTTTCAAGCCTTCAGAGTCCAGCCCAGAATGGACCTCTGCTCATCTTGAACCTTCAGAGTCTGGCCCACAGAGCCCCACTCCGCCCATTCTTACTTCTGCTGCACCCCCAGAGGCAATCTTCACCTCTGCTGTGCCACCTGGGGCAGTCCTCACCTCTGCTGTGCCCCAGTCTCCCAGCCCAGAGAGGGTCACTCTGCCTACGCCCCCGTCTCCTGGCCCAAGGGGGTCTCCAGCATCTCGCTTGTCACCTGCTGTCATGGCTTTACCCCACTGATGTCCCACCAGCACCCACCTTGTCTCCTGATGTCCTCCTTAAGTCTGCCTATCATCACCCGGGCACTCGATTCGTCTTCTGTCATCACCCTGGCATCTTCCTCACAGCCTCTGGGCTCGCTGCTGGCAGTTTCCTAATCCCCTGCCGGCCGCTGCCAGCCCTACGCCTGATTCCATGGTTGTCACCAGACTGGATTGAAATTATCTGGAGGATGCCCATGCAGAATTGGAGTGGGACCCTCTGGGCCTGGTCCTGAGCCCTGCTCCGCCTCTTCCCACAGCTTTTGTCGACCTGGCCCTAGGTCCCGAAGGCAGCCAACGGTGTTGGCTGAGGGCAAAAAGAGGGACTGGCCGAGTCTCCATCTCCCATCCATCCATGCCGACCTTCCAGCCTTCTTTCCGCCCAACGCTGCCTGTGGAGGTCCAGAGGGAAGAACCTGCAGCACCCTCTTGCTCCTGTCCTGCAGTCCCCTCGGTGTCCTCCTGCTCCAAGCTCACTGGGCCCTCAGCACCCTCCGGCCCCACTGGCCCACTGAGGCCCCTATGTCTGCCTTGCTGGTGAATAGGCCCAGGAGGGCCTGCACCTCAGCATCATTCCCCAGCTCCCCAGGGTCCATAAGACTCCCTGGACACCACGTTTCCATTTATCATGCCTCAGTCTCTGTCCCTGTGCTGTGTCCTGCCTTTGTTTTATCCTGGCCTGTGTCCTTTCGTACCATGGGCATAAATTATGGGGGCATAGGGGGGTTGGAACCCCCCCAATAATCAAAGCCAGCCAATACAACCGCCTGGACCCCTAAAATGGGTGGAGACCACAACATCATAATGCTCAGCACCCTCGCTGATGTTTCCATCTCTCTCTCCTTTGTTCCCCTCCTTTTCTACCCTGTTCTGTTATGGCATGTTCTGTCTGTCTCTGTCTCTTCTGCTCCCTGGTCCTCGTTGATGTTCAATGCTCATCCTTCCAGTTCCTGGTGTGTTCCTTGTGCCTGGTTTCGTGCCGTGTTCGGTCTGTTTCGTCGATGTGGTTCTGTTGGGTGTTGCTCTCTTCTGCTGTCCTCATGGTCCCTGGTCTGGCTCCTGCGTTTTCCATGTCCATGGTTGTGCCATGCGTCCTGTCCTGCCCAGTATTGTGGCTCTACCCCTCAGATCTTGTGTGCTGTCTACCCCGTGTTCTCTGTCCAGCCTGGTGTCCCTTCTGTCCCCAACTGTGTATGTCCACCATGGTGTCTGATCTCCTTGGTCTCCTTTGTGCCCGATTTCCAGTCCTCCCATTTTGGGTCCCTTGGTGGTCCTGTTTTTTCCAGCATTTTTGTTCACTTAGTTCAACAAAGTCCTTTTGTTTCGCCACAATGCCTGCCCCAGTCTTTTCTCACTCAAATTGTGACAACATGAGGTAAAAAAATGAAAAGGCAGAAGGGGATGTCTGTGCTTTTCAAAAGCAAACAAATGGACACGACTTCATGCCTGATTCCCCCTTTGTGCCTCCTTGATGCTACATGTGCTCTGTGGCCAACGTGCAGTGGCATGTCTATTATAATCAAAAATAAGAATGACTGGTTTACATCTTAGGATCAGGATGCATTTCACTGCATGTTGTACCTCTACAACTATGCATGAGGCAAACAGAGAGTCTTGAATTTTGAAGATAATCAAAAATGTGAGGATTATTTAATCTTTAAATGACAGCAGCATTACTTTTCTATTTTTTAATAGAATTCATTAGTCCCACAATGCTGAAGCGTTAAATCACTCAGTTCTTAAATGGCCTTTGCTTTGTGTCCCCCGGTACGCGCTCCTGCAACAGCCCCGCACGCTCACTCATCACCCGCCTTTGTCTTGCTTTTTAAAGCCTCTGCTTGCCAACCTGTCAATGCAGAAGCACTCAGGGGAGCAGCGGGATTCATCCTGGGACCTAATGAACAAGCAGGTAAACTAATCACTGCCATTTATCACCATGGTGAAGCCTGTCTCCGCTCCATGGTTTGCTCTGTCACCGAGGACCACATTCATCCATTAGAGTCAAGGCTGTTGCTTTCCATCATGAGGTGCACATAAACAAAATATTCCAAAGTAGCATTAAGGTGACTTTAAGGACATTATGAGTTAGTGCTACATGCCTTTTTAATGTGATAAAGCCCATTTGGTTTCCCAGGTCATTGCTTATGTTGGCTGTTAATGTTTCCTATAATTTTATCAAGGCTCTGAAAGAGAAATGTTTCCTTCATCTTGAGAGAAGTGCAGCCCAAAATGTCAAAGGAGGCAAACAATCATTAAACAAAATCAGATATTCCATTGTTAACTACTGGATTTTTAATCATAGCAATCCATCTTCTCCTCCTCCCACGTGTAACTGGGCTTGAATGTGAATATTCAAGGAAGAGGGGAAGAGGTTACATACAATATGTTCCCTCAGAGCATGCCAACTGGCACTTACAACTTCACTGTATTGCTTGCGCAAATATCTATTGTAAAAAGAACGATAAAAGTTCCAGGAAAAATCTTGATCTTTGTAATTAATGCCAGGAAATACCCACTAAATATGCCTTTGTGAATTTAATAATCAGACCAGAATGAGAAATCTGGGTCCAAATTGAAATGGCACACTTCGTGATGTTGTATGATCTGCAGGTGTAGTAAGTGGTTAAGCTAAAGGGGGAGGTGGGGCGGCATCGAGCCCCCCTGAATTTGGATTGGCTTACTGAGTACCCCATTCATTTTCATTGGTTATGAGCGATGTCAATCATAGAACACAGAATACAGAAGTCCCCATACAGGTATGTCACTATAATTTTAATAGTTATACTTAGCCGGTAGCTATTAAGGGTAAAACCTCCAGTGAGGGATTTCAGAGATATAGGGCTCTATTTTAACGATCTAACACAAAGCGTAAAATGCAAAGTGGCACTAACAGTTATTAGCTTGTCCAAATCCATTTTGCTACTTTGATGGTGGAAAAACCAGACTGTGTGACAGTGCAAGGAGGAAAAAGGGTTGTGCTAACTCTTTTAATCATTCAGGTGTTTTGGACATAACATGCAATGAACCAATTGGTATGGTGCATCACCTCACCTTTAAAAGGCAACGGTGCTTGATCCACTGCGGATTGGTATTACAACGACGCATTTGCTCAATAATATACAGCTGCAGCAACTCTTTTCAGGTCCCATCGATCTTAGGCCCTGGCCCACCACTCTCAGCAACCTTCTGGTTGGCTTGATGCATGCACAGAGAACAAACTTGTTATTTATGCTTTTCACAAGGTTTTAAAGTCTAGTTTATCCGTTTAACTTTTTTGGAAATGAAATTTCCTTTGCACATATTTGTGCACAATCTATGTTTCATGATTGCATATTATGGATCTAAATGTTTAATATGTTCATTTAAATTTTTTCCCTCTTTAAAATTTTGCTGTTTCTGCATAAAAATTCACACAACAAAAACGCAAATACTAGGGTCATCTTTAACAGGATCTGTGATCACTTGCTCACCTGTCAGCAACCAGAGCAGCCTGGTTTTACACCTCAGAAGCATCTTCATCCAAACTTAGTATTTTCATCAAGTGTTGTGCGGAGTGGAGGAAGAACCTCTGCGTCCTTCCCAGTTGACTCTGGGGTTCCCCAGAGGCAAGTTCTTGCTCCTACTCTGCTCGGTGCTTGTATGGACTGGGTGTTGGTCATGGTCGTGGGGTCCAGCAGCTGTGGGATGCTGGTGAAGAAAGATTTACGATGCTGTGCAGAGTCAATGGAGGCTCTGATCGGGGCTTCGAGAGACTGAGTGAGGAGTCAGAGTGTCTGGAAGCGAAGGTGTCCTGGATAAAGACCCACATCCAGCATTTAATGACTTCTTAGGCACAGCCATCAGCAGTGTGTCTGCCTGCATGGAGATTGTCAACCTTGTCAACTGATTTACCAACATTGACAGCGACATTCTTGTCTCTGGTGATTCTTCCTATGAAGTCAGCAGATGGATTGGAAGAGCATGAGAGGTCATGAGGTCACTGGAAAGGGGTATGTGGCGCTGCAGATATCTTTGCTAAGGACAAAGGTCCAAGTCTTTAGAGTGCTGGTGCTCCCTGTCTTGCTATATCCAGTGAGCTGAGACGAAGACTGGGATCCTTTGGTACTGTGTCTCTTCGGAGAATCCTTGGGTACCGCTGGTTTGACTTTGTGCCGAATGAGCAGTTGCTAGAGGAGTCCAGAATGAGGCACATTACCTGCATTATGAGGGAGCATCAGTTATGGCACTATGGCTATGTGGCGCATTTCCCTGAGGGTGATCCGGCTCACAGGATCCTCATTGCTGAGGACCCGAGCTGGACCAGGCCAAGGGGACGCCCACGTAACACCTGGCTGCGGCACATGAACGGCCAATATCTGGAGGGTGGGACTGGACCATGTGTCTGCCTGAGGGATCGGCAGCCTGGGATCCCGAGGAGTTTCACCGCGTGGTGGGGGCAACAACGTGCTGCATCAGCGCATGCTCTCCAACCTGACCGGACCTCAGTAGTTGCCTACGATAAATTTCCTTCTACGGGAGCACCACTGTCCAGCTGTGAAGCAGGGGTGGGATGAGGCACCAGCGAGTGTGTTCTCATTTCCTGGGATCATCCGCGCAGTTCCAAATGCGAGGTTATCATGTCAGAACACGGGGAAGCTCGCTGCCGGAAATGGGAACTTAATTATGCATGTGTGTATTTTTATTTTATTCTGGGTCTGCAGTTAGAAATATAAAAATAGAAGTGCGATCTTTGTTCAAACAAAACACAAGTCAAATAACTAATAATTTCAAAATTATGCAGGAGTATCTAAGTCTACAGGTTGAGTTAAAAAATAACAATAGACTGTCCAAGCGGAATGTAGAAAGTAAGATTGCATTGGAGGCTAAGGATAATATCCCACTTAGAATATTGTCTGCAGGTTTGGTCACCATACCTTAAGAAGGACATTGCAGTTTTATTGATTACACACATTTTATGCAGCCTTGTCAATAAATATGTATAAAGTAAAAACTCTTTCATTCAAAAAAGTAATACATTAGTGCTTATCTTACATTAAAGGGAGATGGCCTTCTGTGAAATTCTGTAGATAGTTCAATGCACTTGTATAATGGCCTCAGCTAGACAACTGAGAAAAAGGAACATCTGTTGGTGTAGCCTTCAGACACAGAGCACCAGAAATTGTGCATGACTTCACTCTCTGGGCAAGATTATGAGCGGAGCCATGTGACGTACGGATGGGAAGAAGGAATGAGAACTTTACTGGGATTGGAGTGGAGCAAGGTTAACCAAAGCTGGGGATGAACAAACACAAGACAGAGACGTTTCAGCATAAGCACAGTGGAAAGAACAGATACATAAAACCCAGAAACTGCAATGGATCATGGGAGAGGTGTGAGCAATGGGTAGAAGCTGGTGGGGAAGGAAACCTCAGGCCTATATAACTTTTGGGAACAGAAACTTGAGTTGAGTCAATCGGCTTATCAGCTAACCTTGCCTCACCCCATGCCCTTCCAAACTCCATCTTATACTTGTATTCAATTACATACTTTATAAATGAGAGTCTAAATGTGATTTCATTAACTTTTCCAAAATGGTTTGGACATTACCCCGAGGGCATCATCTCTTGGTCCTGTGGTGCCTGTAATGCCTTCAGCCTGGGCTTATGAAGGAAGACCACGGACAGCAGGGGGTGTGCATCATTTAGTCTGTTGTCCCCTCTGCTAGACCACGCACATGATGAATGATAGCCTCTTTCACCCTTTCAATCCCATACTCCATAAGGCATTGGAATTTTACTAAAACAAATATCCAGAACTCACATCAGAACTTATTTCTCAAAGACCAAGACTGCAGCAGTGATCAGGAAAAACAGACCCTCTGCCCATAATGACTCAATTTTATCACTGTTCTTCTCTCCAAGCTCATCATGCACATATTGTCGCGTCTCACGGTGCACGGAGCTCAGTAAGGGAGGCAGGATGTCAGAAAACGGGATGAAAACGGGTTTTATTTGATGGAAACAGACTGACTAGGCGGCGGCGCAGGTTGATAATACAATGACCGGACTGGGGAAACAAACTGAAACGCAGACTAAATACACTGAACTAATTACAGCAACAGGAAACAGCTGGTGAACACGGGGAATCCACACGAGGTAGATGAGGGGGCGTGGCACACGGAACGAGAGGACGATCGGGGCAGGACACATATACATTCTGTCGATCAGGGACACCATTACCTTGTTTTGTCACTTCTCAATATCATGCCTGCACCCCCATAGGAACTGAAATAAATCATTTTTTAAAGAGACATGAAACTCATTTTTGTTTTTATCCCCTTACCTCAAGTAACTTTAATTTAGGGAAGGACTGCTAAAATAAAACGTAGCCAACCCTAAAGAAAGAAGCCATCTAGAGGAAGTATGACCATGTCGTTAAGAAATGAGATTGAGCAGATATTTTGTGTGTGCATATGTTTAAGTAAAAATGAATGATAACTGTAATTTAGCATCTTATCCATCCATGTTTATGGGGGGACCCTGGCACCTATCCCAGGCAGCATAGAGTACACCCTGGCCAGGATGCGAGTCGATCAAAGAGTGCATAAACATATACCACTGCCAATTCAGTGATACCAGCTAGCCTAACTCCATGCCGTGAAATTGTATGGAGGAAGCCCACTTATCAGAGGTAGACAGTACTGAACAATCCATTATGCATCATAGCTGGCTGGCTAGGATGCCATTTTATGATGGTGAGATGACTTAGCAATCAGATTTCAGTTTTTTATGGATGGGGGAGGGGTGCCATGTGGGGTTTGATCAGGAGTGAATGGAACATGAGACTCTGTGGATACAGCAGAAACAGGAATGAGACACACAAGTGTGGAGGTGTGAGGTGTAGGAAAAATTAGCTCAAATAATGTGTCTCCACCAATATAGGAAAATTAATGATTAATTGATAATTGATAATGATTATGCTGGAATGGTTTGTTTCTCCAATAAGCAATGTTATGAAAGTGACAAATATTAAGTTACTGTAGCACTTATCTCCAGAAATTGGATGGAATCCAGTAGGGATGCACTGATGGATCGGCCAGTGATCGGCCGATCAGTCTCACGTATTTCCGATTACGAACCGATCTTGTGCATGCACAATAAATCATATGCGAAGTCGCGTGCAGACGCACAAATAATGTCTGTAACTTGTAAATCCTTCAGCATGAGCCAAGCGGACGCAAAATTCGCTTATCTGCAGCAAGTGTAAGGATCAGGTACACTGTGGGGGAACCAATACAAAGACATTTAACACAACAAATTTAATTAGACATTTAAAAACACGTCACCCCAGTGAACGAGCTCAGTTTGAACAAGCTAGCAAAGCGAAAGCTCCTAGCAAAGCATTTTCGAAGCCATCTATCAGGATATGTGGGGTCTTGAGGTCGCTGGGAATGAGTGTATGGCGATCCAGGTATCTTTGCAAGAGGATGAAGGTCCAAGTCTTTATGAAGACTGGACTCCTTTTTGTACTGTGTCTTTTCAGAGTACCGCTGGTTTGACTTTGTGTCGAAGTAGCGGTCGGTAGAGGAGGTCCAAATGAGGCACATTACCTGCATTGTGATGGAGTGTCAGGTATGACACTACGGCCATGTGGCGCTATTTCCTGAGAGTGGGGACGCCCACGTAACACTTGGCTGCGCCAGATGGATGGCCATTTCCAGAGGGTGAGACTGAACCGTGCGTCTGCCTGGGGAGTCGCCAGCCGGGATCCAGAGGAGTTTCACCATGTGGTGGGTGTGGCAACACGCTGCATCAGCGTATGCTCCTAACCTGACCTGACCTGACCTGAATATTTTTGTGATTGTTCATAACTGTATATTTGAAGATGCTTTGGTGTCCACCCCAAGCTGGTTAACCATGTTGGATGTAACCTCACATAGGAAAAGCACTATTCTTACAAAACACACATTCACAGATTAATGTTGCCACGACTGAGTGGGAAGGAAATATTTACCGTAATTTCCGGACTATAAGCTGCTACTATTTTCACTTGCTTTGGACCCTGCGGCTTATACAACGGTGCGGCCTTGTGCCGGTTATTTTGTTAAGCAGCCGTGTTACTGCAATTTTAGTTTACTGCAAAGTTTGATTGATTGAAAGATTTGTTAATAAATGGGACGCTTTGCATTCCCAAACAGTCATCTCTGTCCCGACAATCTCCTCCATGGTAGCAGGAACCCTTATATACTGTAATTAAACATTAAAACACCTGCGGCTTATAGTCGGGGGCGGCTTATATATGGAACAATCTGTATTTTTCCCCAAATTTAGCTGGTGCGGCTTATATTCCGGTGCGCCTTATAGTCTGGAAATTACGGTAATTAAGCAAAGCGTTGCCAAGGGCGTTAATAAAGTGTTAATGTCTATGTATGGGATGTATCATGTGAACGGGATTTAATAAACATAGCCAGAGTGTGCCGTCAAGCTGTTCATCTAAGAATGGTTGTAAAGATACATTCTGTTTTGAATGTATGTTCCCGGTGAACTAAAGTATTTCATTGTGAGGTAACTACACAAGACACGTTTGATCAACTTATCTAGGGTGGCACTTTGTGATCGGGGTGTGGATCACGGTCTTGGGTAGTGCTTCACTGGTTCATGGCTCGTGATGGTTTGATGTGTGGATTGGTGCAGGATGTGTCATGGGTTCCTGCTGCTTGCCGTGGGCTGGTGGTGAGGTCGCTATGGCTTTGCGTGGTTGCCTTGTGTTTGTTTGGTTGTCTCTTGGCTGGTGGCCTGGTGGGGACTCGTCATGCGTCTGGTCCGTGTTGGTCCGTGCATTGGACCGTCGGGGTCATGGATTGGTTTGGTGTTGCTTAGGTGTATGGTTTGTGTCCTTGTTATAAAGTGTTAACTTATTTAGTTGTGTTGTATTTTACTTTCTATATTAGGTACTGGGTCCTGCTGTTGTCTGTAGATTGGGCTAAGACAGAACAAAGCTCGGTCAGAATGATGAGGGATATGCAGCACTTTGGGCTAAGAAAGAGCAAAGCATGGTGAGACTGATGAGGGATGTGCAGCACTTTGGGCTCTCCTGCA
>JAABNX020000070.1:31110976-31126055 GCA_015163995.2 Mormyrus lacerda
ACGCGGGTCACCGGGGCCCCCCCCTGGAGCCAGGCCTGGGGGTGGGGCTCGATGGCAAGCGCCTGGTGGCCAGGCCTATACCCATGGGGCCTGGCCGGGCATAGCCTGAACCAGGCACGTGGGTCCCCCTTCCAATGGGCTCACCACCCATAGGAGGGGCCATAGGGGTCGGGTGTGATGCCAGCTGGGCAGTGGCCAAGGGCGGGGACCCTGGCGGTCCGATCCTTGGCTACAGAAGCTAGCTATTGAGACATGGAATGTCACCTCTCTGAAGAGTAAGGAGCCCGCGCGTAGGCCTTTTTAGAAAAAACATCAATCACTGTAAGGATATACTTTAACCCATCGTTGTACGTCGCCAGCCCTTGCATGTCGTATAAATCGGCCTGCCACTGATACATGGGTCTCGATACAAACACTCTGTTCCTGGGAAAATTCTTTTTATGTAAAGTATAACTGTCTTGCATAGACAGCCACTCTCTGATACCATCGGTAGCCACTTTTTTCCCTGTATCTTTCTCCACGGCTCTCTGCAGTCTGGAGGCACCCCCATATGACCCCGGGTGGCTAGGGTCATAGTAAGTTCAGTTCAAGACACGAGCTGTAGTCTTGATAACAGACATGCTTTTCACACAGTGAGTGGGGGTGAAAGCAAGGTTGCTGTGTTTTTTATACGTGTCTGCTGGGAAGGGTTTTTTTTGTGTAGAGTTTACAATAAAAGTTTAGCTGGGGTGGGGATCGAACCCACACGACCATATGTCCATTGGATCTTAAGTTTAATGCCTTAACCACTCGGCCACCCTGCTGAACACACACATATATACACACATTTTGAAGTTTGAAAAATTTTATTAAAAGGGAATACATTTAGTGAAAGATATATAGTTTTATAAATGCTATTACAAGGGTATACATATAGTGAAAGATATAAAGTTTAAAAAATGTTATTACAATGGTATACAATTGGGGAAAGATATAGTTTAAAAATGCTATTACAATGGTATACATTCAGTTACACCCGTGACAGTTGTTGAGGTAGATTAGTGATGTCACATGCAATAAGGTCCATATAGTGGCCTTTTCAGTGATACATGTATATAGAGTAGCAAGCATCTGATTAAATTGATCATTAAAATGGGCCTCCAATAACCTCAGAAATAGCGCATGGATGAGAGCTATGTGTTTTTCCCCACGTATCGCTGTACACCACTACATCCAAATATACTGCGCAACCCTCCAGCCCTGAAAGCACACGGTTCATAAGGCACTGAAAAGTTGCAGCCGCATTTCTAAGACCAAAACTCATAATGTTGTAAGAATACAACCCAAACAGAATAACAAAAGCAGAAATCTCTTGCGCACGACAAGACAGAGGAACTTGATAACCCTTCAAAAGGTCAAATTTGCTAACAAATTGGGCAGCACCAACACTATCCACGCAATCCTCCATCCGGGGAATAGGAAAAGAGTCAGGTTTAGTTACACTGTTAAGTTTCTGATAATCCGTGCAAAACCGGAATGTTAGTCAGGTGTTAGTCAGGTTTACTAACTAACAAACATGGGGAGGCCCAACAACTTGAAGGCCTCGCCAACCTATGACCCAACACATACTTTACCTCTGACTCTAAACACTTCTCAGGAGAGACACAATAGAACCGCTGGCGTATTGGCGCAGCATCCCCCACATCAATGTCATGCTTTATTAAATGGGTGCATGTTAGAATATCACCAAATAATGCAGGAAATTCAAAAACCCGATGTTTCAACTGCTCACACTTCTCAAATAAATGGCAGAGGAGAGCCCCCAGATCGGCCAATATCTTGGAGTTCTTAAGCCGAGGCTGGAAAACAGCATTGTCAGGAGCACAAACATCCTCCTCACAACATACCGCAGCCATGCTAGGAGACTGTACCAACTCACAGACCAATGACAGTCCTACAGGTTTCACGTCTGAATCCACTCCACCTGCCAAAGCAGACCGGTCAAAATATGGCTTCAACAAGTTAACCTGACAGTCCCAAAATCAGTAACAAGGCAAGCACCAAATCTCCTGGCCTAAACCGTCTTGACACCGCTTTCTGGTCAAACCATGCTTTCATTTTCTTCTGGGCTTTAGAAAGATGCTCACCTGCCATCCTACCAGCCAAGAACAACTTACGATGAAACCCACTAATATAATCAATCAAGTTAGATGGCGGCTTACAATATTCCAAATCACCTTGTAACATTGCTAGGAGGACCACGCACCAGATGACCAAATACCAGGTCATTGGGGCTAAACCCCATACTCTCTTGCGTGACCTCATGTGTCGCTAACAGGAGCCAGGGAATACCTTCCTCCCAATCCATATTCAATTCAGTGCAATAGCCACGAAGCAATGACTCCAAAGTCTGGTGCCAACGTTCTAGGGCCCCCTGACTTTGGGCATGATAAGCACTGCTTTGCCGACGCATGACACCTAACTGACATACAACCTCCTCAAACATACGAGAGGTAAAATTTGAGTCCCTATCTGTGTGAATAATCTTCGGTATACCACAGATGGAAGTTTATTTACCTTTATTTTACCAGGGAGTCCCACTGAGATATAAAATCTCTTTTACAACAGGGACCTGGCCAAGGTAGCAGCCATACGAAACATAAACAAATACATGATAATAAAACAGAAAAACAATTGTTTATGCACAGTGACTTCTCAAGCAAAACATTGTCATTCCTCAATCACTGTATTATTTAAGATGATCTTAAAATCCTTTAAAGATATTAGCGTTTGCAATTTAAGAACTTTTTGAAGGCTGTTCCATGACAGCCTTCAAAATGAGAAAATGCTGTTTTGCCAAGGTCTGTCAGGACCTGGGGGACATTCAAAAGCAACCACTTGGAGACACGCAAGTGGTAGCTACTGGCGTTGATGCAGAGTCGGGTACTGAGGTATTCTGGGAGTTTACCCAGCAAAGCTTTATAAACAAACATGTACCAATGCCGTTTTCTACGGATGGTTAATGATGTCCAACCAAGACGTACAGAATGCAATGATGAGTGAGGGATTTTGCATTTAAAATAAAACGTAGAGAGGCATGATACATTGAATCTAGGTTCCTTAAAGTGGAGGAGGCCGCATGCATATACAGCATATCACCATAGTCTATCACCAGTAAAAAGGTAGTTTCCACAAGTTTTTTTCTTTGAGGCAAATGTAAAACATGATTTATTTCTAAAATAAAAACCAATCTTCATTTTGAGTTTAACTAAATTAGAAATATGAATATTGAATGAAAGCTTTTCATCAAACCATATTCCCAAATATGTATAAGAGGACACCCTTTCAATCAACTGCAAAAATGTGCAAATTGTCAAAATTTTGTGAGTGAGCTTTTGTAAAAGTCATAAACTTAGTTTTTTGGGTGTTTAAAATTAATTTTAAACATATTAGAGCTCTTTGGAGTGAGTGAAATGAAATCTGAAGTTCTTCTAAAGCCTGTGCTGCAGACTGAGCAGATGTATAGACAATTATATCATCCACATACAAATGCATTTTAACTTGAATATGTTTTTGTAGGTCATTTATAAAACCGGAGAATAAAATAGGAGCCAAGATTGAACCTTGTGGCACACCTGTAGTTATCTCTATAAAATCTGATTTGTAGCTTTCAGCGTGAACGCACTGAGTCCTACCTGTTAAATAGTTTCTAAACCAATTCAGGGCTGTCGGACTTAAGCCAATATTCCTAAGTTTATCTAGAAGTATAACATGATCTACTAAATCAAATGCTTTAGACATGTCTACAAATAGGGCAGCACAATACTGCTTTCTGTCCAAGCTCGAATAATATAATTTGTCACAGCCAGGACAGCAGTGATGGTACTGTGACCATTTCTAAATCCTGACTGAAACTCGCATAAACTATTCTGATCAGATAGAAACTGTTTCAACTGTAAATTGACCTGAGTTTCAAGTATCTTCGCCAGAACTGAAAGTTTAGAAATGGGACGATAATTATTTTTTTCAGAACAATCTCCACCTTATGTAGGGGAAGAATGTATGCAGCTTTCCAGATTGTGGGTATTGTATTTAATTTGAGACTTAAATAAAAAATATATGCAATATGTCATGATCCGCTCCGTTCGATCCTCCCGTGTGCCACGCCCCCTCATTCCCCACGTGTATTTCCCCGATTGTTTTTGCCTGTGCCCTGTTAATCCCCAGTTAGCTGTGTATATGAGTCCACGTCTCCCCTCGTCTGATGTCGGTCATTGTTGCAATGTTACTGTTCGTTCCTGACTACCCAAGTAAACCCTGTTTTCCTCGTCCTCCTGCCTCCTCTCACGTCCTTGCCCGCTCGCCTGCCCTTCGAACCGTGACACAATAGGCTCAGCAATAACATCTGCAGCCATCTTTAAGAGGTAGGGATCCAGATTGTCTGGACCTGCCAATTTTTATGGTCAATGTCTTTTAATGCTTTGTGGACTTGTGAAACTGAGATTGGTTTAATATCAAATAAATCTGAACTGAAGAACATTGATCATAAATATTAACATACGGAGTGTTGGTGATTACTCTTGCATTGATAAAATGTTTGTTAAGGATAAAAATGCTATAGTAAATCAATTTTAGTTCAACTGAGCCAACCAGAATGTTGTCAGGAAGGCTTGAAACATCATTAATATTTGACAGGGATTTAATTGTTTTCCAAAACGTTGATGGATTGTTTAAATTATCTGCAACTGACTTTAGATAAAACTCAGATTTAGATTTTCTAATCAGTGAGGTACATTTGTTCCTCAAACATTTGAACTTAATCCAATCGTCAAGAGAATTTGAAAATCTTGCCTTTACCCAATATTTATTTCTTAGATTTATTATTGTATTAATAGATGCATTAATTTTTACAAACTTTCTGAAAACCAAGGACTTATTCTACCACTAACCCTGAACTTCTTAACGGGGACATGCTTATTTGAAATAGACAAGAAAATTGATTGAAAATAATTCCAGGCCAGTTCAACTTCTGGAATTTGAGTGATCACTATTGTACAAATCATGCAGAAAAGCCTGTAGTTCAAATTTTTTAAATCACCTTTTAGAAATATAATGTGAATTTGACTTAGGAATTTTTGTATTTCTAACACAAGCAATTACACAGTGGTCACTGAGATCATTGCAAAATGTACCAATTGAAGGGTATTTATGAGATGTGTTTGTTATAATAAGATCAAGCAGGGTAGATTTATGATCCGGCTAAAAACTTGGCCTTGTAGGTGCATTTATGAGTTGCACAAGGTTTAAAGAGTCACACAAGTCTTTAAGACAATCTGAAGTCCTCGAATACCAGTCCCAGTTGAGATCACCCAAGAGTATAAATTCAGAATTATTTAAAACGTGTAAAATATCTGACATTGATTTAAAAGCATCTTTCGAAGCAGATGGTGGTCTATAACAGCCAACTACAGTAATACAGGAATTCTTTGACACACCCAGTTTAACAGCCAGGATCTCAAACCCTTTTGTTTTAGAGACAGAACTAATAAACTTTGATCTAACATACATAGCAACCCCCCCCCCCTCCTTTACCTACCCTATCAGTTCTATGTACTTTATAGCCATCAATAAAAATGAAATCATCAGTTATAGATTTCTTAAGCCAAGTTTCTGATAATACCAGAATGTCAGCATTTGTTGTATTTGCCCATATTCTAACCATATCCATCTTAGGGACAAGACTTCTAACATTCATATGTACAAAACCCAGACCTGTGCGACTTTTAAAATCCGATGGAGTTGGAAAGCAGTGTATAGGCGTAGTAGGCCCTGGATTAGGCTGAACATCACCAGATAACATTAATAAGAGTAAAACCATACACCGTAATTTTAGTTTACAATTTAAAAGTTTGTCTGAACCTTTATCACCTATAAACTGTAGAAATTAATCATCTGAAATAGTAAAATAATGCTTTAAAATCAGTTTTTGAAACCATTGGAGCGCCTTTACCTGTTCTTGGGAATGGAAGATCTTCAGCTGATGATGTAAACTGATTGGCTGATAAACAGGCTTGAAAATTAATATTGAAGAGGTTGAAAACTGTCCATGCTGCAGCGGAATACATCCACCTGCACCGAAGCGCCCCACCCTTTTCCTTTATTTTAGGGCTATACAAAATAAGCATCATGTATATAAGATACATGGCCCAAGCTCACTGAATATTAGGCCTATATTTCAAATTGCCCAGGTGGAAGTCTATAGTTCTTAGAGGTAAGCAGCAAAGCAAACAGTTCAGCAGGCCTGCAGCTCAAGACAAAAATCTATACACCCCAGCTTGGTAATAGAGTTGAGACAACACAAAGGCAGTCCAGGCAGAAAAAAAGTATGAATCCACTCACAGACACTCCACCAGTCCGTCACTAGGCCACGAATCCAGCTAAAAATCTATTTAAGGATCCACTTCCATCCAGGGTGAAAATAGAAAAAATTAGCCGGGGACTCACCAATGTCTTGCCAAAGCACAGGAGAAGGGGAAACAATCAGATATCAAGTATCTGCTGCACTGAAAGGATGCGCAAATAGGATGCGAAATAAACTGTGACAACACTTTCACTACAGACTTATTGATAATAGTCCTCAGGGGATATGGTACTGGATGGCAGGTACACGGACACACATAATAGTCAACAAATATACAAACCCAGACTTTGAGGGATTCAATGGTCCCACACAGTCTACGATTAAGTATTCAAAAGGTTTGCCAACAGAGGGTATCGGATACAAGGGGGGCGGTTTAATAACCTGATTCGGCTTTCCAGTTAAGGTATAACAAGTCTTAATGAAATAGGCTACATCCCTTCTCAAACCAGGCCAATAATAGTGGCGCAGTACCCGTTTATAGGTTTTCCTGACCCCTAAGTGACCAGACAGTTCCACATGAGCAGTCTTTAAAACAAAATCCCTAAATTTAACTGGTACTACAATCTGATACACTGGACCAACTATCTCTTCGCCATTAAAAGGTAGCCATTTGAGCATTATAAGATCATCTTGCAAGAAATAACCGCACGACACCTGATCCATCTGTTTTATCGGTTGTACTACTGCAAACAAGTTCACCAAACCCGCCTCCTCTCGCTGAGCTGTAATCACCTCACTGCGAGACAAAGGTGTGGGTAATATTGGTAAACGAACAGATTTTCCTAACTTACAGCTACCCACAACAGCATCCTCCTCCTACCAAAAATGACTCAGACCAAGCCACCGCACAAGCAAGGGAAGCCTCGGGAAAATCAAAAGAAGTGATCAGGCTCAGACACAGATGGCACATCTCAAACAACATGGGCCGGCACAACACCACGGCAAACCCTACCACCTGCTAAATTATTCCCCAGTAACATCCCTACTCCTTCCACAGGCAATAAAGGCCTAACAGCCAACGTCACCTCACCCTGCACCAACTCTGACTGCAAGTCAACTCTATGCGAAGGAGCAGAAAAAGTCTGAAGACCAGTACCTTTAATCAGAACATTGCAACCAGTACTAGACTGTGAGGAAATTGGCAAATCTGACTCCAGAATAAACAATTCAGATGCCCCTGTGTCACAAAGAACCTTCACCGTCACCTTATCTATACTGCAAACCAAAGACACAAAGCCCTCAGTAATGAAGGGAGCATAATCCCACTCAACCTCCACACCCTGACTAAGGGAACTTTTCTCTCACATCAAATCTAGTACAGAAAACTTCATGGGCTGACCAACTGGAGCTACACACCCAGTTGGCTTAGCCTCATCCGTTCTCAAAGTAACCAATGTAACGGTTTGACTGAGCTGAGAAACATTAGCTAATGTTACAGGTCTCCCTGAGCCATTTCCTTTTCCCAATCTATCCTTTAAGCATAAAAATGGGACATTCATTCTTCCAATGCCCATGCTCAAGGCAATAATATCGGTTTGAATCAAACCTGGGCGAAACAGGCCTAACCCCAGCAGAAAACGTTCTGTGGTATACCTTGTGACCATAACCACTGGAATAAGAATCTCTCACAAACTGGTGAGTCACCACAAACTCATCAGGTAAAACAGCAGCATCTGATGGACGTCTAACTTCATGTTCATTAATAACCACAGCTATACGATCTGGAACAATACTTTTAGGCCCAATCCCAATACCGCCACTTAGCCCTACCCCTCCATTTTGCGCGTACCCGCACAGGATAGTGTTGCCCCATTTCTTTTTAGCAGCGAGGGGTAGTGGTGTTCAGCCCTCAAGATAGCCCTCGAAATGAAGATTTTTCAGATGCTGACTCAAAAACCATGTGAAAGAAGAAAATTCCCACAAGGCATTGCAATACACAACAATAAAAGATAATGTCTAGCAGTGTGGGGAAAGAAGCTCATAAATGTATATACATCTTTATAAATATGCTTGCAAAAAAAATCTAATTTTAGCGGAATATCTTAGTTTAATGTAAGTGAAACAGAGTATGAGGTTGAATTTTTCAAAAACAAATTTTCTGAAAATCGCTAATTCCGTTCATAGAGATAGAGCAGTATCTCTGTAGTATTTATGGAAAAAGAACCGAGCAGGGATGAGTTTCACAAAATCGTCGAAAAATTAAGAATGTATTTATTCAGAGAGAGAGCATTCAAAGTCCTTTTTAAGTAGTATGGCTGTGTGTATGGCTATGACACTTCGGGAAACCCATCCCCGATTGTTTTCTGTGTTTCGTGCAATAGTCTTCTACATCGTGAAATATGTAAAATACATTGTTCCTGACATATTGTTTATGCAACATAAACACATTGTTAATGCAAAACATGTGCATGTTTTATAGAAATATTGCATGCAATATGCTTCATTTTATATCTGCGTGCCATTGCCAAAGGAATGCTAATCCACAAATCGACAGTGTCATAATCATGTTGTCATATTCTAGGGATACGTCAGTGTTATAAGCATGTTGTACTATTCCAGGGACTCCCGAGCAAACCAGGCAGCTCATAAAGTTCAGGGCACATAATGAAGAGCAGTTCATCAAAAAAAAACATGCTGTTAAACAGCTACGGGAGTGAATAACCCATTTGCCTTGCAATCTGGATATGTTTAACCATAATCTCTTATTTAATGACTATTGTTTATTTTACAGGACCTTAACAAAAGATTTAAACATAGAGGGAAAGGTCACTCCACAACAGGCTTCAAAGAAATGGGAAAAACTGCTGATGACGTAAGCGTGTGGTGTCCCGAATCCTAGGTAAAGATTTCAAGCTCTACCCCTTTTGGCTACAATCTGTGAAGTCAACTTTGGAAGGGAGGGCCCTCGAAGTCTAGTGGTAGAGCTAAGGGAGGAGAAATGGGATTGGGCCTTAAACTGCTCCAAGACAATCAAATCACAAAAAGCATCAAACTCACTCACACCCTCTGCCACCAACCAACCCGACCCTAGGCATCCAAGCTTCCGTCGACAGGTTGGAGGGGGCTGTGGAAGCTATCCTGTACAATCTATGGGAGGCCCGCAACGGAATGCTGGAAATACCCCCCACTCAAGCAGATTTTCAAAGAAGAATTTCTGACCCGTTGGGAGGCCCAAGACTAAAACAGCAACAACAACAAAAGCAACTTGTGTGTGTGTGTGTGTGTGTGATGGCGAACGATATACGGCGGTTTATGTTACATGTGCTTTTAGAAAAAGTTAATCCACTATTGTTGCATTCTATCGATAAAAAGAAAAGTGATTGTCGGGATGATGATGATTATACATGTTGCTGCTTTCATGACTGATATTTGAGATTGCTCAAGTCGGAGAATGTTATCAGTGGCGAAAAGTTTTACTTTGTGAGCTGATGGCCGAGAGAGAAGAAGGACAATCCCCCAAAAGTCTCATACGCGAGTGTCTATCTTGTATTCCCGACAATGAATTTAACTGTAATCACATTTTTCTGTTTTATGCTTTAATCGTAGACGTAGTTGCCTTTAAATTTCACAATAAGCAACCTATCGATGTTAACTAATGTGAATTTACGAGGGCCACCGTCACATATTTGGGTAAAGTGGTCGGGCAAGGACGAGTACAGCTTCTGCGAGCTAAGGTTCAGGCCATCGATTCCTTTCCACCTCCGACCTCCAAGAGGGAACCTCCATGAGGTTCATGGGAATGGTGGGCTATTACTGGAATTTTTGTGCCAATTTTTCAACCGTGGTGTCCCCACTGACTAAGCTAAAGCACCACATTTAGATCAGCCTTTTCAGGTCCAGGTGGATGCTAGCCAGGTAGCTGCCAGTGCAGTTATGTTGCAGACGGATGACGTTGGAGTAGATCAATCGGTGTCTTTCTTTTCTCATAAGTTTAACAAATATCAGGATAACTATTCTACGATTGAAAAGGAAGCACTGTCCCTTTTTTGGGCACTAAAACACAATCACACAATGTGATTGACAGAGATCTAGAGCGCCATTATTATGGAAAGTAGCGTTATGAAATATATTCATTTGGATGTGAAAAGTTGAACTTTATTGTGAAATATTATAATTATTTAAGGAATCATACCATTTATTAATTATAAAAGGGCACATTATAATATATATATATATATATATATATATTCATTTTAACATTTAAAACACATTTAATTATTGAAATATTTATTTGATTCATTTACAGATATATTTCATTTTGAATAATATGGCGTTCCATAATACTATGGTGTTAGACTGCAATGTTTAAATCCACTTCCCCTGAAATCGTAACATGTTTAAGTAAGGTTAAGTTGCGATACTATACCAAACCTAAGAGTAACACATGTATACTTATTTTAGAATATCTCCCCTCCTCCAAAAAGGACAGAAACTGAGCTAAACTTAGTCCTTAAAAAGTTTCAGCCAAATAAGAAACATTTATACTACTGAAACACTATTCCGTCACACATTTTAAGTTTCTAAGGCTTGCATTGTCACTGG
This sequence comes from Mormyrus lacerda, assembly GCA_015163995.2. Classification (NCBI taxonomy): domain Eukaryota; kingdom Metazoa; phylum Chordata; class Actinopteri; order Osteoglossiformes; family Mormyridae; genus Mormyrus; species Mormyrus lacerda. Next base: position 31,121,919 of record JAABNX020000070.1, read on the forward strand.
AAATAAAAAAAAAATAGGATTTACAAACAAATCTTTCTAGCATGCAGTCAAACTTATGAACAGAACAGGAAGGAGATCCCTCAAAGCCTTGAACACTCCGGACAACAATAAGAACTAACAAACAGTCATGAGTCACGCCGGTCACGTGTAGTTGCAGAAAAAATAGCCCAATTGAGAGTTATTTTATTGAAGAGCGGTTCGCCGCTCCTCCAATGACCGTGACGTTTATAGGGTGTTCCCCACGGTGGGAAGGGCGAAGTCTGCCGGTGTCCGCTACGGTATCATCCTAAAGTAACATATCTGTCTGTCATTTTCCTCTCGGCTTTGATGACCGAGACGCGAATAGGATTTAGCGAAGACGGCTATGGGGAGCAACGGCAGTACGCGCAGGGTATCTTTCGAGGTGGACGAGAATGAGAACGTGACTGTGGTGAAGGGCGTCCGGGTGAGTGTGGCCCGCTGCAGTCCAGTGCAACCATACACAGTCCGGAGCTATGCCGTCTTCGCATGCAGGACCCGTATATTCCATATTTTGGCCGCACAGTTATTCAGTGTCAGTCGTATTTCACTTTGTGATAACTAGAGGCATCCGGTATAAATTGGTATTAACAGATCTGCACTTTCTGGTGATTTTGGTGTATTTATCATTTACCAATAATGCCAGCATGCTTTTATTTATATACTCCCTAGGGCAAGGGTGGGCAAAAACGGCGAAAAAATTATGCGGGTATGCGTGTTTTCGCTACAACTCCCTAATTAAATTACTAATTATAGACTGATTGGCTGAAGAGTCCTCACGCCTCGGTTTGAATAGCTGACCTAAACGTTATTCAAAAAACCTGCATGTACACTTGCCCTTTGCGAATAAGATTGCTCACCTTTGCCATAAAGTCTTCTTGGTTAGTCTTTTTAAAAGTTTTAGGCTGAATAACTATAGTATTTATATAGTGCTGTTTTTATTGACATGCCACGGACACGGAACAAATGAACCCGGTGCAAAAAGTCTCAGGAGTGACTATAGCGAAAACAATAAACAAAACCCGGCTTCGAATGCAACCCAAAGTGTAGAGAATACAAAAACACAACAACAAATTCTACACCTTACTCCTGTCCAAACACAGCATATAACACAAGGTCACAAAACAAAATGGCAGTCACTCCCTATGCATCTTACACACACACAGAACATACACCCAGAGATGAAAGTATCAAAGTCCCTCCAAAAGAAGCTCGAAATTACAGAGATATGAAAAGGAAAATCATACAGAGCTGTTGCAGACCATTTTGGAGTGGCTAAGTCTACGGTAGGCGATATTTGGAAGAGTAAAGAAAAAAATCATCCAACTCACTTGATGCTGGTGAAAAACTGGATGACCACTGCAAGAATAAAACGGGATCATTCGCTAGCTCAGACTGAAACAACATCCTATTATAAGCCTTGTACCTCATAAATATCATGTTTGTATGTGTACACATGCACATGTATGTTGTACAGTACTGTTCATGTATTTCTAAGTTACGGGCATTTCTTACTTAAGGGCACCCCTCAAGCCCATTCTGCCTGGATGAGGGAGCTTTGACTGTGCGTATAACTGCTAATCAGTAATCACCACACCGAGAAGCACCATCCGCGGATTCATAAGCAGCAATGGTGAACATTTTAGATCCAGAAAATAAAAATCCAGACCAGGATTTTGTGTCAACCAATCAGCTGAGCAAGACTGAGTACTCACCTGATTGACTGAAACAAACTATTGGTGATTTTTTATTAGTGTGGTGAAGCATTAAAGTTTTCTGTAAGTGTGAATGATATGTACATAACCAAAAAACATGTAGGACAGCAGACTTACTCTGGCATGGGGTGTGTAAATCAGCAACTAAACTGCTTTTTGGGTGTTTAGGGTGTCGTCGAAAAGGTCATCATCTTGTTTAGAATAAACCATGTTATTTCACAGTTATTCATAGATAAGTGGTAATTGTAATATCTTCTAGTAACACTTTGCTCTCTGGAAAAGGTATAGAATTAATATGTTAACCAAATTGTCAGGTGCAGTGGTGTAAAGCATGCCACCACTGGACTCTAGAGCAGTGGAGACGTGTTCTCTGGAGTGAAATATCACTCTTCTCTTTCTGGAAATCCGATGGACGAGTCTGGGTTTGGCGGTTGCCAGGAGAACAGTACTTGCCTGACTGCAATGTGCCGGGTGTAAAGTTTGGTGGAGGGGGGATTATCGTGTGGGGATGTTTTTCAGGGATTGGGCTTGGCCCTCTAAGGAACGCTTAATGGTGCAGCATTCAAAATCGTTTTGAACAATTTCATGCTCCAATTTTGTGAGAACAGTTTGGGGATAGATTAACCTTACTTAATACCAAATTCCCATAAACATACTCCTTAACCTTGTGGACAGCCTTCACCTGAAGTGTTGAAACTGTTATAGCTGCAACGGGTGGGTCAACTCCATATTAAAGCCTATGCATTAAAAATGGAATGTCATTAAATTTCATATGTATGTGAAGGCAGGTGTCCCAGTATTTTTGGCAATATAGTCTATCTATGTCACTAAAATGAGGACCATTGCTCCGGTCACATGTATTTCCTTCTTTTTATGAAGCCGCCTGTCTTGTTTCTTTGACAGCTCTCAGAGAATGTTATCAACCGCATGAGAGACTCCTCTTCAAGGTTTCCACGACAACCATCCTCTGCATCTATACAGACCAATCAGCCTTTGACTCCGCTGTTGACATCGCAACCTGATTTTGAACGCTCCAGTCCCCTGCTGCCAACACATCAGGCTCCCGCAACAGTTGATTCAGGTCTGACTTTCTACACTCAAAGCAAGTGCATAAATCCCCCTCTTTTCTGCATAGTTAGTTTATTTATTGTCTTATTATGTTTATTGCATATACTGTAAGAATATACATATTCTTGGAACTTCTTATTTGCGTGAAGCAATTAACTTTTAATTTCTTGAGAAACAAAGTCGGTCATGTAGGGAGTCCTGAATTATTCCTCTCCCCCATTTTATTTCCAAAATATCTTGTGTGTAAGAAATGGGGAGGGGCCAGACTGGTGGAATTAAACTCATTTGGACTTGGAAATATAAAATAAGTTCATCATTATTAGTTGAAATCATTCCTGTAGAGGAGTGAAGGGGTGTGCTGCCTCAATTAGGTCCGCAATACCTGTGACTGACAGAGTTCGCTGTCAGCCAGAGCAGGGCTGGTGATGGACTCATGTAGCAAGGACAGGCTCAGGGACATCACTTGCACATTTTCTTCTCTGTCCTGCCCTGTGAGCTAGTCATAGTGTCGCTTGTTGTGATTAGTTAGGGATGTCGTGTGGTGGAAAATGGCATTTGAGAATTTATTTATTTATTTATTTATTTATTTAAACAAACTCAGATAAAGCTGATCAATCAGTGCAATGGCTAAGGACTGTATATTCACTTCAAATTACTTTGTTTATCCCCAAGGGGCAATTTAAAAACGCACATGGAATAGCACAGCAACCATTCACACATAACAATAAATATAGAATAAAAGGTCATGCACACACAAGTCATAAATGTGCAAATGGATGTTTTAGCCATGGATGTCCGCCATTGGCTTTGAGTTCCATTAAACGTTTCATTAGTTTGATACCAAATCACTGATGAGGTTCCTTCTCGTCTGTGTCCTGCAACCTTGAGAGAGAAACCAAGAAGGGATCAGGGAAAACACAGGGAACAGGATGTGTCAATTTACCAACTAATCTGAAGATTCATAGAGTGATCTTTTATATATAACACAACATATAAGCATGTTTTTAACATATTATAAACATTACAATTAAAACAAGGCAGGAACCAAACAACCATTGCAGGGTATGCACTCAGTCACACAGTCAGTTTAGGCACTTCATCTCATTTAAGTTGCATAATTTTCTACAATGGAAAGACATCAAAGAATCTGCTGAAAAGCTAGATATACACATGGTGAACATGCCAACTCAGAAGGGGGCGGTGTGTGGTGACAGTGCTATTAGAACAAGGATATCATCCATACGTTCAAGTAAGTTCATAATAAGAACATAAGAAATATACAAACGAGAGGAGGCCATTCGGCCCATCAAGCTCGCTTGGGGAGAACTTAACTAAT
>JAABNX020000070.1:31134415-31145131 GCA_015163995.2 Mormyrus lacerda
TCCGGCACGAATGCTGAAACCCTATGTGAGTGCAGGCCAGAGGGGGAGTGGGGAGGGGGGACAATCGTACTCGGGCCTGGTTCATGGCAACCATGCCTAGTGTGAGTACACCCTTACTCTACAAAATAGAGCAAGTTGAGGGAGGCATAAAGACAATTTAATAAAGTATCAAACATTATTATAAGAATTCAGAAATGCTAGGAAGAATATGAGCAGCTGCATTTTGTTGGTGCTGACTTAAATAACCTGGCCCATCGCAAATCTCAGCATTTTGAGAATGGACAGTCTGGTGTCTATGCACTACAAATGCACAGCAGGGTTTATTGAGTTGGCAGAGTACCTCACATACTGTTGTTCTGGTAATACACATAAGTTGTGGGGGAGAAAAGGGCTTCCTCAGAGAACTTATGTGTCAGTAAAGAAAGTGCAGCAGCCACAATATCTTTTAAAAAAACGAGATACTGTGGATACACCAGGTAAAACGATGGTGGTGGTGTGGCGATACTTTGCCAATATAGAAAAGTCTACAGCATGCACAATAATCACTTGGGCTTCAGAAATGGTTGCCAGCTTTTCGATACTATGTAGACATTTATAAAACTTTATTAAATTTGTGTAGTGGAGCATTTCTTTTAATGACAGCAGTCAGTATAACAACTGAACTAAACGTCAGAACATTTATTTTTATGAGGATTATCCACAAAGTGTGCAGCAACAAAAAATATGGAAACATTTACAAAAGAAGCTTACATTGAGTTTGTCAAAATAAGTGTAACCCAAAAGTTTAGCCAGTTGCAGCAAGGCTGGATAGTTAGTATGGTGGGCTATTTCATGCTTTATTAGCAAATACAAGCACTTGAATGCCTCCTCCACAGCCTCATGTTCCAGGACAACTGTGGGCTCAATTAATGCAAGGATAGTGTTGCCTGAAATGACATGCATTATCAGCATTGGAGAGCCAAACATGTTATTGATCAAATCATACTAAAATGAACCATTTTTACTACTTGACTGGCGCTGACAGGCTATTCTGTGATGCTCAGATGCCATGTGTTTGTCAAGTCTGTCCTTTCTGTAGGACTGGCAGGGAGACTATAAATGGCCGGGTTTCCTCTCACAGCTGCCTGTTTATGCTGTCTACATATTTGACATATTTATTGGAGTTAAGCATATCAGGTGATGTGTATTTGTGTAATAAGGGAGGATGTGGCCCAAGGAGATCAACACCCTGATATCAAGGTGTGCATAATTATAAGGCAGCTTTTTTTCCTTGGGCAAAATGGCCCAAAAACTTTGACTGACTCTCAAAGTCAAAAATTGTAAACAGTCTTTCAGAGGGATGCAGCACTCTTGAAATTGCTAAGATATTGGGGCATGATCACAGAACCATCAAATGTTTTGTTGCATATACTCAACAGGGTTGCAAGAAAAAGACGCAAATTAACTGCCAAAGATTTGAGAAGAATCAAACGTGAAGCTACCAGAAACCCATTATTTACCAGCGCTATCATATTCCAGAACTGCAATCTACCTGCTCCACAGCGACTCTAGTAAGGTGGAGGTGGGATACTGGTATGGGCTGGTATTATTAAAGATGAGCTAGTTGAAGATGGACTCAAAATCAATTGTCAAACCTACTGCCAGTTTTTAGAAGCAGTGGTACAGGAAAAAAGTCTGCATCCTTCAAGAAGACCATGATTTTAATGCAGGACAATGCTCTATTGCATGCATCCAAGTACTCCACTGTGTGGCTAGCCAGTAAAGGATTTAACAATGAAAGAATAATGCCATGGCCTCCTTCCTCATCTAAACCCTATTTAGAACTTGTGGGCCCTTCTTAAATGGGAGATTTACGGGGAAGGAAAACAGTACACCTCTCCGAACAGTGTCTGTGAGGCTGTGGCTGCTGCTGCACAAAAACATTGATTGTCAACAAATTCAGAAACTGACAGACTGTGAATGGAAGGCTTATGACTGTAATTGAAAAGAAGGGTGGCTATATTGGTCACTTTTTTTTTTTTTTAAATGTCAAGCATGTTTATATTTAAATTTTGAGTTGTTTGTTTATTTTTACTTTAACAGAGGAGAATAAACAGGTGAGATGGGAAATTTTGTTTTTTTCTTTAGTTGCGAAATAATTCTGCACACTAATAGTTGCCTAATCATTGTACACACATATGGATTCCCCTGAGAATGTTCACACTCACATTTCCTTTATGAAACATTCAGGTTTCAGGTTTATTGACATTTTGGATTAACTCATAGCACTTGGTATTTGTTCCATATTAAAATTAATCCTCAAAAAAACAACTTGCCTAATAAGTTAAGTAGAAGAAGCAAAGTAGTCAGGGCCAGAGTGGGACAGAGTTTCTGACCAGGAGTTGAAGCCCTTCCGACAGCCCAGTATAAAACTATATAAGCAGGACATGATCTACTCCTGAGCATGATCTACTACTGACCATACAAAGTGGAGATAAACGCCCTCCGATTCGGCTATCCAGCTCCCAATCTTGCCTACCCTCACTCGTGAACAATACCACGAGATACGTGAACTCCTCCACTTGAGGCAGTACATCTTCCCTGACCTGAAGACCGCAATCCACTCGATTCCGGCTGAGAACCATGGTCTCGGACTTGGAGGTGCTAATCCTCATCCCCGCCGCTTCGCACTTGGCTGCGAACCACCCCAGAGCACGCTGGAAAAGATGAAGCCAACAGGATGACATTGTCTGCAAAAAGTAGCGAGGCAATCCTGAGGCCACCAAACTGGACACCCTGGTTGCGCCTAGAAATCCTGTCCATAAATATTATTTGGGTGTGATATTTATAAATAGTATTTAAAAATATTAACAGGACCAATGACAATGGGCAGCCCTGGCGGAGCCCAACCCGCACTGGGAAAATGTCTGACTTATCGGCATTGCAGACCAAGTTTCTACTCCATTCATACAGAGACCGAATCACCTACAACAGTGGACCCCGGACCCCATACTCTTGAAGCACCCCCCACAGGGCACCTTGGGGGAACCCGGTTGTAAGCCTTTTCCAAATCCACAAAACACATGTAGACTGGATAGGCAAACTCCCAGGCCCCCTCCAGTACCCTTGCAAGAGTATAAGGCTGGTCCAGTGTTCCACGGGCAGGACGAAAACCGCATTGTTCCTCGTGAATCCGAGATTCGACTATCAATCTCACCCTCCTCTCCAGTATCCCGAAATAGACTTTCCCAGGAAGGCTGAGAAGTGTGATCCCCCTGTAGTTGGAACACACCCTCTGGTCCCTCTTCCTAAATAAGGGGACCACCACCCCGGTCTTCCAATCCAGTGGCACTGTCCCTGACCTCCATGCACTGTTGAGAAGGCGCGTCAGCAACGACAGCCCCACAACATCCAGAGCCTTCAGGTACTCCGGGTGGATCTCATCCACCCCCGGGGCCCGGCCACCTCGTAGCTCTTTAACCACCCTGGCCACCTCAGCCCCAGTGATGGGCAAGAGTCCTCAGATGGCTCAAAGGCAGTATGCGTGCGTATATGTATCTGAGGCAGGGTTGAGGAGGTCCTCAAAGTATTCCTTCCACCTCCAGGAACTAGGTGCTGCTTACCTCTCCTGATTTTTCGGATAGTTTGCCAGAAACTTTTTGAGGCCGACCAAAAGTCACTTTCCATGGCCTCGCCAAACTCCTTCCATGCCCGGGTTTTTGCTTCTGCGACCGCCCGAGCCGTGTTCCGCCTAGCCTGCCGGTACCCGTCAGCTGCCTCCGGAGACCCCCGGGCAAATAATTCCCCGTAAGCCTCCTCCTTCAGCTTGACAGCCCCCCTCACCTCTGGTGTCCACCATCAGGTACGTGGGTTACCGCCACGACTAGCACCGATCACCTTGCAGCCACAGCTCGGTACGGCTGCTTCCACAATGGAGGTCTGGACCATTCAGACTCGTGTCCATTCAGACTCAATGTCTCCAAGCTCCCCCGGTATGCAGGCATGCTTGTAGTGGTTTATTATCTTCCAAACACATCAGAACTTTCTGGATAGAGGTGAAAGTATGGATGAGTTTTTATTGGATACTCCAAATTGAAGGTATAGACAAGGCCAAACAACAATATAAATACATCAGCCAACTGTGTTATATGTACACCTTGGAATATGTCGGGATCAGAACTTACAGTTGAAGAATCATAACTTTCTGATCTTATTAATTTCAGTGTGCACTTCTCTGGGTTGTCAATGTCCACAAGCACATTAAGCTGCCCATCAAAGTCAGGATCTTCATACTGTAGGCTGAAGTCACTGTCCAGTCTTGGCTTGAACTTCTCCTGCATTATGCTCTTCAGTTCCTCTACTGACTTTGTTCACTCATTTAGAGTGAGCTTCATGGTAATATCTGAGTCCACATATACCAGAAATTTCTGTGTTCTGTCTCACGCAAACTCACTGTAAAAATTTATTTGAAGTTGTAGTACATGGCAAAAAGAATATATATTTTAGAATATATATATTAGGGGTGGAGCCGAACCCAAATGCAGTATTTGGAAAGGCACATATAATGTGTTTTTTACAAATACTTATTTTGAACAAATGCTTTTAAAAATATTTGTATTCGGGAACAAGAAAAACTTTATATCAAAAAGCGGCATTTCCTCATGAGATGCATGCCCGGAATGAGTGAGTGAGTGATGTTTCGGGGGTGGGGGGGAGTAAAAGAGGTGACTGACACAGGCTGCTCCACACAGCAACAGAGAAGGCTCGGCTGAGCGAAAAACTTAACTGCATCACTATTTTTGTTGAATAGATTTTTGTACCTTAATTGGGTTTCGGAGGCAGTTTATAACTTTCGGGAAGCGGAGTTTGATCGGGAGATTATTTCATTACATTGCATTATTGATGTCTGAAGTCAGGTGCTCTCATGTTCGCTCTGTTTACATAGCTCTATTAGCTCTGTAATTTAGACAATAGGCTGTTGACAGAGTAACGTTAGCGTTTGGTTAAAAAGGTTAAAACAATGCTTGTGTAGTTGTGTTGAATTGTATGCACAATATGGTACATTTAAGTTACTCTGTCTTTTGCAGACAGCAAGATGTAGGCTATAGGCTAGTTAAACTTAGCAAAGCTTCCTGTCACTCATTAACTTAGCTGAAACTCCCCACATGGATTTGGGCAACCAAATAGAAAAGAGTGTGGCTGCTGCTGAGCCATCTCTTGGTCCTCCACCAGCCAAAAAAACTTGCTGAAGTTCTGTGTGGAAGCATTTTGCAGTCAGTGCTGCAGATAAAACCAAAGTGATATGTAATGTGTGCAAAAGTCAAATCAACAGAGGCAGAGATATCAAACATCTGTCAACATCTGCTATGCATTATCACATGCACTTAAAGCATCCTCTCCTGGTACTGTCTGCTAACCCCCCACAAGCACCAATCCCCCCACCAGCACCAATTCATCATCACAGCCATATTCTGCAAACCCTCCACAAGCACCAAATCATCATCACAGCCATGTTCTGCCCCTGAAAGTCAGTTTCAATCACCTATATTAGCTGCATTTAATGCAAAACAGGCTTAACCACCCCACTGCAAAGCAAATAACAAACACACTGGGAGAAATGATTTGCCTTGATCTGATGCCCTACTCAGTAGTGGAGAATAAAGGTTTTCGCAAGCTTCTCAATGTGGTTGCACCTCGATACCAACTACCATCTCGTTGGCATTTCTCTCGCACAGTTATACCACAACTTTACCAATATGCAAAAGTAAAAGAAGTTCTCTCAAAAATTGAAGGGAAGTTTGTGCACTGCACATCTGACATCTGGACAAGCAAATTTTCCAGAAATGCATATCTTTCTCTCACTGGGCACTGGATAGAATGCAAACAGAGTCCAAAAGGAATAGAAAAACATAAACATGTGACAGCACTTCTCAAGATGGAGGTTCTTAATGAAGATCACACAGCAGCCAACATTCTACATCACCTCCAGGCCATTGTGAAACAATGGCAAGATGATGTTGGAGCGAAATTTTCTGTTGAGTATTTTATCACAGATAATGCAACTAACATGGTTAAGGCAATGGCTGATGGTAACTGTGCCCATTAGGTATATGGCTCACACCTTACACCTAGTAGTCACAGCTGCTCTAAAAGAGTGCCAGGGAGTGACCAATGTGATATTGATTGCTCGCAAGATCCCTCGGTTTGTACGCAGATCAAACAAAGCTGTGAACAAACTTCACAAAATCCAGGAAGAGCTTGGCCTTCCCAAGAACACTTTGGTGCATGATGTGTCAACCAGGTGGAATTCCTCCTTCCACATGCTCCAGCGACTGTTGGAGTAGAGACAACCACTGACTACCATGAGTGCAGAGATGGATGTCACACCATTAATGGGAACTAGTGCAGGCCATTGTGAAAATACTATTTGAGGAGCCAACACGCACTGTGTGTGAGGATGTGACTTCTCTGTCTTCTGTTATCCCTTGTGTGCAGGTTCTCAAGACTGCATTAACAAACTTAAAGGTGGATGAGGATGTACAGGCTCTTCCAGAGGCACTTAAAATGGTGACCACATTGCAGTCTCGGTTGGCTCAGCGCTTCCAGGCTTTATTTGATGACTCCTCTGGTCATTACTTTAAAGCCACCCTACTGGATCCCTGATTTAAGAGCTTGCCCATGTCCCTACTTAGTTTTACAGAGTGTGACAGACTCAAGGCAGATGTGGCTGCAGAGGTGGATGCAGAACTCCAAGCGGATGATGTTTCTGTGGTACCTGAAGCTGCCAGTTTATCCTCAGTTGAGAGTGAGACCAGGGGACAAAAAAGCCTCTTTTGGGAGGCAATGCACAATCTTGCTAAACCAAAAGCCAAATCTGCCTCATCTGGTGCTATGACCTCTCTCAAGATAGTTGAGAGCTACTTAGCTGAGGACAGCACTGAATCACTGACCTCAAATCCTGCAGTGACCTTCTGGTCAAAAATGATGCAGCCACAGCCAGCCCTGGCTCATGTTGCAATGAAATATCTTACCTGTCCCCCAACAAGTGTCTCCTCTGAGAGGATCTTTATCACAGCAGGAGGTATTGTGTCCCCACATCGCTCCAGACCGCTCCCCTCACATGTGGAGGAGAAATTTAACTGAGAGTATGTTGGCAGAAGATAACTATATTTCACTTGGAAGAAGATAAGTTATGGTTAACATAAAACATTAAAAAAAACATAACATAACCTTTGTGTCTGTTTTTTTGGCAGACAGTTGACAATAGCAGGGCTGTATCGTTTAGTTTATGACAGTATTATATAGAATACAACTTTTGTTCTGCCAGATCTCCCAGTCAGGGGTTGATAAAGTTTAGTTCTTGGAATTCTGTGCATTACAAAGAAGTTCTTTCAGAAGAAGAACAGTTCTTTGAAGTATTATTTGTTTTTATTCTGTCTGTTCAACATCCTCCAACAAGGACGGGTGGTGGTGGGGTTCATAATGTTCACAATGGTATTTTATTAGTTGTTGGTTTAACCATGGATGAAGTAATGGCTGTTATGTTATTTTCTATTCAATGACATTCCTTGTTACATGTTCATTGCTGGATTTATGGAAAAACATCAACCAATATTGCTTATCCATAATTATTATCATGGATATAATTAAAGAATACTATAATGTAAATTAGAAGTGTAACGCAAAAAGCTGGATTTTTACTCCTATTTTGAATTTTACTCAAATACAAATACTTTTCCCCCCTCAACAAATACAAATACAGATACAAATACCAGCTGCTTTGCACACTCCTACTGGATAGCTACCTCTGTAAATATCAGGGATAGCACCAACTCAACTATCTCTTTTAAATCCATAAGTACTGTCCATGCTACATCTCCATCAGGAATTTTGTCACCAATAATCAAAGGGAACAGTCTAAGCAATGTAGCATTTTCACAATCATTGCCACCAATTGTGTGATTTGTCTGTAACTATTTTGTAACACGATTTGTCTGTGCTAGTATGGACAAGACACAATTTTTTTGCTTAAATGCTCAAAAGTAAAGAATTTGCAATGTATCATCTCCCAAATACACAGGGCTAGCTCATGAAGAGCATCAGGTGGAAATCCAGTGATAGTATGAAAATACTCTAATCTCTGGTTAACCCTCGGGGGATGAGGGCATCGTCAGCGATGCCGCATATCATTCTCATGCATTTGAGTTCATAACTCGCCAAAATCATTTTGTAGAAACATGAAAAAAACGCTGACTAAATTTGTAATTGTTACGCCCACGGGGGTGGGAACAGGGCAGGTGTGAGTTGTTCAATCCGGGTTCGACCTCCTTAAATAGGAGAGTCGAATAGCCACCGGTGCGAAGTATTGAGCCAATGTTACCGTGCCATACCGAGCATTTCTCTGTCTTTCGTCTTCCCGACTTCCCGTTCCCTACCTCTCTCCCCGTGGTCAAACCCTTACCTTTTGTCCCTTCCTCCCACAGTCCAGTTCCCGATCTTAGCTCCCCTGCCCTGCTGAGTCCGGCATCCTCTGTCCTCCTTCCCTCTCGTCCTCCCATCCTGTGCTTCATCGTCGGACTGATCGCCTGGCTATCGACCTACCCTTCCGGACCACGACCACGACTCCTGCCTGCCGATTCCAACGCTGGTTGCCTGATCCCTTATCCAGACGAGACATTTGTACATTTGTAGATATCTGCAATTGCATTGTTCGTAGTCATAATTCTAATTGTAGATATCTGCAGGTTTGTAGCATTCATAAAGGGTAGCCTAATTTCTAGCATTTGACTACCACCAGTATTTCAACATTACTCATACCATAAGAATGATGAAATTCCACACCACAGTTTCCACTTGAGCCTATAAAATGGAATAAATAAAACAATAAAATTATAAACTTCATAAATTAATATCATTTGTGATTAATTATGAACAATTGTGCGACTAATCACGATTAAATATTTTAATCTATTGACAGCCCTTATTTATATACATTAACTCGACATATCTGTATTTTCATTTATACTTATTGATCCATTAATTGTATCATTTGTACTTTTAAATGAACACAGTACAGTTATTAGTAACAAGCATATAGGCCTATTGCAAGTGAACGCACAACTATTTAATAAATATTTTCCCACCCAGACCTCTTAGGGGCTCCGTATACCACAGGTGATCTTTAGAAAAAAAATCACAAATTCCACAAATATGTATTTTTAATTGTGTTAAATCATATCCACAGAAATATGTAGCAATTTGTACACCTGAAATGGATTTTGCATATATGTGTATCACTTTCCATCTATTTTTGGATCGCGTTACATTTGTGAACTAGCTCAGTTTTATTTGCAGATTTTTGTGCAATTCCTACTGCACCTGATCTGTAGAAAAAAATCCATAAATATGACATGCAGCCTTGATATATATCATTATTGGGAAATGAGATTTTGGTCGTATCACACAGCTCTAATCCCTAGTGCATATGCCTTTGAGTCTCTGCGAAGGCCTATGTACATGATGATGAATGGTCTCTGTTATGTAATACTACTTCTGCCATTGGGGACAATAGGTGTTTCTCCTGGAGATCTGGGATAAACATGCGGAACGTGAGGAAAGTACCATACGTAAACTCAATACTCTGCACATTGCTAATATAGCATTTTCCGGATATATCCAAGTCTTAAACCTGTGTTTTCCATTGGTTAATGATGACATATTTGTCAATAGAGTCTATTTCACTGCCCTTAACTTAGATGACTCTCTAGTAAGAATCTTTGCTTTGCCAAATACCCATAGTGCAGCTCCAGCCCAGCTGACACATAGCTGGATCTCTGGCTATGAGCTTGCAAATCAAGAGTGACTGTGGTCTCATCACCTCCCAAATTGACTGCTTTCTTCTGGTCTTTGAGGGACTCTGCATTGTCTGCTGAGACAATCTCCTGCTTGTTTTCTGCAAGAACTTCTTCAGCCTTTTTTCCTTTGCCCATCATGGCACTGTATCATAGAGATCATCTGACAGGAATTTTGAGACTACACTAATATTTTAGGGTCCCCTAATAACTTGTGTCTTAGCTCTGTGTTTTGGTAGCTTATTGAATTCATGACTGGCAGTTCTAGTAGGAGCCACTATCTTAAGAATCACTTGTTGTCACGGCTGTGGGCTCACACAGGATGGTGGCTATCAGTCTGATTGTGGAGGTGACTGACTGACTATGCACAGTGGCTCTGCCCTGGTAGGGTGTCCTAAGGGCCTTTTTTTGGACTCAGGACACCACCAAGCTATCCATTCAAATTCCTATTGTGACTGCATCCATCAAGGGTACATTTTATATATTTTTTAGCTGCCACTTTTTTTGAAATCTGTTGGGTGTTAAGTGATTTGCTCTAAAGCTTAATGGTAAAATCACTGTTCCTCCCATGGGATTGGAAATGACAACCTTCCAATCATGGACGCTGTCCTAACCCATAGAGCCACACACCACCCCACACTGTTCACAGAAGCATCTACAATCTACCTCCATAACCTTGTTTGCCTCAAAAGTCACAGGTTCTTGCACTTCTAGAAATTTGCAAGATTTAGGCATAATTCTTGTGCTTTTGATAATTTGGTGAAACATCATAGTTTTGTTTAGGCCTATTTGCACCGGTGAGCAGAATGTGTGACGTGCCTCTAACCAGCCTTGTGTCCACAGTCTGGAGGAGGAGGCTCAAGTCCAGCTACGGCAGGAAGTTGAG
>JAABNX020000070.1:31161765-31175375 GCA_015163995.2 Mormyrus lacerda
CACAATCGGGGCAGGAACACAAGGTAACGAGGTGGGCGTGGCACACGGGAGGATCGTACGGAGCGGATCATGACACAGACAGAGTAACAATGTCCTTAATGTTTCTCTTAATGCTCCTGTCTGTAAGTGCAGAGAAAACGTCAGCCTGCTGTTCAAGGTAACGCTCAAGCTTGTCATAGCTGGAGTTCCACCTGGTGGAAACATCCTGAATCAGCTTGTGTGGAGGCAGTTGGAGCATCTCTTGTTTGTCCTTAAGAACTGCTGCAGCAGTAGTGCTACGATGGAAAAAAGTGACCACCTTTCGTACTCTGCCTAAAAGCATCTGGTTAACGCCCATTCCCTTCTGTGAAGCCAGATTAACTGTATGCGCGAAACAGCAAATATTTGGTGAAAATCCGGCTACTTCAACTGCATTAACAATATTTGTAGCGTTATCTGTTGTCACAGGAATAGTGGCATTTTCTCTTTCGATTTTCCACTCTGCTACAGCTGCTTGTAGTATTTCTGACAGATGATCACTTCTGTGGCTTTCATAGACAACGCGTGTCTGCAGAACGGGATTTTTAATGACCCAGTTGTCTGTAATGTAGTGTGCTGTGATCGTCATGAAAGACTGCGTTGCACGGGAGGTCCATCCGTCGGTAGTTAAAGCAATGAATTTTACATTGCTCAGGTCCTCCACTAGTTTGGCTCTTACTTCGCTGTAAAGTTGAGGCAGCACATTCTGACTGAAATGCGGTCGGCTCAGTAATTGTTATCTGGGCTCCAACACACTTAGCAAATGTGTGAATCCGTCGTTCTCAACAACGGAAAACGGCCGCATATCTAACGCCATGAAAACACATATTGCCTTCGTGATTGTTTGAGAACGCTCGGCATTAGCTTGTGGTTTCATTCTAAAGGCAGTGGGAAAGGTTTCCTGTTTTTGAGGCTTCTTACGTGTGCCACTGATATCAATGTTCGGGTGATGTCTCCGGAGATGCGCTTGCATATTAGATGTGTTTCCTGTCGTATAAGTAAGTTTTGTGAAACAGTTACGACAGATAGTGTGCGCTTTGTCTACGACACGAATTCCATTCCTGTACTCCACTGGAAAACCAAAATGTTCCCACACAGGCGACTTAAATGTGTCTGGGGGATCTGCAGTCTCAATACTATGCGAAGCAGCCATCCTGCGTATACAGTAGTAACCGAGTGTGATCGCTCACTCAAGTCACATGACATGA
Organism: Mormyrus lacerda; assembly: GCA_015163995.2. Classification (NCBI taxonomy): domain Eukaryota; kingdom Metazoa; phylum Chordata; class Actinopteri; order Osteoglossiformes; family Mormyridae; genus Mormyrus; species Mormyrus lacerda. The sequence continues at coordinate 31,162,992 of JAABNX020000070.1, forward strand.
CATGCACTTGGAAAATACTAACTTTAGAATATAATATATATAATATTTGGAACAAAATTTAGAACAAAAGCTCATCATTACTAATACAATTTAATCGAATGTGATAAAATAAAGATGTGTTTAAATTGGTTAAATTAGTTAGAGACAAGTGATGTCAACCTCAACAATGGGCAGCAGGGGGGGCTTGAGAGTACCGCAGTACACCACGAGAGTTTCGCGATACGTATCGTGGTTGGTGTATCGCGATATTTCAGTTCGGTTTGTAATATCGTTACACCCCTAGTTGCCATGTAGAAGAGTTAAGTTAATTTATATAAATTTTCCCCTTGTACTTGAAAGAAAGTTTCAGTAAAAACTTTAAAACCCAAGAACATGTCTGCATGGAGTTTTTACTGAAGCGCACATCAACCATATGCTCTTACTCCATAGCGAAGTGGGAGTTTATGACGGATTAGACGGACCCATGGTAACAACATGTTTGGGCCTTAGAACTTAGCTAGTATAGTACCTGAATTTGACATTGCCAAACCTTTATTCTGTGTTAGCCTAGTGACCCATGATCTGCTATTTGGTCACATGGTCAGTGCCCAAGAAAAACACTAAATGTGTTTTTTCCTTCATTTTCCATAATTTTCTTTGGGAAATGTGTAATCTTGTATCTTGTTGAACCTGGTGCTATATAAATATATAAATATGTACAGTATTTGGTTTCAAACTCCCTGTAACCCCTTTTCTCCTAGGCGATACGAAATTAATCCCATTTGCACTGACCTTCAAGAGCTGATCCTGCAATGCTACAAAGAGAATTCTGGACAGACTCTCACCTGCTCCACCATCGGCTCACTCTACTTGCAGTGTGTGAACAATGCCAAACAGGTGTGGTTCAACTCTGTTTTTTCTTTTTCTTTCTTTTTTTTTATAAACAAGCTGGTGTTTAAGTAGCTACAAAAAATGCATCGGTGGTGAGTGTTCTTGGTATGATCTGTGTGTGTGTGTGCAAATTCTTGAAATGAGGAAATCTTCCTCATTCCTGCTGTTGGAGGCCCCATGAGCAGCACGGTTCTGATACCTACATATTGTCAGAGTGTGGTTTGTTTTTTACTGATCACTGTGAATTCTGGTTCTTGGGTTTCTTATTACATTATCACTCCATATGTTATTTATATTTTGCTGTTGATACTTCTGTTAATTTAGTGTGATATTTAATAGTTCCACATATGTATGTAACAGCGGTGTCGTGCATCTCTGTTGTTGACCTGGTATTTAGAGCAGCTTTAAGTTTAACCATCCTAAAATACATTAGGCAGAAGTCTACATGAAACTTTCTTTCAACTGGGACCTGCCTCATGCTGGTTTCTATGGCATCATTTAATCATTGGGCAGTCGTCCACTGGGCATAATGCCAGTCTGTCAGAGTAGCGGTAGGAGATTGGAGGTAAAGAGTTCTGCAGCACAGTGTTTCACTCGAAGGTGACATTTGCCACCACCATCAAAGGCAAAGATGATCATTACCAGCCCCAGCTGGGAAGCTTGCCCTGTTCTGATTGGCCTAACAGGGAAATTTGCATGTATGAGCAGCACTCATCATTACTCTACTTTGGGTAGCATGTTCTGTTTCTTCAGACTCCTTTTATCAGGCCCAGTGAAATTGGTTAAATTCAGTTAGTAAATATTTATGCATTTGTTCAGGAAAACCATGCATTGCCTTCCCATAGACAGGGAAAACATTAGACATAGCAGTTGGGTACACTTAATTTACCTCTGTTTTATGACCTACGACTTTGTATGTAAGTTGAGCAATAAATTACAATTTATTGGAAAAATAAGAAATAATAGAAGCAAATTATGGGAGGAATGTCTTGTCTTTAAATGTCTTGTTTTTTATGATCTTCCAGAACAAGGTGACAGGAGGCTAAATCATCATTGACTCTGTGTATAGCAGAAGGAAAGTCACAGCAAAAACTCAACGAACAAAGCAGTTCAGACTGAACACTGATTTGGAGACCCTCTACCCTGAAATGCCTCCTGCTACTAGCCTCTCTGTGGAAACACCTATGATGCCCTCTGTCCACTCAATCTTCATAAGTAGCCTCTGCTGAAATGTCTTCCACAACCAGACCCTGTATACCGAAATACCTCCCCTAGTATGTTTGTTTCTGCTGAGACCTAACTTGACATTTTTCACTTTGGTTAAAAAGAGTACTTTCCTGAACTGGCTGTTATGTATCTGGCAAAGGATCTCAGGTTATAAAGTGTAAAGCACAGAAACATTCTGTCATACCAAGTGGAATTGCATCCTTCTACAGCAATAAAGGACCAACCCATTCTTGGTCCCATTTGCATATTACCTCGTCATCTTTCCCTCAGTCTCATTAATTTATCTTTTGCCCTACACATCATGACACACAGTGTGATATTCAACATATATTCTTACACCATTAACCAACGTCATTTACAAATTGTAGACCAAATACAGGGTGGACGTTTAAGCTCCATAAACAGCTGGGGTAAGGATATGTCATTATTTCCTTAATGACACTAACTTTCCTGAGTACATCTGCTAAGATCAATATTTTGCGGATTCATGAATTTATTGCATTTGCATAGAACAGCCAAATAAGATTGTGGAGAAGTTTAAAATTGGGCTTATGGTAAGTTATCAAAGGAAAGTAGCTAATTACTGCATTTTTGGCATCATTTTGGTTTTAATTCTTTGAGAGGAAGCAAAGTTTATCACTTTTAATGTTAGAGCTGGGAGATAAAACGATAATGATAATCATCGCACTATAATTTCCCTCGATATCAACATGCCAAATGCTCGATAAAAGTTTGATATTATTTAAGACTGCTGGCATGCTGCTGGCTACAGGCTTTTATAACAAAATGGGGTCGCTTTCTCTATGACAACTTGTCAGAACACCAGAATGCAGTAGGGCAGTTAGGCAGACAACAGACAAAACCATCACAATAACAGGGCTATTGGGAGAGTAAGTCCAAAGCCACCCGTTCGGTAATCCATTGAAATCCAAAAGGAAAATCCACAGTAAAATTCAGTCCATGAGAATTCCCGATAGTAATGATCAGAGTTGGGTAATTAAGGTCCAGAGAGTAAAAGTCCAGGGCAGGATTTTCTTTCAAGCAACGAGTTAAGTATAAAGAGAGACAGTCCCAGATTACTCAACTGGTTGGTTGAAACAAAATCCTGGTCTGGACTTTTACTCTCTGGACCTTAATTACCCAACTCTGATCATTACTATCGGGAATTAAAAAAAGATAGGAAGAAGGGAGACTGCAGCATTCCGATGGCTGAAATAACTTGCTCATCTTCTATCTCGGACTTGTGAAATGCGAAATTCTATTGGAACACGTGGCACTTTTGTTTCATTTTCGGCATGCTTTGAGCCCTTTTTTGAACCGAGACCTCCATCTAGTGGGGACAGAAAATATAGCAAAATGTTCCGGAAGCATCATTTTGGCCATCACTACTGTTTGCTATGTGTTTAAGTTCTAAAGATAAACCACCTGGTTTCTTCGATTGTAACTCGGGAGTAAAATTCGTCCTTTAAACTGGAGAGAAATGATGACCTGGCATTTATTATGATAATTATCGATATCAACCGATAATTTTTAAAATCGTGATGACATTTTTTGGCCACTGATCACAGGATATGAATAAAGTATCACTATTAGTTCCACTAACAACTAAGAACTTTGGAGGCAGATACTTTGGGGCATTGTATGGCTCAGTGGACTCTGTGCCTGTGATCAGAAGGTCGCTAGTTTGAGCCCAGCCTCACAGTCATCACATATCTGTGGGCTCTTCAATAAATCCCACTTGTGTTTTCACGGCTGTCTTTGCATTTGTGCTCCACCACTGGTCCAGACAAGCAGACACAAAGAAAGTGCTGTCATTTGTGATGTGTGTCGAAGGCAACGTTTGGTCTTAAATTGTATCAATCTTTCATCAAGCCTTTGGCACATTGATATCGAGGAATTATTATCATTATGTTTTATTGCCCAGGCCAAAGTGAACCTACTTTGAAAAACGCAGGGTCTGGCCACTGTTTCTTTCTTCCCAAACTGCCTTGGTGCAGCCAATCAGGCCAATTAATTAATGCTGGGAGATGGAGCAGTTTGTTTATTAATAATGTCCTTAGTAACGTGGGTCTGGGCTAGCGACTTGGTGGTTCTATGGACCTCATGCATAAAGAACAAAGGACCAGATCGCCAAAGCCAGTCGAGGAGTACAGTAAGAGGAAAAAAGACAAAGGAACAGTGATACAAAAAAGATCACATAATGTATAATATGTAAATTAACTCTTTCTGGTTGCCGATTGCGACTGTGAATACCAAACCAAAGAAGAGGAACTTTGAACAGTGCAAGGTACAGGTATCACAAAATGTTATGTTTGGGGGCCTAAGCACATTTATCACAAAGAAGAACATGTACATATTTAAATGATTATTTACAAGTATACTGTTCTAGTATTTTGCACTTTCTGATTAGATGAATTTCTTCACCTGAATACTTGTACTTTATGCAATGATAATACTGCTGAATCCAAAAAAAGTGTGCTAAAAGACAACATATTTTGCTCGGGCAGAAAGTGTGAATAAGTGGTTTAGCTAGTTTCACACCAGCGTATTCCTCATTTTCACACCATGTGTGCACGTCATCAAAAGAGCAAATGATTCTGCGTCTGTTTCCCACTCCCAGAAGTGGTGTTTTTTTTTAATGAAGCATGGCTGGGCGCATGGTCAGTGTATTGCTATTTTAGGTCAGCGGAATGACATTGTGCTTTTGACCAACAAAAACCACATGTAAAATTGTGTCCCAGCCGCTGTACTCCTTCAGCAGCAAGCTTCTGTTTTCTCTGTCTTTTCACAGTATTATATCACTTTTGGCACTGCACTGATTACATAGGTTAACAATTTTTTTTTGGATCATCAGAAAACACACTTTTCTAAACCAGTTTTTCATGCTGATTTCAGTTTTTCTCAGTCACATCAACTTTTTGAATTATGAGTAATAATAGTTTGCAATGAACTTGCATGTGGTTTTTATTAAACCACAGGCACCAATCAAATAATTGTTTCAATATTATCAGTGCAAATTCCGATAAGCGCACACTGTGGCATAGATCAGTCAGCTACCGCTGTTTCTTTAAAAACGCTTAGCATATGCTTTTCTTATGTATACTGTGTCCGGACTGTCGTGGTACAGCATGCAGCAGCCATCATGCTCTCATTTCAAAAACCTTGGTAGCAACGCTCCATTAGCTGAATGGCCTGATGAAAAGCACTCCCTGTTCATCACTCACCCTGCCAAGATTTTCTGGCAGTGCAGGAAGTGTATTTTTAACGATATGCAGAAATCAAGCAGATGCTGAACTCCTTCCTTGTATGCAGGTGACTTGTGGATGCCCAGAAAGTTTTCACAGAGCCACTTGAATGCCTCCCAAGCCTCAACCTCGGCTGTAGAGAGAATTTGTTTGAAGCCTTCATCCTGCAAAACAGACGTGATCTGCGGACATATATATATATACAGTGAGGCCAATAAGTATTTGATCACCCTGTGATTTTGCAAGTTCTCTTACAATTTTCAGCATAGGTGCATTTCCACTGTGAGAGACAGAATCTAAAAAGAAAAATCCGGAAATCACATTGTATGATTTTTCAACAATTTTTGAATTACTGTGTCAAATAAGTATTTGATCACTTGAGTCAAAAAAATTTAATATTTGGTACAGAAGCCTTTGTTAACAATTACAGAGGTCAAACGGTTCCTGTAGTTCTTCACCAGGTTTGCACACACTGCAAGAGGGATTTTGGCCCATTCCTCCATACAGATCCTCTCTAGATCTGTCAAGTTTTGGGGCTGTTGCTGAGCAACATGGAGTTTCAGCTCCCTCCAAAGATTTTCTATTGGATTTAGGTGTGGAGACTGGCAAGGCCACTCCAGAACCTTGATATGCTTCTTACCCAGCCACTCCTTGGTTTTCCTGGCTGTGTGCTTTGGGTCATTGTCATGTTGGAAGACCCAGCCATGACCCATCTTTAATGCTCTGACTGAGGGAAGTAAGTTTTTGTCCAATATGTCACAACACATGGCCCCGTTCATCCTCTCCTTAATACAGTGCAGTCGTCCTGTCCCCTGTGCAGAAAAACACCGCCAGAGCATGATGCTTCCAGCCCCATGCTTCACTGTAGGTATGGTATTATTGGTCATCATTCTTCATCACTCATCATTCTTCTTCCTCCAAAAACGGTGAATGGAGTTAAGACCAAAAAGTTCTACTTTGGTCTCATCTGACCACAGGACTTTCTCCTATGACTCCTCTGGATCATCCAGATGGTCCCTGGAAAACTTCAGATGGGCCTGGACATGGGCTGACTTAAGCAGGGGAACCTTCCGTGCGATGCAAGATTTTAAACCATGACGTGTACTACTGATAGTAGCCTTGGAAATGATGGTCCCAGCTCACTTTGCGGCATTGACCAGCTCCTGCCATGTAGTTCTGGGCTGATTTTTCACCATTCTCAGCATCATTGATACCCCACGAGGGGAGATCTTCCATGGGGCCCCAGTCCCAGGGACAGTCATCATTAGCCTCTTCCATTTTCTGACAATTGCTCCAACAGTTGTTCTTTTTTCACCAAGCTGCTTGGCAATTGCCCCGTAGCCCTTTCCAGCTTTGTGAAGGTTTACAATTTTGTCTCTTGTGTCTTTTGACAGCCCATATTGCTACTTAGACTTTAGCTGATTGTGGGGTGCACAGGTGTCTTTATGACAGCTAACAACCTCAAACAGGTGATACTAATTTAGAATCATGAGCAGAGTGTAGCTGGGCTATTTAAAAGCAAAATAACAGGTATTTGAGGGTCAGAAATCTGGCTGATAAGCAAGTGATCATGTGGTAAAAAAAATGTCTTCTTTCTGCGGCAAGAGTAGCACTTATGTGCAATTGCTGGACTTTGAGAGCCACTGAATCTTACGTTACGATCACCTCGCACCACATTAATGAGGATTGGCAACTGATTTTCCATGTTTTTCACTGCTGTATCGCTAAAAATTTACCAAAGATCAGAAACGCAAGATATAGCTCAAATTGCAGTTGTTAAAAAAAAATGATTCTCAGATACTGATCGATATTAAAAAATAAGTATCTGATTAGATACTCATTTTCACCATTATTGATACCAACAGTGCAGTCTTCGCGTCATTCACCACACTTCATACAGCACCACTATAGCGCAGGCACATGTGCACCCTCCACCCCCTCTCAATAGCTGCTGAACGCACTCACGCTTGTTAACACACACATACCGAGTTGGTCAAACATGGCATATGCTGCGGTTGAAGGCATGTCACAAGCTGCTTTATTTGAAAATAATAATAATAATAAAATAGTGCTGTTTGGAATCATTTTGCAGACGAGCTTGGGAAGGATGTTGTTAAGTCTCTATGTAAACAGTGCTACAACATTGTGCCGACAAAGTCAAGTAGCACATTAAACCTGGCGAAGCATCTTAAAGACCGACATCCCGGACTTTATGAGAAATTTCGCAAGCTCAGTAAAGCTCGTGTTCCAGCAACACTGAACTATTAAACACTTATAAAAAAATGTTAACTTGGCCGACGCACACTTTAACATTAGCCATTTATCTATAAGCAGTTAGCTAACAAACACGTTGGCCATATGTTATAATTAAGGTAGCGGATAGGCGCAATGGCTAATAAAATAATATAGTTAATGTGGGAACAATGCAAAAACGTAAAACAAAAATGTTGTTCAGTGAACTGTAGAATATTGCAATATATCGCAATATGTATAGCATCACAATATATCGTGATTTAAGAATGTAATTCTGGATATCTACAACTGCCATTCTAACTAGTAAAAATCTAATTTTCACAAGGAGAAATGATAATCTGTATATCTAAAATGTAATTGTGGATAGTCAATGGATCGTTTTTATGTTCAAAACGGCGTCTTATCTACTGTTCAACATATATCCACAATACATTTGTAGATATCTGCAATTGCATTGATCCTAGGCATAATTCTAGTTGTAGATATCTGAAATTGCATTTTCATTAGTCATAATGTGAATTCTGGATATCCGTAAAGACATTTTTACTAGTCACAATGTATTTCGGATATTCGAAATTGCATTATGAAGATCTAAAATGGTGGTATCCATTCGGATATCTGAAATTAATATTATGACTAGCAACAATTGGATTGTAGATACCTGAAATAGGAGTATTTCCTAGTAAGAATTCAATTTTGGATATCCAGAATGGTAATTCTAGATATCTAAAATATAATAATTTTGAGAAATCCTGTCTCTCAAAAGTCTTCCATCTCTGTTGTGTGCTATCTGTAGGGGTTCCTCTGGGCTCATCTTCTTCAATACAAGGAGGGTGGCTCTCCACCAATATGTTTTGACATTAATTAAAATTTAATTAATTATTATTTAATGCTGATTATTAACCAATTGTTATGCCGAATGATCAACTTCTCCAAACTCAATTGCTGTATCCCCGTGAGTCTGTTAATGTGAGACTTAAACGGGATTCACTAATTACCAGTTTCGCTCAGTAACCTGGGTTAGAAGGCTCGTCCAGCGAGCTGCATCACCAGGTAATATAAAAGATTGGTAGCGAAGCTCCCCTCACGGCCGATGAGAGTCTTGCGATATTTTAGGCGAGTTTGACATTTCAGAGCATAGTAGCTAAATCGCACAGAAGCAGGGACCATTGTGAGCACTCAATGAACGGAGGCTGAAGGTGTGTAAAAGACATGCATTTATTCCTAACTAACATGACAGACATTACACCTAACATAAACAACAACACGAAATGACGGAATGGCAACAAACAATCTAATTATGAAAATGCAATGACCGGATTTAAATGAGTAACTGTAAATGGGAAATACTGTTCTGCAAAACAAGCAGTTTGTGGAAACCCGGCCTCATGCAGCAGGTTAACCGAACAGCTTAGGTTGTTGGAAGAGGAAGTTGGTTTACTTGGTTGCAGAAAAGGGGGGGGAGGGTCTTGGCAGTTGGCTGCAGAGGCTGATGAGCAGCTGGGATGTCAGCACTTCAGGATGGCGCGGTGTTGGAGCAGTTTTGGAGTGGAGCCCCTTTGATTCTCTCTCCTTGGGAAGCTTTGTCTGGGTTGAAGTTTTCTGTGCAGCTGGGCCTTCACCGACCAAGCTTAGGTAGGGCTTCTTCTGAGCTTCTCTTCTCCTCGAGCTGATGGTCTTTCCCACCACTTCCCTCTTTTCTCCTCTCCTCTCCTCTCCTGTCCTCTCCTTTCCTCTCCTTTGTTCTCCTGGCTTTGTTCTGAGGTGCCGGGGTTTTATGGTCTAACGTTCATGCAGAGGGATGACAAGGAATTTGACTCCTAGACCAATGGCTGATCGTCCATTTGGCGGGCTTTTGGAAGGGGGTCGGTATTAGTCCTTTTGGGATTTATAGCCTGGGAAGGTATCACATTTTGTAGGTTGTGCAAACAGCTTATCCCCGGCGGAGCATGTACTTGGGCATAGCGCAAAGGAGAGAGCGTCGTCGGAGCTTATCCCGGTGCTGCTGCTGCTGCACAAGTCTGAAAGAAACTTTGTGAGAATGAGAAAGTTGGAGCGAAGAATGAGAGGAGGAGGAGGTGGGTCTGGGTCTGCCAGTATCCTCCAATAAAGGCTTAGCAGCCCTTGTGCCTGTGAAAGTTGACAACCCCCACTGCAGCACCAGCAGCGTGTGGTAGGTTTGTTTTCAAACTTGTTTCAAGTTTTTTTCTCATGTACCCGCTATGTACATCCCGCTAGGTCATCTGGGTCATCTGTAACAATACAGGCCACAAATTTTGTTTCAGGTTTTGGTTCCCCGACTGGAGCGTGTGGTCTGCGCGCAAGTACAAATAAGGAGTTAAAAGACATACTAAAAACTTAATTAAGAAATGCTTAAAAAAAAACTTGACAGACTGTACATTTCTCCTTAAAGAATCCTAGGAAACCGTAGAGGTTTTCCTCCCTTGGTAAAGAAGTACATCTGTGGCCTGCGTGCCGCACATATTTTTTTATTTTATTAAGCCAAGCAGGGGGGTTTCTTCCTCCTTTGGTAAAGAAGCCCAAGTATCTGCGACCTCACCTTGCGTACCACGCCCCACCAGCAGGCCATGGAGAATATAGGGAGCTTTGCGCGGTAGCCCCAACAGTACTTTTTTTTTAAAAATACATGTCTGACACTAGCGAAATGAAAGACTCAGCCTCACCGCCTAAGATTCAGCAGGAGCAGGAGGCTGTTATGCGGCCTCTGGGGGCTCCCAAGAAGATTCCTATGACATGTAGACGGGTACCTTTGATGCAGCCGTCGGGAGTCCTGAGAGTTACCTGGGAGCTGCCCAACAGGGATAAGGTGGTCTGCCTCTTTGACAATGTTGCGGAGGAACTGCGCATCTTTCAGGTCAGCGGAGACGCTGCAGACCCAGGGATAGATGACCCGCATCTGGTGAGTTTTTCAGAAACGGAATGGGGAAACTTGAAGACTATCGTTATCCCGTTGATGAACGAGAGCAGCGAACAAAACTTTCAGCTGGACATTGGTAAAATGGAGATGCACTATAAAGATGGTGACAATGGTAAAGATCGTATCACCTTTATGAAGTGGGATGTGACCGGGGAGCTGGACAAACGGATGCTGAATATATGGCAGCTGCCTAATTGCGACTGTTGTGGTATGTGATTTAGATGCGGATGATTGAAGAAAAGAGCGGTTACTTCCATCAGCTGTTCAAGGACAGTTGGAAGCGTAAGGAGATGCAAGGGTTGAAAAAACCTATGGTGTAAGGATCATCCCCCCTACCTCTCCACCCCTCACTCTCACCCTCAACCGACGGTATATAAAGCGGACGCTGTTACAACCCTTTCACAAACATCATCATCATCATCATGGCAACTGCAAATTATAGCAACAAAGTGATCTCGCCTCATTCCATCCTGGAAAGCTCCCTCCGACGCCTGAGATCTGCACGCTTCTCTCCAGACCCGCTTTGTGCAGAGGAATGCTAAACTGCATAAAAGTCATGATAGTGGGCCTTTTCCCCTCAGTCATCAGGAAACATCAGCAGAAAAACTGCTACGGCTGCGAGGTGGATCATCCCAGGCAAAGACAGCACCCTCGCCTGTTTCCTCCAGGCAGGAATTACGTTTACATCCACTTTGACTCTGTGCTGCGTGACCTCTGGACCGACCGGCTGACACCCGCCTTGACTCACGTTCTGGCGACCCTGGGCATCCAAGCTGCCGTCGACAGGTTGGAGGGGGCCGTGGAAGCTATCTTGTACGATCTACGGGAGGCTCGCAACGGAATGCTGGAAATCAGTCGAGTAGAACAGGACCTGTTTGAACAGAACCCCCCACCCAAGCAGATTCTCGAAGAAGAATTTCTGACCCGTTGGGAGGCCCAAGACTACAGCAACAACAAAAGCAACTTGTGTGTGTGTGATGGCGAACGTTATACGGCGGTTTATGTTACATGTGCTTTTAGAAAAAGTTAATCCACTGTTGTTGCATGCTATCGATAAAAAGAAAAGTGATTGTCGGGATGATGTTGCTGCTTTCATAGACTGATATTTGAGATTGCTCAAGTCAGAGAATGTTATCAGCGGGGGAAAGTTTTACTTTGTGAGCTGATGGCCAAGAGAGAAGAAGGACAATCCACTGAAAGTCTCATACGCGCGTGTCTATCTTGTATTCCCGACAATGATAATCTACCTCAACAACTATCACGGGTGTAACAATGTCAACAACTGTCACGGGTGTAACTGAATGTATACCATTGTAATAGCATTTTTAAACTATATTTTTCACAATATGTATACCGTTGTAATAGCATTTTTAAACTATATTTTTCACTAAATGTATACCCTCGTAATAGCATTTTTAAAACTATATATCTTTCACTATATGTATTCCCTTTTAATAAAATTTTTCATACTTCAAAATGTGTGTATGTATGTCTGTTCAGCAGGGTGGCTGAGTGGTTAAGGTGTTGGACTTAAGATCCGCTGGACATATTTTCGTGTGGGGTCGATTCCCCACCCCAGCTAAACTTTTATTGTAAACTCTACACAAAAAAACCCTCCCCAGCAGACACGTATATCCACGAAAATGGATAAATCAATATCCCTTCCTATTGCAAAATGGGAGGCAGATTTATCAATCAGCCGGGACCACAATTTCTTTCTTTTTTTTTTTTTTTTATTATTGTTTTTATTGGAGGAAGAACATGGCAACATTGCATTTACAAGAATTTGACAAAACTCCACTTATTTTTTACTTTTCCCCCATAAACAACACCCCTCTCTTAAAAAAAAAA
>JAABNX020000070.1:31184006-31196147 GCA_015163995.2 Mormyrus lacerda
CGCAGAGGTAATGATTTAGGCTACTTGAAGTATATATGTTCCTGTACATTTATTGGAAAGACGCTTTCTAAAATTAAACTAAACTAACAGTTTCTCCGCAACAGCAGTTCGTCTCACCAGTAAATCGTTATGAATTCTTTTCCAATTATCTTTTTATTTTTAATGTAATATCGGTCATATGTATAACATTTACATGCAGTGTTTTGTATCATATAAAACAATATTGATATATGTACTCACAGACACGATTAATCTTTTAAATAGACGATGTAAACGGTATCTGTACAGTAATTTCTCATAATTTTCTTATTAACATTTTCTTTTTTCTAGCTGACTTTATTGTACAGTGCACCTATGTTCTTTGCCATGTTCCATCACAAGTTAATAACATTTTCCGTCATAGCTTGCTGCTGTCTTGTGAATACACTAATATATTATTACCTAAATTTATATTATTACTTCAATTTAAGTATCTCTCAACAAGAAAGTCCTGGGAAACTACCTGATAGTACGGAAACACAAGTATATACTTTGCTCTTGGACAACCTCTTTTTTTATATATATTAGCATTTCAGTTGTTTTTTCTCAATTAAATGACAAAAAAATAGCCAGACCACAGCCTCGGAGACGGAATCTTCAGTTAACCATGGCTGCAGAATGCTAGAGACCAGGATGGAGGAAGGAGCCGAAGGACACTGTGGGGATTAATTTAATATTGATTATTTATATATGTAATACTTTGTGCTCATTGTTCTGTTTAATAAAAATATTTAGTACTCAATCTACATACTCAGTTTTGTATTCAGTTTTCAATATGTTTTCTTCATTTTTTCTTTTAACTGGTCTGTTTGAAACATTTCTTGTACTGTAGTTTATTACTGCTACTTTCAATAAGTGCAAATATTCTGCATACACATTAATAACATTTTGATATACTGGCAGTATAGGACCAAACTAATTTTGTTATTTGTTAATAACAAAATTATTATTAAATTATTATTAGTTAACCACAGAGCATGCCCACAGGGACACTGGAGCACTGTGGCTTCACAGCTTTCCTCCCTCCCAATGTCTCCCCAGTACGCCCACAGTTTGCCCACAGTGTGCCCAATGTGCCCGCAGTACACCCCACAGTGAGCCCACAGTATGCCCACAGGGGAGCATCCAGCAGGCTAAAAAATGCAAGGCACCTATGTGTAGGCCAGCCCATAGTGTGGGAAAACTGTGGGCCCACAATGGGCCTCAATGGGGCCCACTCTGCTTAGTGTGGGCAGCCCACAAGGGCCCCGCACTGTGGGGCCCACACGTGCCCCGCATTTCACGCTGGTAATTGGTCCCACAGCGGGCTGCCCGCAGTGGCCCCACACAGGGCCAAAAAGGGCATGTTTTCTGGGTTACTGTTTCACAATGTTAATGTGAAACAGGCTGGATAAGTCTTTCAATCAAGGAAACCTAAAATATTACTAAAATATGAAATAGGATTGTGTGTTACAGTAGACACTTTAGCAGCAATTTGGCAAAACAAAGAAGGTATGAAGAGGAAAGGGTAATTTCAGAGATCACAACACTTAAGCGAAAAATTCAGAATGACCTAACAGAATCTGATTTAATAAAACTTGCAGCACTTCAATCCAAATTAGACAGTATTTACAAATATAAACTGAAGGTTCTTATATTCGCTCCAGAAGGAAATGGTTAGAAGAAAGTGAACAAAGTTCTGCTTATTTTTTTAGATTGGAAAAACATAATTCTAGAAATCTTACTATTGATTCTTTGCAAGTTAATGGTACACTGACAGATGATTATAATAAAATTGCCCTTTTTTGTAGTAACTTCTATTCAGAACTTTATAAATCTAAATATTGTGAAGAATCTGCTTCTCTTTTTTTCTGTCTTTAAAGAATGTTAATCCAATTTCTAGAGACTAACAGTTTGCCTGTGATAAACATATAAGTATTACTGATATAACTGAAGGTATTGAAGGTCTTAAAAACAACAAGTCTCCTGGCACGGATGGCCTAACGGCTGAATTTTACAAATGCTTTTCTGTTGAATTGCCCCCATTCCTATTTGAGATGTTTTCAGAGAGTATTCAACTAGAAAATTTGCCCCAAGCTTAACACAAGGGCTACTAACTCTAATACCTAAATCCAAAAAAGATATTACTTTGATAGGCAATTGGCAACCTATCTGTCTGCTCAATAATGACTATAAAATATTTGCTTGGATTCTAGCTAAAAGATTTAAAAATGTTTAAACTCTTTTATTGACAAGACTCAATCAGGATTCATGCAAAAAAGACATAGCTAACAATATTTGTCTTGTTCTAGATTTATTAGATTATTCTGAATTAGTTAATGATGATAGTTTGATTCTCCTTTTAGATTTTTACAAAGCATTTGACTCTCTCAATCACAAATTTATCTTTTTATCTCTCAAAAAGCTTGGATTTGATGACGCATTCTGCAAATTTATAATTTACAATATCCCAGTTAAATCACAGGTGACCTATCTGGGTGTATCTATATGTAAGGATGTTAAAGTCAGATGCAGATTGAACTTTGATCCAGTGATTGAAAAAGCTAAAAGAAAGTTCAATTCATGGTTACAGAGAGATTTATCATTAAGAGGCCAAATTCTTATTGCTAAAGCCGAGGGTATTTCAAGAATGACTTATCCTGCTCTCTCTTTATATGTAGATAACCCTGTATATGCAGACATTGATAGAATATTATTTGACTTTCTGTGGAAACATAAAAGACATTATGTCAAGAAATCCGTTGTTATAAATAAATATGAATGTGGTGGATTAATTTTTTTAGATTTTGCCTCTTTAAATAATACGTTTAAGATAAACTGGTTAAAGCAGTATTTAACAAATCCAAATTCAACTTGGAATACTCTTCCTAATTTTATTTTCTCTAAGGTTGGAGGTCTTCCTTTTTTGTTATTATGTAATTACAATATTGCTAAATGGCCCCTTAAATTATCAAATTTTCACAAACAAGCACTTTTTGCGTGGCATCTAATTTATAAACATAACTTTAGTCACCACAAATATTTCATTTGGAATAATGGTGATATTCTTTATAAGTTACTTCATCTTTTTTTACCCTGTTAAGCATTATATGAAAAAAATGTTTCCAGATATTGATTCTTTATGCTCATTTTGTGAGTCTGAAGATGAATCTGTGTCCCATCTTTTTTGGGAATGTACATGTACTAATTTATTTTGGAAGGATTTTTATGCCTTTGTACATGCTTTTTTGACACAGTTTCTTTTTGTTATTTAAAAATGTCTTATTTGGTTGTCATAATTTCCCAAAAGAAGAAAAGGACAAATATTTTTTGATAAATTTGTTTATTTTACTTGCAAAATTCTTTTTGCACAAATGTAAGTTTCAAGGTGTTACGCCTTACTTTCCTATTTCCTGTAAGGATCTTAAACTTTACATGGACACTTTTTTTATCCAACAATTCCAAAGCCCTTAAAACTGTCTCATTGTGTCTTTCTCATAATGTCTTTTCACTGTCTAATCATTTTATTTTCAATTGCTCATACCCCTGGTATTGATGATGTATGTTTCTTGTGGTATCAATAAAAATAAATAAATAAATACCAGAACGACAAAACCATAGGAATTTTACTCTGATATTTCGGACAAAAATTAAAAATGTATTTTAGACTTCTAAAAAACCATTATTTTTCTGGGTATATGTGACAGAAGTTTTATCACTCCTGTTCTGTTTTAGTCTCACATATCCTGTATCTATCTGTACTGATCTGTTTTTGTCAGTAGTTTTTACTACAAACTTGTCAGTTTTGCATAATTTCCTATACAACTATTAGATGGAAATATGTAAAGTATTATCATCCTTTAAATATTTTTATGTATTTGACATTTGCTCTATATAGGAGACATTTTTTCCATCAAAAGCAAAAAATAAAAAGGGAGTGACAAGATGTCAAGATCCATTTTGATGGGCTATAAGGAAAAACAAAAGATAGCACTTTCAAAATGACTAGATAGGTAATACTTGATAAAAGATTTGAAAATTATGCTTATCACTTATCCATTTTTTGTTCTCTTCCTCAATAGGAAGCTTGTGGTTCAAGTAAAATGTCTGGATGTCCATCAGCTGAGGGATATAGTAACATGCTATTATTAATTGTATATCAAATGTTTGTCTTTTTGTCTCTGGCTCATTCTGCAACACCACATTACACTGCAACCTTCATGTACTGTAATAGAAGAATGGAATGTACATCTCAAATGACAAAATTAGTTTTATGGCATTATAAATAAATACCTTTAACCTAAGTACTAATGTCTCTCAACAGCATTGACTTAATCTACTTCCTCAGAGATGCCATTCCAGTGCTACTGAAACTTCTGTGTGTAACAGCTCACTTAATAATTGTATTGCGATTGAATGTCTAGATAAGTAATTGTTTTTGAGTGACTGTCATTCTACTGAAAGGTGCTCTTAGTGTTTATTTACATATGCTATATGTTTATGCTATATTTACAATTAACCAATGATGTAAAAATATCAGTCACATATTAATATATATATAGTATATAAAGATAAATTCAGCTAAAAATCTAGATTTGATTTTCCTGCTTAATAGTTATTTTATCACATCTTTTTACCCAGCTGATAATCATTGACCTTAATGACCATACCTAAATGATACATTGACACTTTAATTATACTAAAGATAACTAGGGCTTACTGAATTGAATAGATGGAACATTATTTCTTTGTTTTCTGACATTATTTACCCATCTGTTAGGAACAGCTGCTTTGGTCATAATTTTCTCCTTATTCAAGTGGCACTCTCTCTTCTGTTCGGTGAATTTTTACTTTACTTGTACCTAACAATCTTGTCTGCATATAATTTACTATGTAGTAGACTAGTAGTCCTGGCTATGTATAGCTGACAGATTTGACTATAAAGTAAAAATACCTGAAAACCACAGCAGACTACTGACAAGTAACATTCCGTTAACCTTCTCTACACAGCTCAATTTGAGTTGAATGTAATTTCATTAACAGAAACACTCTTGCATGTAGACATCTGCATTCCCGTGGCTCTCCCGCGGGATCCGCAGGACCTGACCAGATTTTTTGCTACGCGGGAATAAATTTAAAAACAAAATGCAGTAGCGGTCGGTAACTCTGGTGTACAGTAATTTGGACGGGAGCAGGCAGTTTAATAATATACCATTCCCGACATCCTTTCTGGACAGCATATCTGTGCTTTACTCAATCTTATCGAGCATCTGTATGGCCCGTGCTCATGACTGTTATGCACATGCTGCACGCATGGACTACATCACGCATTTTAGTGGCAAGTTCTGTGCACACAGGATTTGCATAACTATCATCAGAGTGGGTTGTACTGAGGATGGCAGAGCAAAGTGTGGATGCGCCGTCCTTGTCCTTGAACTAGAAAATGGTCAGTTTACTGTTAAGAAACCCACATCAGGCAAGTCTGATGTATGGGAGTCTTTTTCATGTGTCATAGATGCAGATGAAAAAAATTACCCTTTGCGCATTGAAAGAAATGCCTAAAAGTTTTGCTGTTTAGCAGTCACAAGACTGGAACCTCAGGTAAAAGGCGGTATTCATGCCTCATTACAAAGGGGCAAACCAAACTGGCATTTACTAAGTCTAGGCCTTTGCTAGAACAGTTGAAAAAAGAGACCACAGAGAAATGTGCTGAATTTGTTTGCCAAGACATCCGACCGTATGATACTCTCCGGAAAAGGCTTCACACAGCTGGCCCAACATTTGGTCGACACAGCAGCAAAAATAGCAAAATTTGATGTCGGTGAGATACTACCACACCCAACAACGGTATTAAGAAATGTTGAAATGAGGGCTCAGAGTCTGCGTAGACATGTTGTGGAAGAAATCACTGCAACTATATCAAAGTTCGGATGCGCAGTTACAGCAGACATATGGACAGAAACATATCCTAAAACATCCTTTTTGTCTGCAACCATCCATTATGTTAATGAGCAATCTGAGCTACATTCAAGGGTGCTTTTTGCTGGCCATTTTGACCCAAGCACCTCAAAGACGGGTGAAAACATTCAAAGACACCTACTGCAAAATCTCAGAGCGTTTGGCATTGATGTGACAGAAATAGGTAGAAAGATCGTGGAGCCAACGTGATCAGTGCCTTATGAGGATACACAAGGCTAAACTGCACAGCACACATACTAAATGTGACTCTGTCCAATGCATTTGGTCCTACCGTAATGAAAATGTCTCCAGAGATTGCTGGGCTTCTAACTGATATTAAAAAGCTAGTCACATATTTCAAACACTCAGGACAGTAGGGCAAGCTAAAAAAAGTCACTTAATCTGTAGAGACGCTGTGGAATTCTAATGCTAAATGCTAAATTCTGTTTTGGAACAGTACGAAGACATCGCATCTGTGCTAACTGAGAGCAATAACTATGACAAGGTTGGACGCATCAGTGTCAGCATGCTTAAGTTACTAGTATCATTCCTAAAACCCTTCAAAGAAGCAACTGACGACTTGGAAACCGACAACACAGCTCCAAGCGCCTCACTGGTTCTTCCGTGGTCTGTGCGATTAATTGAGCACTGTATGTCAGCCACAAAAGACCCTCTGCTCTCTGAAATCGCAACCGTTTGTGTGACAAGGCTGACAAAAATTACTGTCAATGGGCAGTACTTTGCCATATTCAGTTCACATGCTTAATAAAATCGCAACCTTTCTGACACCAAATCTGTGAATTTTGAAAATGTTAGATGAAAAAAAGCGACAGGAGGTGATACAGGGAGTCAAGGAGATGATCGAAGATTTAAAGTTTGATACACATGATGAAGATGTCGAGCCAACACCTGCCAAAAGGCCTACTGTTCTCCATAAATTTTTAGATTGGGAAGATGATGAAGAATCATGTGGATCAAAATCACTAGATGTTCAGATTCAGGAGTACAGGACCATGAAACTTGAACTACTAAGTCAACAAAAAGTTTTGCAATAGTGGAATTTACATCGTTCCCAGTTCCCTGCCCTGAGCAACCCTCTGTCCTCTGCATCCTGGCCACGAGTGCACCATTCAGGCTTTGTGGTCGGATTTTGGAGGAGAGACGTTCGCTACTGAAACCATCATCAGTCAGTGACATTCTTTTCCTTTCTAGATTAATTAAAATAATCTGGAAAAGGTGATTTTGCAAGTAAGTAAACGTTTTCGTTAATTTCATCAATGGCTTACAATTTTGAAATATCATTTAATTTATTACTAGTTATTATTATATTTATATATTTTGTTTTGTAGGAGAGACATTGAAATCGATGTTTTTTGTTAAATTGTTAGGTTAAAAGTGATTTAATTTCGTAATGGCTACAAGCCTGCGAATTTGTTATTTTGCTTATAATTTTAAATGGCAGATGTAGTTTTTGTTTTCAGCTACACTTTTCCTAAGCTACTGTGTTGACAAAAAATATCACATTTGTATTTTGAATAAAAATTATAAATATGCTACAATTTTGTAAATTTTTTCTACATTTTTATTCTGCAACACATTTTCCGTATTAACAGCATCTTGACAAGAAGAGTAAAAATAAAATAAATTGTTGTACAACCTACAATTTCCTCTCTTTCGGTTTAAATGTGAAATTCTGGAAACATAAAATTTTAGCGGGAATGGTCGGGTCAGAAAGAAAATTATTCTAAGTGGGCAGCGGGTGAACAAAGAGTGAATATATAGTGTATTTTTAGCCCAGCGCAGACCTCTACTACTCTCCCCCACCCCTGCTTACATGGATTTTGGATGGACTAATTAATTCAGCACTATGATATGTAATGTTTTTGACAATTGTTGTATTGAGTTTAATACATTAAAATGAAATCATGTATTTGGTTGTAGTGTGTTTTTTTCTGGTAGTTACTTGTAAAATGGTTCATGGAAATGTGTGAATTAAATCCAAATTTAATATAATTAACAAGCATAACATATATAGGATTTAGAATTTCTTGTAATGCATTTAAGAAAGAAATAAACCTATATTACTATATACTTTGAAATCTTTACATAGGTTTATAAAATGTGGTATTTTGGACTTTTATAGGACTTATTCTTACTTTTCTTTTCTTACTAAATTTTCTTACTTTCTATAGGATTAGATGCATGTTTATAGGGATAATCATGCGATCATATCATTTTGGTTTAGTTCTTATCCTATAGGATGTAACCTATAGGATTCTGCACAGGATTTTATCTTGTAAGATAAAGGATACAATTATATTGAATCATATAGAATTCCTATAGGATATTATCCTATAGGATAAAGGACAAAATCTATGCAGTCCTACAGAATTTTATAGGATAGAATAAAATCCTATAGGACAGGATAAAATCCTATAGGATTGGTTCCAAAATAAAATAGATTTTTTAATTGGAATTTTCTTTTGGAATCCTAAAGGATTTTTTGACTAGGGCATGTACGTGTTAGCTTACATTCATCCTGCTCTATGTTTTATTATTCCTTAAAACATAATTGAAAATAAAAGATTAATAACTACATGTAATGTATTTTTATTCTATTAAAGTTTAACGGCAACCCCCAAAACCACATGGCCCCCCATATCAGCAACACGTGGCATAAGCATGTATGATACCATATATGGACATAAACCCTCAACCCATCACAAAAAGGGATACACTCCTCTCCCGCTTCTTACGTAATAGACAGAGCCCTCATTTAAGCTCTGCCCATTGTACCAGGTGTCCTCTCTGATGTAAATGAGCTTACTGCAACAGGTGAGGATCATGAACTCCCAATCACCAACAAATTCTTTAATCAATCACCAGCTATGGCTTGACAATGACTGGACAGTTGATACAGGGCTTAAAATAAAGCACTTTAAAACAAACCAATATACTGTAGGACCAAAGTGCTGTACAATGGATAAATAAGAATAGACCATAAACAAACCAATAAAATATATTAAAATAAAATAAGTAAATAAAATAAATTAAAACAGAAATGAGCTAAAACCAATATCTTACAAGGTGTCAAAATCCAGGGTGAAATTTTTAGTTGCAATATAAAAACGGGCAGAGAAGAGGCCTGTCTAATCTCTAAAGGCATATTGGTCCAGAGTTTGGGAGCAACTGCAGCAAAAAACACAACCTCCTCTAAGTTTATGCTTTGTCCTGGGTACACTCAGGAGCAGATGATCAGCTGACCTGAGAGAGCAGGTTGATGTATAAGGCTGTAGCAGCTCAGACAGATAGGCTGGAGCAAGGCCATAGAGGGCTTTAAAAGCAAATAAAATTATTTTTAAATGAATCTTAAAAGAAATGGGCAGCCAGTGTCGTGAACCTAAAATAGAGGAAATGTGCTCAAATTTCCGAGTGCCAGTTAAACGTAGAATAGAATTCAATTTAAATGAACTGTACCAATTCTGTTAAAAAAGATCAAATATCCAGCCAGATGTATGACTGAAGGTTATTAATTTATTTTTAAGGGACATTTGTTAGTGGGTTGTATGTAATTTTGAGATTTTGTGGATTAGAGAAAGTCAAAATTAAATTTAAGCATGTGCACTAAATAAATAAATTAATTAATTTTTAAGTCATATAAAAGATGCTTGCTGGACAATCATTCAACCCTGTAAAAAAGAAGAGCTCATATGTAAATGAATGTAAACTTCTAACAACAAATGGAGTCTGTTTTTGTAAAGAAAGTGCCATCTAATTGTATCGCCCTGCAAGTGAATGAATGGGCAGGTTTAGAGTGTAATATAGGCCCACCCCTAGAAGAAGGGGGGTCTCCCTTTCAGCTGATGCTTGATAGGGACTTGGCTGGGATTTGGCTGCCAGCTGGACTGGAGGGGAAAATTTAAGCAGCTGAATCTGTATGTAGAGGGAATGGCGAGAATTATGATTCATAGGGACAGTTTTCTTGGGGATTTGGGAGGTGTACATAGTTCGTGGAGATGTATCATCGGTAACTGCACCACAGCCCCCTCATAAAAGTTCATAGAGAGGATGGGATGACAGTACAGCATGGAATGAAAGTGTTGCCAATAGAAATTTTGGATGGTCATAATATTGGTAGGAATGCCATAATGTATTCAGGTGATCTACAAAACATTTAACCAAAGAGAGGATAAGATTGATCTTTACTTATATGACTCACCAATAAGATGTAAGGATCCACTAGCAGAATCTCGTTTCAGCAAAGCAGTGGTTTATTGAACAGTAAAAATAATATAATGTCATACAGTGTAGAAGTACACCAGGTATTGAAATGCAGCTCAAATACGAATTAAAGACAGTTTTTCACCCCAAAAGACCTTCCCCAACTGTGTGTAGGTGTTGTGAGTGACTTTTTCACTTGGCCTGTAACATGTTTTCATTTTACAGTTTTGGCCCTCAAATCAATATTTACTTTTTTTCTATGGTCAAAATGGCTGCTGATTTCATGGTAAAATTCCAGACAAGAACCAAAGATATCAGCAGTGTCACAGATACAGACGCACAGACACAGTATATAATGTGGGTTAGTTTTATGGCAGTAAACACACAGCAGAAAATGGTATTACAGAGCTTTGGAGATTTGTTAGCCTTTTACAAAGACTACGTGTGGTGTGGTCATCAAGGGGAAATAAATTTTCTGTCTAACTTGCTAGTAGTTTGTCAGTAATGAAAACTGAAGCTTTCAGTATTATATACTTTTGTAATAACACTACATGCTGTCAGTGGTGTAGTGGAGATGGCACTTTTTTGCCTCCGATCTAGTTGAATGGCCATTTACTAAGAGTGAATTCCATGTACAATTGTATTTATATATTCTTGAAACAGAACAATTTAGACTAGTTTCCATCTTCCGTATGGATCTTCCAGCATAAGGATGACATGACAGCATTATTTGTATTTGTCAATGAACAGTTTAACTCTTAGGAGATGATATGGTATTCATATGTTTACATAGGCATTGGCTATATTTTAATGCAAAAAAGTGCATGGTGCTGCTAATTGTATTTGTGCTTTCAATATAGGACTTGGTGAAATGATTGCAGTTTGTGTTTCAGTAGTCTTTAAATAAATAGATACTTAACAATTGATTTCCTGTAAGAAATCTTCCCTGGAATTCCACCAAGGCTCTTCTGGTTCAAATCAGTTTGAGAAGGCAATATGTGTAAATCAATATCCTGTGCACCCTGTGAAATACTATAGAAAACTATAATATTTAGACCATTAGAAGTCTTTTGGTAGACTCCAGGTTCACCATAACCCTGATCTAGGTAAATGGTTTTGAAAGGCAGATGTGTGGGTCAAAACTTTAGAAATTAAAGTTTCAACAGTTGATTATATACTACAATTAAAATATAAACTACAATTCATTCAGGCTATTGTAATAGCTACAGTGGTTGTTCAACATTCAATACATTAAATAAAAAAGAGCATATTCAACTTATATAGGTATTTAAATGAACCCATTTGAACCCCCACTATTTTGGCAAGTGCCAAAGTCTTTATGTTATCTCCAAGGAATCACATCACTGTCACCTCAGTCAGTTTCAACATGCACCAGTTGATACTGTACACAAATCCATTATTTCATTACCGAAAGTAATGAAATTACTGTTGAGAAAGGTAACGGCTCATTTATTTATATCCATAATTTCCAATAAAAGGCTCCAGGAAACTGTTCATATTTCCCCCTTGTAGAAAAGAGAGAGTTTCGGAACAGTAAATGTGTCAGTCGTAACATTTTGGAAGCGCTGCCAACCTGTTGGCAGCACACTGGGCTGTCAAACGGGCTTCTGGTTCATGGTCCCAGCAGTCTTCTAGAATGTCATTCATGGCAGAGAATGCCTGAAATGCAAAAAGTTATAGAATAAGCAAAGCAGTCCATACTTCTCATAAAATAATTCATCGTATCGCATAAAGAAAACAGTATATATTGTCATTATTAATAAATCAGTTTAAAAGAAATACATTTACTCTGGCAATGCACTTATCTTCATTTTCAAAACACCAGGATATGAATCTCTAGTAAGACTTCATCCATCCATCCATCCATTGACTCCCGCTTATCCGAGGTCGGGTCGCGGGGGCAGCAGTCTCAGCAGGGAAACC
>JAABNX020000070.1:31214422-31237957 GCA_015163995.2 Mormyrus lacerda
AGGAACGCCTGTATTCAGAATGAGGAACGCCTGTATTCAGAATGAGGAACGCCTGAATTCAGAATGAGGAACGCCTGAATTCAGAATGAGGAACGCCTGTATTCAGAATGAGGAACGCCTGTATTCAGAATGAGGAACGCCTGAATTCAGAATGAGGAACGCCTATATTCAGAACGATTCCCTTATTGTCAGATACTCGCTATTAACTTCAGCTGAGAATTAATGGGACCAGCTTTTTAAAATGAATGAAATATGTTCTGGATTATCTGTCTCCTCACCCGTTTCCCCTACGGTTCATCTGAGCCGCAAGGAACAATGGGTTCAAGATGATAGCACCCTGGTCGTCAATTAGTATGCTATGTAAAGTTTAGAGATTTAGACCAAATGCCTCATTCACAGGTATTTACTCAACAATTAAGTGAAAGAAAAGTGACTAACGACTTGCGAGAAAATGTTTGACTATCATGAAAGCATGATTATGCAAATAATGTTCAACACACAGACCTCCTGTACTTCTTAACATAAGCTTTGTGGGACAATTAGATTATTGTAGGAACTGGATATGTAAATACTGTCCTTGTGTGTGAGTGTGCCTTGTGTTGGGTTTAGCACCCCATCCTGAGTTCTTCCCTACCATGTGCCTATAGCCTCTAGGATAGGCTCTGGACCCCCCTCGGCCTTGACTAGGATAAGCGGTCACAGAAGATGAATGGATGGATAAATCTCCTTGTTGTCCTCAGTGTGTCACTGTACTAGGGTCACACCTGGTACTTGAATCAGCAGCTTTCAGTTCTCGAGTCGATTACCTCTTATGCTACCTGCTGTTCTTTAATGCGTGCAATTTAATTCTTCTCTGGGTTAAAGCATTTTAACAACTCACTTAACTGGCTGTGTGTGCAGCATCATAAACCAAAATATCTCACTTCTCCAGGGATAAACTATAGTGAGCTTGTAGTCTGTAGCCTATCTCTGGAAACCTAGAACAGAAGGCTGGTTAATACTGTAAGCAGGTTACCAGCCCATTGGGGGTCACGTGCACAATTATACACTATGTGCAAATCAGAAATGCTGATTCACCTGTGCCAGTGTTTTGGGCTACAAGGAGACATCAGAGTATCAGAAGGAAGCCCACACACAGAAAGTAGAGGACAATACTCAAACCCCCAACCTCTTGAGCAACAATACAACCCACTGTGACACTGGACCATAATTTATAATGGTCTAAATAATGAGCCGAATCCGACACTTACGGCCATTACTGCTTTTATAAAGACCCCAGAGCAGCAATAATAAAATCTCATCAATTTCATATGAAACACTCGGCAGTCCGCTGGGATCTTAGATTAAAGTTGCAAAAGGCGCACAGTAAAGTAAGACGGATAACAGCATGGTAACATACTGTATACTTTTACTGTCGTAAATAAACATATCAACGCAAGAGATTTGTTTGTCATTCCTCTGGATAAAACACAGACATGTTTTGGAGGGAAAGGCATTGAGTACTTCAGAGGTCTTAGCTTTGCAATTTGTGCTTTTAGGTAAAGCCCTGTGGGGCGGTCAGCATTCCTCCACCGAAGACCTTGGCTCCTCTTCCTCTTGTGCTGTGTGTATATCCCTGCTCGGCAATAAGGAGAAGGACAGGGTCACAGTACTGATGTTTTGATTATTTGCATCTAGGTAGACCTGGTTCATTTACATCCTGAGCCAGTTACAACGTCGTGAAGAATGTCCTTAAATGTACTTTTAAATGAAGAATGTACGGAAATGGAAGATGCATCTGGAGAGCCCTGACTCATATCCTGAATTACTAATCACTGAGAACATGTCCAGGTGTAGCATATAGGTGGCTTGAGCCATCAAGTGTAAGGAGAGTAGACTATCAATCTCTCATTTAACATAAAATAAGCAGCCTCCGTGCAAAGAGAGATATCTAAAATACGCATGAAAACAAACGTTTCTTTACCTCTGTTTCTTCAGCTGAACTCCAATGAGAACTGTGAGCACGAGCGAGGAAAGCAGAGCCAGACCAATCAACCCTGAGGAGGATCCACAGGAACAAGAATGATCTAATGTAAATTTCATGCTGTTTTTTAGTGGCACTGTCCAAAAACTCTACAAGCAAAGACATTGCTGCAAATCACTTAGACAACAATAGTGCTTCAAGCTGAGGACCAGGACCTGTTTTCAGTGATTAAATACCAAAATTTAAATACCAAATTTACTGATGTAATGCATTTGTAGTCCAGTCATACTTCACAGTTCCATTTTATCTGCCTAAACAAGATGATACACACGTCTGGTTTTAATAATCGGGATTTTTAATAAGTCGAGTTTTATCTGTGACACAGCTGATTACCAAAAGGTACATACAAGTTAAATAAAGTTTGTTAAATAAATCGATGCACGCCTTTTCTGTTGAGGTCCTGAGTTGCTTCAGCACCCCCTCTGGCTCTTGGTGACAATGACTTAGAAGCGATTCTTCTTCCAAAAAGAATATTGCTGATAGCAACCAATGATTCCAATGAACTTCAAAGCACTCTGACCTCAGAATGTCTCATGACCTGTGACAATCACTTAGAAAACGCTAGCAGATTTCAGTTGGATATCCTCGATGGCCACAAACAAACAGGTATTTCTGGGTTTTTCTCCATGTGTTTGTCACTGTCGGTATATATTGACATTTTAGGATGCATTTCCCTTCCTTGTTGTAATTAATTAGCACATGCCTAGGTATAAAATGAATTGTTCTTCTTCCTCCAGCAACCTGTAAATTGCAGAACTACCAGCTGTGAGCCCAGAACGAGTTAGCTAGCTTAGCACTGTATTGAAGTTTGCTGACCTCCTCCAAAATCTTCTAAATCGTCAAATCATAATGTTTTCTGTAAAATAACTTAACACTTTACATCAGGATCTAGATGGTTCCCTAGGCACCAGTTAGGATTGTATTTAGTATGAAGGACTTCAGACCTCTCCTTCAACATGCCAATAACCGTTTTATGGTGGATCATGTGGGTCTTGATTATCTTCCAAAACCTGCCTTTACATGACCACCCACTGCAGTGTTTTGAGACTTTATGTTTGAAAATAGCAGATCATGTGACACAAGAAATAAATTAACAGCTTAACCTGCTGAAAGAACTGATCGGCCCTTGGAATGGTTACCTTTCTTCTCTGGTTTCCACAAATGTTTCTCAAGCTGGACTGTGCCGGTGGGAATGCTGGGAGTTGTCGTGGTGCGAAATATTTCTGGGCAGAGCTTAGGATCTTTCAAAAGGAAAGAAAATGTTGTTACACACAAAAGTCAAACACTAGTAATAAAAAAGACAATTCCATATGAACATATTTATAAAAACAAAGATTGAATAGACATGGACCACCACATAAATCGTTGCCTATTAAAAAATAATCTTGAGACCTTGAAATGGCCTTCATATTAAGTTGAAAGACAATGCTTTCTATAAAACATTGGTCTGTTTAAAACCAATATATCGCTCATTTCTGCTGCCGTGCTTATCAACTAGAGGTGGGTAGTGGGCAACAACGGTTTCCAGTTTCCATCTGTGTAACTTCTCTGCACAACAAACATGTGAAATGAGTGCGACTGTGTCTTTGCCCAAAGCGCGAATTCTGCACATCTTGTACATTATGTAACATCAAAATATCGAAAGTCCATGTGAAGTGTGCATGTGGGCCATGTTCTGATGGATCAGCCCAGTGGTGGTACATACGAATGTTCTATACTGTATGTTTGCACACATGATATGCTCTGTCTGGCACTGATACCAACACATGATCACTTCCAGTCTACCTCTAATACCAACACAACTAATAACATCCATATGACACTAATATCAACACGTCTGATAACATCTGTCTACTTGTAATACAACATATCTGTTAACATTTATCTGCTTTTCATACCAATACATCTCATAACATCGGTCTGCCACTAATATCAACACGTTTGATAACATCTGTCCTTCACTAATACCAACACATCTAGTAACATCTATCTGCTACTAATACCAACATGGCCCTGGCCAGTTTGGTTGAGTCTTCTGAGCCTGCCCCAGAAGGGGCCGTTGCCCATCCCGAGTCTCCAGTGTCTGGCCTACAGGGTCCCATCGATCCCATCCCCACCTCTGCAGAATCTCCAGATCCTGCTTTTCACTTATGCAGTGCCTCCAGAGCTGCGTCTGCCTCAGCTGTGCTACCAGAGGTCCTCTGGCGTTCCAGGGAGCCTGGCAACAGACCTCAACCCTGGTCCTCCTATCCATGTTCTAGAGAGGTCACCAGAGGCAGAAACGCCATTTGCACCCACCAGACCGGCCACCAACTCCTGTTGTGCTGCCTCTCAGGTCTGGCAATCATTCATCTAGGGCCGTGGGGGTCCACTTTCCCAATTCTTCTGTATCTCATCCACAGTCAACCAACACCTTGGTATTCCATCAACCCCAGAGTGGTCTCGCCCCTTTTAGGATCCTTCCCCCTTTGTGTCCAGGCCTGCTTTCCTGTCAAGTCCCATTTTTTGCCTTTTCTTTTCAGTTCCCTTACTATGTCATGGTCCCCATCTCATGTCCCTGGTCATCTTTATTACATTCCATGTTCTGTACCTAATTTGTTTGTCCCTGGTCCTTTGGTACTGTCCCCGACCGTGTTCCCTCATCTTTCCCAATTCCTCCTGTTCACCCTATCTGTCCTTGTTCCCCTGTCGTTTGATGTCCTTGTTCTCTGTCCAGTTTCTCAATCTTTACAGAAGGGGACCAGAGGATGTGTTCCAACTTCAGGAGGATCACACTCCTCATCCTCTCTGGGAAGGTCTATTCCAGGGTACTGCGTACCTTCTCAGGGGTTCTTCCCAAACCAACAGGGGAGGAACCACTTGATAACTGGTTGGAGTAAGCATGTCTGATGGAAGACAACTTTGAGTGACCGGATAAACAGAAAAGATTGAAGATTATAGAAAGTTTGAAAGGCCCGGCTGCTGAGATAGCGCAGGTAGTTCAATTTAGTAACCCAGATGCATCCCCCGAGGAATATATTGAATCAATAGAGAACACCTTTGGGTCTATTGATACTGGAGAAGAGTTGTACTGTGCTTTGAGACTCATTTGCCAGCATCCTGGTGAGAAGTTCTCTGAGTTTCTGAAACGGATGAAAAAGGTTTTGAACAGGGTAATATGGAAAGCAGGTGTCCCTGCGTCAGAAGCAAATAAAGCGCATTTAGATCAGCTCATTAAGGACCGGTTCTATTAGCCAAAGTTGGGTGCTGAAATTGAAGAATATGTCCGAAATTGTGGCAGGTGTATTGCATGCAAGACTACTCCTCAGAGAGCGGCCAGTAATGGACCACTGGATCTAGTGTGCATTGATTTCCTGTCGCTTGAGCTGGATTCACAAGGATTTGGACATATGTTCATATTGACTGTCCATTTTACCCGCTATGCTCGGGCTGTCCCAACGAAGAACCCAAAGGCCTCTACTGTCGCTAGAGTACTCTTTGAGAAATATTTTGTGCACTATGGACTCCCTGCACAGATCCATTCAGATCAGGGGCGGGCTTTTGAGTCAAAACTAATTCATGACCTCCTGAGAGTGTTTGGGATCCGGATGTCCCAGGGAGATCCACAACCAGAGAGATTCAATAGAACTCTCTTGTCCATGTTGGGGACATTGGACCCCAAGCAGAAGCAAAGATGGGGTCAGAGGATCAGTCAACTCATGCATGCCTATAACTGCATGCGAAATGAGGCAACTGGTTACTCTCCATCACATGTTCGGCAGGGAAGCCCACCTACCCATTGAGTTGTGTTTTGGTGCATCCCCTGAAAAGGCAGAGGGGTTACAATACCAGCAGTACATCACTAAACTGAGAACAGACTTATACCAAGTGTATCAGGTAGCTAGGGAAGCTGCTGACAAGAACCACGCACGGAAAAAGAGGGCACATGATAGTTTGGTGAAAGACCAAGTCCTTCAGAAAGGAGATTAAGTACTGCTGAGGATTTACGGTGTCCCGGGTAAACACAAGTTACACAAGTGGAGGTCCTTACCATATGTTGTGGTTGGGAAGATGGAGAATTTACCAGTGTACCAGGTCAAACCTGAGAGTGGTACTGGAGCAATTACGACAGTGCACCGGAAACACCTGCTTCCCACTGGATGTTTAATCAGGATGCCGACAGACACTGAGGAAGTGAGCCATTGTCAAAGGAGAGGTCTTAGGTCACAGTGACAGTCAGTGGCGAAGCAGTCAGTGGACAAGTGGGGTAGCCCAGTGAAGCGGGCCGACATGCCATCATCGTCTGACTCAAAGTTGGAGGTTAATGCCCCTAAGTTTCCAGTATTCAGAGTGGGACGAAATGGGGTAAATGCCTTGCCGTTAATTTACTCACTTGAGAAGAGTCATGTTAGCAAGAGTCATGTCGTTGCCCTTGTGGGAGATACAGGGGAAGTCGAATTGGCAGGTGATGTTACAACCAATCCAGAGAGCACTGTGAACAGGAGTATGCCCCCATCATCAGCTCCTGCTGAGGCAATTGGTCTAGAAGGGGGAGCCAGCCTGCACACTGTGAGTGAAGTGATCCCAGAGAGTGGGTTATCTGACAGGCCTAGAAGGGAAAGACGGCCAGTGATGCGATTCACCAATGATGAGCTTGGAAGACCCTCAGACCGGGCACTAGGCATCCTAAGCCAAGGTGTTAGAGTTGGATATGGTGCCTATGACAGTTACAGATTATGTCTTGGCAATACTGTGTGATGGCATCCTATGGCATTGTGTCCTAGTTGTGTGAGTTAGATTAGGATAGCAGTCGAACAACCAGTAGTTAGGATTGTAAGTTTGATGAGGGCACGAAACGGTTAGAAGGGGGAGAGTATAGCCTATGGTAATTTTTTCCTTTCCTTTGTTCTCTGAACGAAGCGGGCATTACCGTTTTGGCCTCAACGCACCCAAGCCTCGTCCAGGCCTGCATTGTAAGAGTGTTTCATTATGTTTATTGAGTGCTGTCGTTAAATGTCTAATTTATTTAGCTTACGCTGTTATCTATAGTTTGCGGCCTTTTGTCCTCATCTGTTAAATTGAAACTTATATCGGGGAGACATTGACATTACATGCTGAAAGTGTGTCATATATCATTGTAAGTCATGTGTCCGTGGGTCCATTTGTGATGTGGGTTGATATAGGCGGTTTGATGTGTATTAAAGTCCACGGTATATGTGGGGTTTGTTACCACTGGACTGATATCAGTTAAGGTATTTTGTTTCAAGAAGGAATTTGTTAAAGCGGTGCCACTTTTTACAAATCTTTACAAGGGGAGCCAATAATTGTGGAATGCGCTGTATGTGAGCAACCTGTTAAATCTAAACAAAAACAGATTGAGAACAAAAATCCAAGATTCATTATCATATTCATGTTAATAAGCATTATTACCTAATTCAGTAAATTAAAGTTATAACCCAAAAGACCAATAACTTATATAACAAGCTTCAAATACACCTCCTCCCCCCTATTTATCCCCCGTTTATATGGATCACCATCCTGACTAAGAAGCAATCTGAGGCTGCTATTTTCTTAATGAGCTGCCAACCATTTTAATGGAAAGTTGTGATGTCGGCTATTTTTTTAACACGTGAAATTATTAAGCATATTTATAATTCATTGACCAAATTTGATTGATTGAACTTAAATACATAGGAGATGAGCCTATATACATAATATCTAATTAGTTGGGCCAGCCCTCTGAATATTTTTCTGTATGTGGCCATTAGTAAAAAAACGTTAGGACACCCCTGCTGTAAAGGGTCTGCTTCCATTTCTCGCTTCCCAATAATTCAAGGAGTTATTCATTGTTTCTAATCAGAATAACAAAAGGAACTGACCTGATCAACACTTCAGTTCTCCCATAAATTAGCCACAGATTATTCATTCAGTCATGATTCACATGAAGGTTCTGAAGGTTTGCCATTTCTCCTGGTACGGTGGTCCCATTTGCTGTTTTCTGTGTCTGGAATTCCTGTATATCATCTCTCAGGTCCGTTGCTGTACTCTCATTGTCAGTGAATTCGATTGGCCTTCATAACTTTCTTTGCTCCTGTATATGTCTTACAATCCCTTACCAGTTAAGTCCTTTTTTCACCCATGTCAACCTCAGAATATCTAACATTGTTTTGTAGCTCACAAACTTGCCAACTATTGGTCACTATCTGGTCACTATACATATGCTGTATGATGCTTCTTGTAGAGGAAAAAAAATAGAAATGCTTAGTATTAGGTTACAATGCAATTAGTGACATTAGCTCTATCTGTAAATATGTTTATCTTCATTTCATCAGACTATAAACACTTATAAACTCCCGATCCGTCATTGTTCACACAGCTTGTTAGTGGCTCAGTGCACATAAAACCAACCCTTGTATACTAGGCATCTTGCTTATACAACTATGGGTTCATATTTAACAATCTGTGTGTTACTTCAAAAAGTATCAAAGTATGGTACTTCAAGGTGTTGGTTTTCCACTGCCGGAAGAAAATCATTGTCAAATGACATTTCAACGCAAGGTGGGGTATTTTATACTGAATACGAAAAATGGCTGTAGCATCGTGTTGGGGCCAAATATGATATTTTGTAACAAGTGTTTTGACTTACCATTATATAGATTTGCCTTATGTTGTCTTGCATGAGTGTGAAAGTCAAAAAGCGTGAGTGTCATGTCAGATGTGTGAAAGTTGGCAGCCCGGCCAATGCGTGTGTTTAGTGTGTATCCCTGAGTGTCGTGTAAATTGTTGGCTTCCCTCACTGTGCTGCTGTTAGTATTAAACAAATAGTATCTATTAATAAAGATAACATTCATTTTTAAAAAGCTGTCATATCATTTATTAATATGGCTCAACTTTTCAGCACAATAAACTTTCTTATGCTCTTCTTGTGGGTCTACTGCATTGAAAACATTCTACACCGTCAAGGGTTCTGCCATTTGTAATATTCATTATGTACCCAATGTCACGATCCGCTCCGTTCAATCCTCCCGTGTGCCACGCCCACCTCATTACCTTGTGTTCCTGCCCAATTGTGTTCACCTGTGTCTTGTTAACCCCTGCTTGTCAGGGTATATGAGTCCACGTCTCCCCTTGTCTGATGTCGGTCATTGTTGATGTTGTGATGTTCATTGTTTCCCTGGATGTTCGTGCCTGTCATCCGTGTTTTAGGATTAAACCCAGTTTTCCCCGTCCATCTGGCTTTCTCTACCTTCTTGCCCACTCGCCTGCCCACCGAACGTCACACCCAATCCCCCAAAATAATATATTTGTCTGTTTTTTGTAACATTTGCTGTTTAATACACTTGTAATCTGATTGCCTGTGGTTGCTTTTTAAGCTGTGGGTAATTTTATAATCGTATCATCTGATCTGCGGCCTTCTGTCTTGGACACTTGGGTAAAGAGAGGGGCAGAGCTGTCAACTGATCACCACTTGGTGGTGAGTTGGCTCAGGTGGCAGGGGAGGAAGCCAGTCAGACCTGGTAGGCCCAAGCGCTAAAGTTGGATGTCTTGAGACCGCTCATTTACATGGTCTTGCTCTTGTCACAATCTCAACGGTCTTTGGTCTTGGTCTTGTCTTGGTCTCAGATCCCTCGGTCTTGTCTTGGTCTCTCTGTCTTGGTCTTGCTGTCTCAGATCGACATAGTGGTTGGGAGATTTGGAGCGGAAAGTATCCATGACACACAATGTAACGTTCGATAATGCAATATTATTATTATTTTGCCTTTCGTGCCCTTCAAACGCAACCAATCAATGATATAGATGCATTTTGTTGTGATTTAGACACTGGCGCTCATCCAATCAAAATACGTATTACACCCGCAAAATAAGTGTAGTGCTAGTTAAACGTTAGATCCAGCCACTATTTTAAAATGTGAACTGTTTTCTCTTTCTCCCTCCTCTCTGAAAATATGCATATTAACAGTGATGCTCTCGTTCTTTCTCTATTTTTAAGTATTTGAACTGTATTAGTTTATCAATCTTTTTATTTGTCCATAATGTCTGTGTTCTATTGTTCTTGCCCTACTGATCAACAGGCTTGATATCATTGGCAGTGTGTTGTAATCACATGCCACTGCAGACATCGAGATGTCAGAATCTTTTAAGCACTTGTCCTTATTCTTATTAATGCAGAATTTGATGTGCAGGTTGGTGTATTGGTATATAGTATTTGTAGTTTGCATTTGCATGTGACGTGTGCGCATGTCTTTATATGTTTGATTACACTACTTTACTTAAAATGGTGTTGACTAAATAAATGTGAGCATTAACATCCGCATATCACGTTGTGTTGACTTAACAGGCCTAATCCATTTCAGGGAAGTTTATATAATACAGTGTCATTTGGCTAGTACTACTACAATGGGACATGATGCAATTTCAAGTTTATAATTGTGTATGTTCAATTTCTTGTTACAATTTCATCTACAAATTAAGTATAATTGAAATCAGTTACATATTTCCCATTCTTTAGACAGTTGCTGGAGGTGTTAGCTGTTTTGTCAGATGACTTGGGATCAGTCAGTCCTCGTCATGTCAGCCTTCAACAGCACACAAAAGTTAAGGGACTCGACTTTCTCTTGGTCTTGACTCTTTCTGTCTTGGTCTTAGTCTTGGTCTTGTCTTGGTCTCGATTTAGGTGGTCTTGAATACAAGTCTACTAAGCACATAGTGAGGGTCTGCTGGGAATGTCTGGCAGAAGCTCCTGTTCGCTGAAGCTTTAACTCGCACCTCTGGCAGAATTCCAACTGCATAATGGGGGAGGTTAGGAGACATTGAGTCTGAATGGACCTCTATTCTGGAAGTGGCCGTATGGAGCTGTGGCTGCAGAGTGGTCGGTGCCAGTCGTGGCGGTAAGCCTTGTATCCAGTGGTGGACACCAGAGGTGAGGGGGGCTGTCAAGCTGAAGAAGAAGTCTCTGAAGCAAAAACCCGGGCGTGGGAGGAGTTTGGTGAGGCCATGGAAAGTGACTTTTAGTCGGCCTCAAAAAGGTTCTGGCAAACCATCCGTAATATCAGGAGGGGGAAGCAGCTCCTGGGTCCTACTATTTATAGTGGGGAGGGGGTGCTGTTGTGGAAGGAATATTTTGAGGACCTCCTCAACTCTGCCTCAGATACACCTACGCACACTGCCTTTAAGACATCTGAGGGCACAAAGCACGAGGGTGCTGGGGTGGACTTGCTCATCACTGGGGCTGAGGTGGCCAGGGTGGTTAAAGAGCAACGTGCTGGCCGGGCCCCGGGGGTGGACAAGATCCACCCAGAGCACCTAAAGGCTCTGGATGTTGTTGGGCTGTTGTGGCTGACACACCTTCTCAACAGTGCGTGGAGGTCAGGGACAGTGCTGCTGGATTGGCAGACCGAGGTGGTGCTCCCCTTGTTTAAGAAGGGGGACCGGAGGGTGTGTTCCACTTACAGGGGGATCAAACTTCTTAGCATTCCTGGGAAAGTCTATTCCGGGGTACTGGAGAGGCGGGTGTGATTGATAGTTGAAACTCGGATTCTGGAGGAACAATGCGGTTTTCGTCCTGGCCATGGAACACTGGACCAGCTTTATACCCGTGCAAGGGTACTGGAGTGGGCCTGGGAATTTGTCTATCCAGTCTATATGTGTTTTGTGGATATGGACAAGGCTTACGATCGGGTTCCCCAAGGTGCTCTGTGGGGGGTGCTTAAGGAGTATGGGGTCCGAGGTCCACTGTTATGGGCAATTCGGTCCCTGTATGAACGGAGCAGAAGCTTGGTTCGCATTGCTGGGAATAAGTTGGACTTGTTCCCAGTGTGGGTTGGGTTCCACCAGGGCTGCCCTTTGTCATCGGTCCTGTTTATAATATTTATGGACAGGATTTCTAGGCATAGCCAGGGTCTTCAGGGTGTCCAGTGTGTGGCTTCAGGATTGCCTTGCTGCTTTTTGCGGATGATGTCGTCCTGTTGGCTTCATCTACTGGGGCTCTCCAGCGTGCTCTGGGGCAGTTCGCAGCAGAGTGCGAAGCGGAGGGGATGAGGATTAGCACCTCCAAGTACGACACCATGGTTCTCAGCTGGAAATGGGTATATTGCCCTCTTCAGGTCAGGGAGGAGATACTGCCTCAAGTGAAGGAGTTCAAGTATCTCGGGGTCTTGTTCACAAGTGAGGGTAGGTGAGATTGGGAGCTGGACAGATGAATCGGAGCGGTGTTTACAGTTTTGCAGGCTCTTAACCGGGTCGTCATGGCTAAGAAAGACCTGAGCTGGAAAGCAAAGCTCTCGATCTAATAGTCCTCCTTCGTCCCTACCCTCACATATTGTCATGACTGAAAGAATAAGATTGCGAATACAGGTGGTCAAAATGAGGTTTCTCTGTTGGGTGTCTTGGCTCTCCCTTAGGGATAGAGTGAGAAATTTGGTTATCCGGGAGATTCTCAGAGTAGAACCGCTGCTTCTCCATGTCAAAAGGAGCCAGCTGAGGTGGTTTGGACATCTGGTGCGGATGCCTCCGGGGCGGCTACCCGGAGAGGTTTTCCGTGCATGTCCTACAGGGAGGAGGCCCCGGGGCAGACCCAGGACCCGCTGGAGGGATTATATCTCTCGGCTGGCCTGGGAATGCCTCGGCATCCCCCCTGAAGGGCTGATAGAAATAGCTGGAAAGAAGGAGGTCTGGGTATCTCTCCTGAAGCTGCTACCCCTGCAACCGGAACCCCGGAAAAGCGGTAGTTAATGGATGTATGGATGGTTGCTGGTTAACTTGCATGTTCTTGTCAAAGAAATGTTTTTTTCTTTATAAAGGTAAGATTTGATATTCCAAAACCTCTTTTTTTCTAAAAAAAGTTGCCAAAAACTATGAGTGTGCGGGGTCTGCTTTTGCATGAGCGCTGTATTCATTCTGTAACACAATCATAATAGTTTTCATCTTTTCTGTTTAAATCACTCCTAGACCGGAATCTGAGAAATTTATATCATACCATCCTGAATTTGTATGTGTTCTGCAAACCAGATCGCATTTTAAGCTTGGGTCCTTCGTTTGCCCATGGATTTTTTTTTACTTAATTTGTAACTTTTTTCAAGATGGCGGTTGTCTTGTGTGAGTTAGGCCATTTAGGCCGGTTAGGCATAACCAGTCAGCAAAGAAATAATTTCAAGATCCATCCTAAAGTACTGAAATACCAAAAAAGTTCACTAGTTGGTTTGATACTTTAGGTACTGGAACTTTTGGTGCTGGTACTTGACCAGAAGTCCATGGAAAAGGGAAAGTGCTAAAAAAAAAAACTGTACAAGAAGTATGATACTTGGTGGGGTGGCAAAGCACCTTAGACAGCCGCGCCATCACCTGACCCCAGATGAGTGGCAGAAAATAGGTGGATGGATGGATGGATGGATGGATAATACATAATCATATGTATCTGAAAAACTAAATGAGATCGGAGAGAACGGTGATTTCCTCAGTACAAGCAGGCCCAAATGCAGCACAAAAAGAACCAGATAGCTTTCACATTCATCCACTGTTATGGGGGCTGCAGGGATCATCGTTTGAAAAAACTAATTTCTCATCAATCAAGGCAGCACAAACATCACTAACCAAACACAATGGACTTTTTATTTGTACTGATTATAGGGAGCCCAACTTCAACTCTTATTTTAGCCTTCTTCCGGTATGTTCCCACCTGCTGGTGGAGCTAATAACTGCAGCTCATATTTGTGGATTTTTTTTCTACAGATCGCCTGTGGTATGAATTGGCCAAAAATGTTCAAATAAACAGGAGCAAAGTCACAAATGTTGCATGATCTACAAATTGACAGGAAGTGATCTACAGATGTGCAAAACATGTTTTATGTGAACAAATTACTTTGCATTTTTGTGAATGTGTTTTTAAGCAACACAAAAAATACTGTGGCTAGTAAAACATTTGTGGATCATGGTACATATTTGTGGACTGTATTCTCTGTCTTACAAATAATAAAGTTCAATAAGTTTTTCTCTTACTGTCATGCAAATTTAAAAGTATACTTTACCCACTTACATTCACTCCATCCACTTACATACATCTACCATCAAGGATCACGGACCGCATTGAAAAAAAATAAATAAAATATGACCACTCCTCATCAAGGCAGTGGGGGGTGTTAGGATGATATCAAAGGAGCCCTGAGTGACTGGGGCATCATTCATAAGTCATTTGCACTACCTTGCTTTCTGCTTTTTTCCTAGCAAAGCTTGGTGGTGCTAAATGCGCCGAAGAAGTGAGAGAAGAGAATGCTCATGATGTCATCTGGCTTGTCCCTGTATGAGCAGACTCTGAGAAATCTGGTATGTAAACTGTAGTGGGTCCTACTTCGAGATGCTGGAGGACCAGCTTCTCAAATATCAGCAGTATGTAGGATATTGATACCACTAGTTGACATTTGGGTCACTGAAACATCCCTTCTTTGGCACAGGGACTATGCATGAAGTTCTTGGGGGGACCTTTGTATTTATAGAGACAGGTTAAACATTTATTGTAGAACCAGCAACACTGGGATCAGATGCAATGAGGATCTGCTGCCTTTCTCATGCCATACTACCTCTGTTTTAGTGTTTAGGTAGACAGACCAGGGATAGAGTTTGAGGCTGATGGGGAGGGTGAAGGTGCATTATTCCCAGGAAAGCTTCATCGAGATAGGTGTAACCCTCCCCAGGCTAAGGCTGCCAATGTCAGACCTGCTCAAGAATGGGTTTGTCTGCCCTTTTCTGGTTTCCAATTTCAACCAGGGTCATCCACCTTGCTATAGCCAGTGGTCTTTATCACCCCTTTCTATGCTGCATTTCGATCGTATGTTCAGTCCTCTCCCAATATTCCATCTTCCTCTCCCATCCATTTTCACATTCCTCTGTATGGACCCAACCTCCTCTATATTCTCTGCCAGGTCTTTTGTTATCCAGGGTTTATTATTGAGAAACTGATGTTACGATTACATAGAAATTAATTTAGTGAAGAGGGAGCTCATCAATGTCTTGACTAAGCAAACCACAAAAAAATCCAATCTATGACCTCCAAGAAGCACTTCAGTGCCTTCAGTGCCATTCAAATTGTTCAATCATCTAAGTGGAGTGAGGGCAACAAAACAGAGTGCATCTTTCATATAACAGCATAGAACCATTCCCAAGTTCTATTTCCCTTCTCTTGTACTTTTCCATTTACTATTAAAAGATGCTCAGTGTGTTGTAGAGAGCAGCATCACTGAAGTCACCCGAGACCTCTTGAATATGGGGTTGTGAGAGAAGTGAATGCCTTCACACTTCCTGCCTCGATCGTCTGCTCCTTCCGTGTGCCACGCCCCCTCGTTAACCTCGTGTGGATTCCCGTGTTTACCAGCTGTTTCCTGTTGCTGTCATTAGGTCAATGTATTTAAGTCCTCGTTTAAGTTTGTTTCCCCAGTTCAGTCATTGTAATGTCATCTCGCTTTCGACGCCTGTTCTGTGTTGCTACCCATCGATTAAACCCTGTATTCCCTGATTCTCCGTCTCCCTGCTCCTGCTTCCCTGGTTCCAATGTGACACACATGAAGGTTATTATTAAAAAGTATTGACATGAAAATGATAGCTTAAAGATTAAAACAAAACTGAAAGCACAAGTGAGACACAGAAAATAAATTAAAATTAATACAAACTCCAAAATTACCTGGAATAAAGTAAAAATGAGTGGACATTAACATTTGTGATTTCTATTTTTGAGTTTAAAAGCCTACCTATAGGCTATCAGCTACCAGACGGCCCTCCTGTAAATAATTAACAATGAGCATATCATATTTTTATAGGCTGCTATTCATTAAAAATCAAGATGTCTGCATTGAAGTGTCAGTTTTGGCCAATATTTAATCTCTATCAATATTCAACATTTGCACCACAAGAGCTAAAGACATAACAACTGCAATAATGGCAATAATTGCGTTGAACAATAACCCATTTTCTGCAGAGGAGGATGAAGGACTTCATTGGCTCACCACTTACAAAAAAAAAATCGTAATTTATGATTAATTATAAAATATTGCCAGCAGATTTATCTTTTGTTTTCAACAGAATAAAAAAACAAAGAAAGAAATGGTCATTTTGGAAATCTCTGCTATGTCTTTGGACTGTGGGGGCAAACTCCACACACATGTAACCCAGGTGGAGACTTGAACCCGGGTGCCAGTGGTGTGAGGCAACAGTGCTAACCACTGCACCACCATGTCACCCCCCCAAATCACAAGTTTGATTTTTACTTTTACTATAAGCAACTCAGCTTAAACCAGTTATTTTGTTCAATTACTTACCATCGCCTTTTGCATTTAGTTTAGCTGTATGGGAA
Organism: Mormyrus lacerda; assembly: GCA_015163995.2. Classification (NCBI taxonomy): domain Eukaryota; kingdom Metazoa; phylum Chordata; class Actinopteri; order Osteoglossiformes; family Mormyridae; genus Mormyrus; species Mormyrus lacerda. The sequence continues at coordinate 31,230,763 of JAABNX020000070.1, forward strand.
TAGAAGGATATCAGTCACTGTCTACTAATTCTTTACACTGTTCACATTCCTTTCAAAATCAAATTAGCCAAGCACAGAAGCCTTTCAATTTTAAAGTAGTTTATAAAACCTGAAACCCCTCATAGTGTCCCCCTGACATGGATTAGGTGGTCACCCTAACTTTATCCTAAACATTTCTGAACTTTATTATCATGGGTTTGAGAATTAAATACCAAACTTCGAACTGATGACTGGCTTTTGTGCTTAGCAATTGGCAATTTTGAATTAACAATTATAACTAATGTTAAGCTATTGGCAGAAGAAAGTAGTTTTATTAATAAATGCATTTTTGGCTTGTAAACATGAAAATAATGTCTTTAGGTACAAACATTTGTGTACTACAGTTGTGTAGTACCCATGGAATAAGTGTCTTAATGCTCTCGAAGTTTTGCATTAAAAGTCTTTAAATGCACTTTCCTGTGCAATAGATGTTTTTTCACCTCTGTGGCTATCAGTTTAAAAATGTATAATGCAGGTTTCTCAACTTCGTTACTATGGACTTTTAACAACACATAAGAATCCTTGCTAAAAGTTCTTAAATGAAGAAACCAGTCCGGCGGGTCTTTTACCTTTGCATTCCAAAGGCGTACCTTTGTCTTTCCACACCAGCTTTCCATCCTCTTCTTCACACACAGACATTCTGGAAGTCCCTCCCTTTCTCACATAGCCTTCCCTACAAGCATATTCTATCACACAGCCTTTCGGGTACCTCAGTGACTCATTAAACTGCTTTGCATCCACTTTTGATGGTGGCGGTGGGCAACTGGCTGAGGAGAGAAAGAACACATATGCTAGAAATCATAATTAGGCTTTAATCTGTGTACACTTGCCAAAGTCGGTCTTAAGGACTAATAATTCAAATGCTCTGTATTCCTAGAATACTGACAGGCTCAGTGCATGAATCTCTCTGTCGAGCACGGAGGAGGTAATGTCATGGCAATCCATGGCAACCTTAACCATGAAGATTCCATAAGGATTACATCTGATTAAGTAGTCCTTCATTCTTCAGTAAAATAATGACCCAAAACATACCTGAAAACGATGCAAGAACTATTTAATGAAGAAGGAACTGAAATAATTCAAGTTAATGTTACCTATGACATTCTTCTACATACATGAATGTATAGCCAACTCCAACTAAGTTTGCGTATTAAGTTAGCGGATGAAATAGTTATGTTGGGCCTCATCTCAAACAATAAGGAAAAGGCTTACCTTGAAAAAGCTGACCTCCTGACATCATAATGTCAGGCTAAAGGCCTTGCACTTAACAACAGCAAAATAAAGGAATTGATCATACTTCAACAGGGAGCAGCAGGGAAGCTGCTCTCACCATCAGCAGGACACCAGTGGACAGGGCGAATAGCTGCAGCTACAATATCGGTGTTATTAACTCTGTAAGGGCCCAGTGATCTAAATCGTTTTTAGTTCTTTATCTACAAAGCAAGCTAAACTGGTCAACCTTTTAAGTGATGCGATGGCCAGTACTGAGACTTTGAACTGTGTGTCAAGTAATTACCCTACATCACAGGGGGCTCAACTTATTGGCCACACCCATTTTTCCATCTGACCAACAGTTTTCTGGGATTACCCCTCTATTGCAGTGACCAAGTTGGGTTGGACAGATGTGAGATCTTTTAGTTCCTGACAGTTCAAGCATTTATTCTTGTGATTACTTCTCTAATGCCTATTTGGATTATGTTTGCTATCTGTGGTTTTGACCCAGACTGTGGACTGTTAATGTCTTCTTTCAAAATAAAGCATCTGAATGGATAGATAGGTGGTTCTAGACCCTAGCTACTAGGGCTTCAGTGCCCTTATTTTTTGTCTCAGCTCCCCTCAAATAGGTTTTCTAAAACCATTTAGTGATTTATCCTGGATTTTCATATGAGTGCTGCCACCTTTGCGATCTGTCGCTAAATTTAGTGATTTTGTTTCTTTAAAAAAAAAAAAAGAAAGAAAAAAATGACGATCAGCTAGTCTTGTGATTTCTTTGGATAAACATTAGTTTTTAGAGAGAGAAAATAAAGGAACATGTTGTGATTTATTGTTATTCGTGAGATGCTATTTTTAAATTAATTTATAAATTTAAGTGGACATAAAGATTTCTGACTATAATTTGCAAATATGTGCAACAAACACTGACCCAGATATTGACGTTACTTTCACGCTGTCATGCCCGGCTCGTCCGATCCTCTTGTGTGCCACACCCCCCTCATTACCTCGTGTTACTTCCCAATTGTAATCACCTGTTGCCTGTTATGTTCCGCCTGTCCTGTGTATTTAGTTTCCCCAGATCTGTCATTGGTGATGTTTGAAGTTTGTTACCGTATGCTGTCTGTGTGCTGTCTGTGTCCCTTCCAATAAACCCCTGCTTCTACCTCTAATCACGGCTCAGTTTGCCTGCTTCCCTGCTTGCCCGCATGGAACCTGACACATGCATTCAAAAACATTTTCTAAGTCATTTCTAATATCGAGCATTTCCTTTGAGGGCAATTGGCAGGTGATAATGGGCAGGTGATAATGACAGCATGGGCGGAGCTGTTATGATCATTAGCATTCCATTATGATCAATGGCATTTCAGGGACATTGAGAGCTATAAATTAGTCCACAAGTATATCTGCACCTCACTGTGTAGTTGGGGCAGCTACTCAATTTGGGTGGTTGCATGGTGCATTATTTATGATGACTCAGAGAGGGCAATATACCCCACAACAAGTGCTGGATTTGCTGTGTAATATTGATTAGATGGAATCAGAGGGCAAACAATGTGAGGTGTTAGATGGAGACGATGAGAGAGAGGACGAGAGCGAATTCAATCTGAAACAGACTCTGAAACTGAGTATGCTGCAGACTCATTTCAAGAGGCAAGAAATGGCACAGTATGGGTTGAACAACCGACTGGAAACACTCCAAGTAGAGCGTAAGAATGCAATACAATGAGAGAAACCTCTGGGCCCACATGTTATGCCAAAGACAATGTTACAAGTCCATTGAACAGTTTACTGTGTTTGACGCAGAAACCTCACCTGGACTCCTATGAGATAATTACATGGAACCAACCGGGACTTTTAAAACTATAAGGACTGGAATTAATGTCAGTGTCAATACAATTTCATGCTCCCCAGTCGCCCAGAGGAGGATGGGGTCCCCTTCCTAGTCTAGGTTCCTCTCAAGGTTTCCTCCTGCTAGAGTTTTTCCTTGCCACTGTGCCTAAAGCTTGCTTGGTGGGGCTTCGGGCTGGTTATATGTAAATATGTAAATTATATGGTTATATATGGTTATATATATACATTTTATTTCATTGGTACAGTCATTCTAAAATACCTAACATTAAATAATGTTTTCCTTTTTACTTCAGGAAAGCATCCACCAGTTACATTGTATTTCTGCTGTGCAACCTATTTGGAAGTTCTGAATCAACCTTTGGTAAGTTCTGTGTACAATGTCATCAGTGCATTTGTGATCATTAGATCACTCTCTAATAACCCTGTTCTCCTTACACATCACCCCCTATGTTTTTCTTCAGTTATCCATACATCCGTGGAAATGTAAAGACCATTGTGTGACCATTCATATTCAAGATCTGAACTTCTAAAACATTACCAACTTTACATCAACATAATGGGCAGGACCGTGCTTATCCCGGCACTTATGAGAATTGCCCATGCACGTGCAAGACGTGAAAAGCTTTGCTGACCCATCTAAGCAAATCCAATCCTGCTCAAAAATCCACGAAGAAAGAGAGTATTTCACTATTCAAGTGCCACATCTGTGACAACGATCAGCTTTCAAATGAGACGGACTATTTTCAGCACATTGGAACACATCTGAAAAATCATCAATCTGTCAATTGCATGATTGTTGATTGTTCATATAAAACAAATCTTTATGGTGCTTTCAGAACTCACAAATGGAGAAATCATACCCCGATTTTAAGCCAGGAATTGCTGGTGGACCTGTTGATAACCTTGCTGTTGTAGAATCATTTGAATGCAGCATTACTGAGCAGTCAGATGATGAATTACCATCAGAAGAATTTCCTGATGAACAATCAACTGATTTGCCACAAGTTATTGAAGTAAAATTACTTTCAGTCTTACTGAAGTTGGAACACTCTTTTTTGGTGCCAAGTGCAGTTTTGAATGAACTACTGTACTTGAAGAATTACAATATTTAATTGGAACTGCCTCTGTGCCAGAATACTATATTCAACTTTTTACAAGATAACAGTTGCAGAGTAAACAGGTATACAGATCATTTTGCGATGGACTTCTCCTTAAAAGAAATGATATTCTCTCAAAAGAATGTGCTATTTCTTTGATTTTGTATGTTGATGACTTTGAAATATGTAATCCTCTAGGTACATCATGTAAAAAACACAAAATATGTACCTTGTATTGGGTCTTAGGCAATCTGCCACCTGATTGTCACTCCTCATTGTCCTCTATCCATTTGGCTGCACTGATCAAAGCAATGATGTCAAGGTTTATGGTTTTGAAAAAGTGTTAGAGACTTTGATTACTGATCTCATAATATTGGAACAACATGGGATTTATGTGGATAAGTTGGGAAAAACTTTGAAGGGGACATTGCAGTGTGTTGTTGCAGACAACCTTGGCGCACACAGTATTGCTGGTTTTGTGGAGAGTTTTTCTAGCAGACATGTCTGCAGGTTTTGTATGGCAGATAGATTAGAAATTCAAGACCAGGAAGTTGGAGCTGGAGGTTTTTCTCTGAGAACTGAAGAGATTCACATAAATCATCTTAAAATCCTTGAGGAAAATTCTGTGAGTAATTGTTGTGGTGTTAAGAGTAAATGTGTTCTGTCAGGAAAAACTCACAAATTTCAATGTGACTAGTGGTTTCTCTCCAGACATCGTCCATGATTTATTTGAGGGAATAGTTCCTTTTGAAATATCTCTCTGTCTGACTGTATTCATTTCCAAAAGGTATTTTACTTTGGACACTTTGAACAAGGTGACCCTATAAATGGACTGATAAGACAAATTGGCCTCACTCTGTTCCACTGACCAATGCATCCAGGAAAACAATTGGTGGAAACGCACATGAAACTGGAATTTATTAAGATTTTTCCCATTACTACTTGGACAGAAAGTGCCCATTGATGAGCCAGCCTGGAAACTCCTTCTTGACTTGAAGGACATTCTGGAAGTTGTTGCTTCTCCAGTTCAGACTCAGGAATCAATTGCGCATTTGAACTTTAAGATCTCTGAGCACAGGTTTAAAGAAGGTTTCCCAAAGTCAACATTTCTTCCAAAACATAATTTTTTAGAACATTATCCCAAGTTAATCTGTGACTTTGGACCATTAGTTGCATTATGGACCATGCGCTTTGAAGCGAAGCACAGCTTCTTCAAAAGAGTTGTGCGGCATACAACCTGCTTTAAGAATGTGCTTCTGTCCTTAGCATAAAGACATCCGTTTCTCATGGCACATCACCTTCACACATGGAGTTTTCCTAAACCCTCCCTGGAGGTAACAAATGTTTCAACTCTTCCCATTGATGTATTAAAAGAGGATATTGCATTTGTTGGATGCTGTTTCCTTGGATAAAAATGCAACTTACAGTGGCCTAAACTACAGGAATGGAAAGATCCTTGCTCATGGCTCACTGGCAGGGCTACTTGAATTTGTGGAAATAGTCCAGATGATCGTCCTCAAGCATGAACTGCTCTTCATCGTCAGAAAGCTGAGTGCATGGTACTGGGAACATTACAGAGCCTACGAACTGATAATATGTCCTACGAAGGAGGTTGAACTGGTTGACCGAAACAACCTAGCAGATCCATACCCGTTGGCTGACTACACAGTTGGGGGAATGCGGCTGATAACTCTGAAAAGATTTATACACGTATAAGGTCAGTCTTAGAGTGGAACACAAGACACATTCATTTAAAACATTTAAAGGTCCTATAGTATGGTTATTTCAAGTCTAAATTGTATTCTCAGTTTCTATGAATCTACTGGACATGGGATGACATAAAATTGTGATGGTTCTTTGAGCTAACAACAGATTTTTTTCCCCTCTATCTCTCTCTCTCAGAACACCATGGCAGGCGTGACACCTGTTCGATTTCTGGTCATTTTGAATGAAGACAACAGCGTAAGAATGGAGCTACACAAAGGGATTCCAAACTCAGTGGAAGAGCTTATCGATAAGGTCAAGAATACATGTGGATTAGAGGGATACATAAAGCTGCTGTACAAGGACACAGATTTTGGGAACATATTTATAAATCTGACCTCTACAACTGTGATTAGGGATCTTACAGTTCTCAAAGTAATTCAGTTAGACCCTGATACCACAACTGTTGTCTTGTACCCAATTGATCTTTCAGTAAGTAGCAATTAACACTTCATTTGGTCTGGACACTGACGACTCCTCAGTGTTTACACATACAGATGACACAGTACTACTTAAAACCCCTTCATCAGACTCACTAAGAACATAGCAGTGGCCACAAGTGTTCCAAATCACAAACTTCTCCTATGACACAGAATGCCAACTGCGGAGGGCAAATGTGGAGTACATGAAAACCCAAACTAAACTGACACCTAGTTCAAAAATGCTGTCGGACATATTAGAGAAATTAACTGAAAGTATTTATGCATACACACCTTATCCTGAAGATTGTCACTACAGCGATGTTGCCGAGGCATTCACAAGCAAGCACCCCTGTGTTTGAGAACCTGGATCTTTCAATCAGAGCTATGAGTGGAAACAAAGGCTCAAGGTAAATATGGGCAACTACCGGACCCAACTAATGGCACTTGGCACATCTGCTGAGCTCACAGTGAATTCTTTAAAATCCAAGACTCTAGAGGATGCCCACCCGGCAAAGAGCGTGAAGAGACCTAGACGAGCCGAGGTCAACCATTTTCCATCTTTGCCAAGTGGTGAGATTACAGAAAGCCTGGAACAAGAGAGGATTTCTCTTTTGGCAGAAATGCAGAAAAGAAATAGGCGACAAACGGTCAAAGAAAAGATGGCTAAGACGTTTGGATACCGTAGACAGGAAAGAGTACATAAGCAGCCAACCACTGAAGACATCTTGGCGAGATGGCCAGCACTTTTCCTAATGGAAGAGGTAATGTCTTTATGCAATTCCCCTCAGACCTACCTGACACTCATTC
>JAABNX020000070.1:31248341-31262485 GCA_015163995.2 Mormyrus lacerda
GGACGTGTGAAAGAGCAGACCACCAGGACTTTGCAAGTTTTAGATGAGGTATCTGTATGAAAAGTCTATCAATGGTAATAATAGTTGTTTTGTGTAGGTGTGAGTGAGATTTTAATTAATATCAATTGCTCTTACTCAGGCTGTTGACATCACCATCAGAACGGAAACCATCCTCAAATCTCTGATGATCTACCTGGATGAACCTGTTGAGCACTTTATTAAAGAATACCAGGCAAGGCGATCTCTCTCTCACTAACACAAGCAACAACTACAGACCCTTTTTGGTGGGCGTTGAGATACAACATAGCACTGGATATGTTTTTCCCTGGCGATATTGAAGTGAAAACATGTCAGAGTGGGGGGAAAATAATTTTTTTGATGACTCTTTGATATTTATTGTAACACCTACAGTGCCCTCCACAATTATTGGCACTCCTTGTAAAGATTTGTAGAATAGAACAAATCCTCCATTAAGAATAATTATTTTTAACAAAAACACATGTGCCACAATTATTGGCACCCCTGCTTTTAATACTTTGTAAAACCACCATTTGCCAGTATAACAGCACTGAGTCTTCTCCTATAACATTTTATAAGGTTAGAGAATGCAGCCATCTGAGTCCATTCCTCTTTACAGAATCTCTCTGGATCACCCAGGGTCCTAGGCCCTCTCTTGTGCACTCTCCTCTTCAGCTCAGCCCACAGGTTTTCAGTGGGGTTCAGGTCAGGATAGACTTTAAGTCTTTGTTCCCACTTCCTTCATTTCTCGGCTAAATTGCCAGTGAAGGGCAAAGGTGGTGGCTGTGTAAACACCGGTTGCATTTTCTGTACTCATGTTTTTTTTTTTTGTCTTTCACCCTCGTTTTCCGCAACAAAGGCGTCCATTTCTGACACCATGTGATATTGTGTGAGTGGAGGAAAGGACCTCAGCGGTTGTTAGACACCGTGATGTTATCCAGTTCGCGACCTATAGCCACAGTCTGAGCGCCAACAGCTCAATTATCCCGGCCAGCCTAGTGGGGCTTTAAACGGCTGTCAACGTTTTCTTAAATTTTTGATAAACCAGGGCAATGCCTAATCTAATCAGCATCAGACCTGTAATCATGGTTCTGAATAGGTAAATGTATTCGATGTCCTCCAAGGAAAGAGCTGCCAGACGTTCCTGCAGGACAGTCAGGTTCCCCCGAACCTGGGCTTCTCTTTGAGAAGATGGTGTCAATTGCTTTGAGAGACCAGTTGATCAGATCCATAATTTCCTCAGTTTTGAAGAACAGGGCTGTGAGAGTCTCTCAAGTACAGTAGTAGTAGACTAGACGAGACAGGAGTAGCAAAGCAGGAAAGATAAGGGGAGGGAGAGGGAGAGAAGTGTGTCTTTCCATTTCAACATCTTACAAGGTGTGGCCAAGTAAATTCAAATTCCAGTTGATGAATGGAATACAGCACAATTCTAAAATTCTAAGCAACCCTGCAAGGTAAGCTAAAAAAATACTGCCATTAAGCTACAAAATACAGCTCTTAACTTACATAACACTGAATGGCCTTACACCAGAATACCTTAGTCTTAGACAACCCAACTCGATTTCTTCAATTTCAATTTCAAGGAGCAGGATATCTGTTAGTACCCAGGGTAGTAAGAGCTACGGCAGGCTGCAGAGCTTTCTCCTATAGAGCTCCTCAGCTGTGGAACAGTCTTCCACCAGATGTGCGGGATTCAGGTTCCACTCTCAATATTCAAGACTAGGCTAAAAACACACTTGAGCTCTAGCTAACTGCTCATTCCCAGTTAGACCTATAGTGTGAGGTGTAGAGCTGAGTGGAGATCAGTGCCACTTGCCTATCATCACCTCCCTGCCCTCTACTTTGTATCTCAAATGTTAAAGACTGGGACAATCTGAATTGGGACTTTGACTTTCCCTGCCAGCCCCAGGAGGATGGGCTCCCCCTCTGAGTTTGGTTCTTCCTAAGGTTTCTTCCTTCTACGGAGTTTTTCTCACTTGCTCACTGGGGGCTTTGGGCAGGGATGCTGTTAACTGCTTTGAGACGATGTAATGTTGTGAGAATGTGCTACACAAATTGATTGAATTGAATTAAGCTACATAATGAGCAAAGCAATCAAACGTATGTGTTCAGTAACATCCTTTGAATTGGGAAGGTGAATCACTCCTCATGACCAGCATTATTCATACAGTGCCATCCAGGGAGCCAAGTCGCTTGTCTAGATAGGTACAGTGGATGGACGTGACCTACACCTATTGAAAAGCGTTCTTGGCACTAAGCATGGCACTAAATGTCCATGTGAAGTGCAACCATCAAGGACATTTTACAGACATTGTTGTCGTCAAGTGACCTGGGAGTACACATGATGTTTATATCTGACTCAGCTTTGGAGTATGTCAAATGACAAAGGATGGTGCATTTGGCTGGGTATTGGGAGACATCAGGCATTCTGTTAGCGAATACCTCCTGACTCCAGTGTTGAATCCACAAGCCTTGGCTGAAGAAAGGAATGGCACCACACACCAAAACACATACACTGCTGTAGAGGATGCTTTGGCCATGTGAAAGACATGATTCTGTTGCACATACACCTCCATAGGAACTCGAAGACTTCCCCCTGAATATTGTTGTGCTGTTCTTATGTGTAGTATGCTGCACAACACTGCAGTAATTATTTTATTAAAATATACTTCTGATTACCACCTCAATGAGTTGTTTTAAGGCTTCGTTTGAGAAGTGTTGCTTCCTTTTTCGATTGCTGCTCACCGTTGCACTTTTTTAGTTTTTTACAAGGAAGCAACACACCCATTTTTATGTTTTCTACAAATTGGTAATTTTGGTCTTAATTTTGGTTGATTGGTGTGTATGTAATTATTCTCTAATTTCTAGCTAATTTTTACATGTTCCTGTTCCATGTCTGTGATTTTCTTACGTGGAAGCTGAGGAGCCAACAAACTTCTACATAAAGTTTGTTTGTTAATTCTAGAATAAAAAAAGGGTTTCTGGAAAAACTTGCAGACCTCGCTCCTTTATTTACATTATTCGTTATCTTTTTTATCATCCACTAAAATCGATCGCTTTTAGGAAGCCACCCCAGGATTTTAGCAGTGCAGAGCAGCAGCGCGGAAATGGCTAGTCTTAACGGGCTGCATTTCAGTCATTATTTCATATTCATTCCATTGTCTGACAATAGAAACACAAACTGTAAGTGAAAATAGCTTTATTGGAAATTTAATATACAGTGCACGTGAACATATAAGGGAGAAGCAAACAAACAGCTCATACCATCTGCTACTGACACTACAGTAGGTAGAATGCAAATACAACATAATGAAATGATCAATATGCTATTTAGCACCAGACGTCATCTAGTGACATTTAGCAACTTTTCACACAGGCTTTAGCTATTTTCCATTGAAAGCAGCTGGCAACACTCTTTTGTATACATTTCTTACCCCCCAGCTGAGCAAACTTTATCTTCAGGATCCCCCCTCTGCAAATTTTATCATGGTGGGTTGACATCCCTGTATTTCTTCAGTGGACTGAGCCTCCCTAATGATCAAATCCTAGAATCACCTCTGATAAAATGTGTTATGTGCGATTTAAATCTCCATGCAGTGTAATTTCATTTTATTACAAAAGTACCTTAAAAAATATTATTCCTGAGTAAAAATTCTTAATCTTTCTCTCCCCGTATAATGTTTGCCTTATGACACACACACCTGCCGTCTCAGTAAACCACAAACATTGTTCTCTACTCTGCATTCAGTTTGCAGCTGCAGAGTTTTTTGACACTTCTCTGTCCACTTTCACATCCATCTACCCAGTTACACATATTCAAATGCGGCAAACTATTCCATGTCAAATGTCACAATTGTCGTACAAAATCATAACATGCAACGAGACAATACCTGACACGGCGGTGGAACTACCTGGCTTCTCGCTGCTCAGAGCAGATCACGATCCTGCTCTCTGTTTCAAAACCAGAGGCAGAGAAATATGTTTTTATATAAATCATAAATGGTGCAGTAACATATCTGTCTTAAACAAAATGTCTTCCCCTGACCTGGAAAGCTTCATCATTAACTGCAAGCCTTTCTACTCTCCCCGGGAATTTGTGTCTATTGTACTAATTGGAGTATACATCCATCCTATTGCAAATGCACATTCAGCTGACCAGGTTGCAGAGGTTGAGCTGAAACACCCAGATTCTCCAGTGATCATTTCATCCTGGGAGACTTCAACCACACTAATTTGACCGAGGAACTGCCAACTGATCAGCTGCAAAACAAAAATACAGGAAATATAGGAATATTTTCCTTCTAATGGCTGTTCTTCCACTTGGAAGGGAATTCACACTTTCTTCAGCTTCAAAACAAAACCACCAAACACTGAAATAAACCCTTCACTGCCACACCAACTATGCAACCTCTATGCAAGATTTGAAAAATGAAGAACTGACACCCGCGCTCCCAAACCTGACCACAGTCATCTTGCACCTTGTCTGCCTCCCCCACTGCAAACTCTCTCTTCAAAGGTTCCCATGACCTCACCCGTCACAATCACTGATCAACAAGTGTAGCCCAGTTAATAAAAAGTTTGTGCCTGTCTTGGACAAGATGTCTGTTTAAAATGTTGCGTTAAGAATGTAGTTTGTGTTATTTGAAATATGTCATTACTGTTTTATTAAAGTTTTGTATTTCAATGTGTTACTTTCTGTCTGTCATTGATTGGTGTACAAAATGCTCGAAGGTACTGTAATTGGAGGAGGGAGTATCACCTGAGGGGAGGGCGTGGCGAGAGGAAGAGAGAGAGCAGGAAGGGAGAGAGCGAGAGAGGGGGGGAGAAGGAAAATGGTGGAGTTAGCGTGTGTTCGGGACAACATAAAGTAACGATAAATGCATAGCCCATGTGTTTGTGGAAAAAACTTTAAAAAGCCATGTTGTGTGCTGTGAACGGACAGTGAACGTGCTTATGTCCTCCACTGGGTTTTACGGTCCCTGAACACCGTTTGTAAGAGTGGGCTAATGTTAGCTTGCCAACGCGGGAAGCCGACGCCATCATAGAGGCTGAACTGTCGCTAGCCCAGCGAGCGGTGAAGTTTGACTGCTGCAGAGTGGAACAACGGGGGGGGGACTGGTGTTCGCACGTGGCTGGAGGACTGAGAGAGGGTCAGTGGTGGATTTGGCGTGGCGTGGCTCGCTACCACACCACTTTGTGAGAGCTGGCATGGGAAGTGCACACGGAGGAGACTCTCGGACACAGGTTCACCTCGTGGTGAGGATACCAACTACTCTTTCCACCCAAGTATCAGTGTGGATGGGTGAATGTGAGGCATATGTTGTAAAGTGCTTTGAGAAAAAGCGCTATATAAATGCATTTCATTTTCTATTCTATTCTATTCTATTTTTCCGTGGTTTATGTTTATCCAATGTCTGAGTTTATGGGTTACGGAACTGATTTATATTAAATTGTGTTATTTAAATTGTGATTGTTTACTGTATTGTGAAGGGTATGCAAATAACCAATTGGGTAAGCATTTAATTAATATATACTGAGGGGCTATACATCCTAGTAACCGAGAATTAGATATATCTATTTAAGAAGTATCGAAAGAACTCCATAGATGAGCGCCATAATGGGTTGGTTATGGGCACTAAACAAGTGAGATGAATACTTCAGTAACAGAAGATCAGGAAAGCAGCTGGCCTTGATCACACCTCACCCACAACACTCAAGCACTGCGCCAATCCGCTGGCCTCCACTTGATGTCTTTAAAGCCTGAGTTAGTACCTGCCTGCTTTAAATCCTCAGTCATCGTTGCAGTTCCAAAAATAACAGAAAATATCCTGCCTGAATGACTACAGACCTAGCCCTAACTTCTGTAGTCATGAGTAATTTGTAATCTACTTTCGATATGATCAGTCCAGATCTACTCTTTGAGAAACTCAGGACTCTCAATGTTCTGCTATCTCTCTGTTACTGGATCCATGACTTCCTAACTGGCAGGAAACAGGTCATGAAGACAGGCAACCACACTTCAGATCTCATCCTCTGGTGCCCCACAGTGACGTGTACTCTCTCCCCTACTTTACTCCTTGTACACCAACGATTATATCTAACAGTAAATATCACTCTGTAAAAGCCCTCAACCACCCTGATTAGATGAAAGGGGATGAATCCAACAACAGAAAGGAAGTAAGTTGACAGTTGCCATGGTGTGATGAAAATAAAGTTGAACACACAGAAAACAGTGGAAATGATCACTGACTTCCGGACACCCCCCCGCCCAACTCTGCCTCTTTTGGTCATACGAAACACTACCATTAGCAGAGCTGGAACTGTCAAATTTCTGGGCACCACCATCCAACAAGACCTAAAATGGGTCAAAAACATCAACTCCATTCTCCACTAAGATGGCCCAACAGCATCTACACTTCTTGCGTCAGCTAAAGAAATCTAAGCTGTCACAGAAGTCCATGACTAAGTTCTACATCGCTGTAGCAGAGTGAACTATTTCATCCTACATCTGTGTCTGGTTTGGCTCTGCAACATCACATTCTAAGAGAAGACTACAGTGTATAGAGAATATCATTGGCTGTCAGCTCCCCATCATTTTGGTGAGACAGAACACCTACATTTACAGTGTTTTATGCCATACTCATATGGCTCAGTAGGCTAAGCCTGTGTGCCTGTAATCACAAAGTTACTGGTTCAAACTCGCCCCAGCACATCTGCAGATCCTTCAGCAAGGTCCTCAGCTCTCTGGGTGCTGCTATGGGTGGCAGCCCTTCATGGACAGCTGCTCTACAAGAGCAAGTTGAGGGAGGCATAAAGACAATTTCCCCATGTGGATCAATAAAGTACCAATATGTAACTAACTTCATTAGTAGTTCTGTTTTAGACCTCCCAAATGTCATCTTTCAAATAAAATCATGATTATGCCTGTAGTCAAAGTGGTTCAAGAGCAGTAAGCACTTTATTTTGGGTATTTTCTATATTGGGTTTTTTTAATTTTGCTAAAAATGGGTGGTGATGTGTAATAGCATAACTGTACATGTGACAAATTAAATCTTGAATGATAAATAATGAATTGATAATATGTTGAATATAACATGGTTTTGTTATATTTGCACTCAAAACAAAGTACTGTGCAAAATTCTTAAGTTGTCAAAGCTATTTATCTGAGTAGTAATTGTATTTTTGCTCAGAGAAAAAAAACAGTTTAACATTAGAAAATAAGCAAATGAATAGCAACACAATAAAAAATAAGTTTTTTCTGTTCTACAATATGTTACTGATATCTTGTTGGATGACTAAAATTAGGCTGCTTGCGATACCGAACTTCCCTCCCCCAACCTTTCCAAGGTATTTTTAAATATCACCACTAGCTCACTTAATCGTTTAAATAGTTTGAAGAGGTATTGATTAGTCAAACATGGTATACATGGTAAACAAATAAAAGTATACTGGACGATTACTTAAAAAACAGGGGTGACTGTGCCAAATATGCTGGTGTTGTATGCAACTATCAGTGTCTCAAGAAAAACATGAATCAGTTTATTAAAATCTAAAACTTCCTACTGCAATAGTTTATATGCTTCTCTTATTCAGAACGCTCTCATGCATGAAGGTTACAGCGCATAGAGAAATTGCTACTTTGCTCAGTCTAAATTCCCCGTATCCAGTTTATACATAAAATATCAATCTTGTACGCACCTTCAGCCAAAACGAAGGAGAGATGAAAGTTTTCTCTTATATGGAGCATCATTAGCCCCGTGAAAACTGCGTGGCAGGTCATAATGACTAGACGTCTTCTGGTGTGACAATCATACAATAGTCTAGCCACGAAAAGCATCGAACCGAAACATACGAAACGTCTACGCTGCTCCACCCACCAGCCCAAAAAAGCCAAAGAGGCTGGCAAGAACAGAGGGAGACTTTCGAAATTAGATTTCCGGGTATTATGTCAAAACAAAAGTTCAGTTTCCAAACTCGATTAATGCATTTAATTGTAAATTATATGCAGGAATAATAAAACTTGCCGTGATATATTTCATTGACATCAACGTATTTAAGGATTAATAAAAAGTATAAAATAAGTTTACATTTATTTTATTTCATACGTGATATATTCAACTGTTAATCATCTAAAATGAAAAAGTACGAGAACTATACAAAATGTTATTGCATATTTTGTTTCATAAAGGTGACAGTAAAAAAAAAAAAAAAAAAAAAAAAAAAAGGTAAATGGAAACAATATAATGGGCGGTCCTGCTCTCGTGCGATCGAAAGTCTCGCCTCTTACTTTAACTTCGTCTCCATAATTTTATATGTATGGATTACATATAATCCATAAGCGTCTCTCTCAGACACACACACAAACACACATCAGTTTTTTAATATTTTTTTTAGTCCATTACAGCCTTCCTAAATAGGAAGATGTCTGATGTAAACTTTCTCATGTTGTACTCACCGGTTTACCAGATACACATTCCCATGCTCTTTTTGTCACATGTCCAACATCATTCTTATTACTCTGAGCTTGGAAATTACCTTCGTCTAGTTTTAGTCACCTCAAGGGATTTTTTTTTATGATGTATTGCAGTTTTTAAAAAATTATTACCAGGCCTAGTGTTTCCAATTTTATTGTTTCAAAATATTGTTTGAAAAGATTGTCGATTATTTGTAGAGATTATTTGCTAATAAAAAGGATACCATGCTTAATTTATTTCAATGGTGAAATATAATATTTGACTGTCATACCAGACATACACAAATGTAAAAACATACCAAAGCAGCCAAAATTAAGACCAAAAAAATGTACTATTTACTGAAAAAATATAATTCGCTCAAAATGTGATGTTACTTACTTGTTAAAAAAAATAAAGAAAAAAAACAGCAATTGTGAGCAGCAATAGGAAAAGGAAGTAACACTTCTCAAAAAAAGCCATAAAACATCTTATTGAGAATGGTGTCATGTCACATGAAGGAGCAGACGAAGGAAGCTGTGTATATAAGCAGAAAGGGATTTATTACGAGTGGACAGACTCAAAGACAAACGCAACGTTAAGGACCAGACTGGGGAAACAAACTGAAACGCTGACTTAAATACATGACACTAATCAGGAAAACTCAAAACAGCTGATGAACACGGGGATTCCACACGGGGCTGATGAGGGGGCGTGGCACACATGAGGGTCGGACGAGCAGGTCATGACAGAACCCCCCCCGGGACCTGGAAAACAAAAGCAAAACAAATCAACGGAGCGCAGGGAACAAGACAGACACGCAGAAGAGACACAGAGACAGGAACTCGGACAACAACCGACAAACCACGGGAAAAGCAAATAAGCACAGGGGCAACAACACAGGAAACACAGGGGGAACACCAACGGGAGGAACAAAGGGGCCAGGAGTGAACAAAGGAGAAATAAGAGGACGAGGAGCAGACACAGGGAACACAAAGGGACCGAGAGGCACAGAGGGAACAGGGGCGAACACAGGGGGCACGAAGGCAGGGGGCATGGAGGCAAAGGGCGGGGGACAACAGGGAGCCCGAGAGAACCCAGGCGGGCGAGGGAAGGCAGCCGGAGGGGCCACAGGCGACAGGGAGGCAGGAGCAGGAGGGGACCACAAAGAGGGCAAGGAGACAGACGGAGGGACAGACGGAGGGAACGAGGAGGGAGCAGGAGGGAACGCCGGTGAAGGCAGGCAGGAGGGGGAAGCCATGGCAGGCGACGGCGCAGCTGGAGCCGGGGAAGGAGCCGTCCGATGCCCAGCCGATGCAGGGGGACCCGGAGGCGGCCGACAAGGTGCCGACGGAGAGACCGCAGGTGGGCAACGCGACACCGGTGGGGGACCCAGAGGCGACAGCCGAGCAGGCGCCGCCGGACCCGCAGGGGATTCCACACGGGGCTGATGAGGGGGCGTGGCACACACGAGGGTCGGACGAGCAGGTCATGACAGAAGGTGGCCAAAAATCTATTTTAATAAAATAATTACTGCAATGTTGTGCAGCATACTACATACAACAATAACAGCACAGCAGCATTCAGGGGGAAATCAGAGTTCCCAAGGACTTATGTAGCACCAGAATCACATCTTCCACATGCCCCAAGCATGCTCTACAGCAGTGTGTGTTCTTTGGTGTGTGGTGTTATATCTCTCCTCAGTCAAGGTTTGGGATTCAGCACTAGAGTCAGCAGGTATTCACCAAGAGGATGTCTGATGTCTCCCAATAAGCAGCCACCAAAAATGCACCAATCCTTTGCCATCTGACACACTCCATAGCTAGACCAGATTTAAGCATCATGTGTAACTCCCAGGCCACTTGGTGACAATGTCTGTAAAATGAGTGGCTATCACTTGGACATTTAGACATAGTGACAAGAATCCTTTTCAACAGGTGAAGATCAGACTCAAGACGCTGTGAGCATGAACAGGGTTGAGCATCCCATCAGCTGCACCTACGATACCAGTTATGCCTGCAATAGCATGACAACCAATTTTAGTGTCATGAAAGGCATCCCTTCCTGCAGGAAACTCTATATACTGTAGCTGTATGCACAGAGCAATAGGCATGTGATCATTGCATGCACAGATGCAGGATGCAGCAGCCTTGCTAAGGCCATGTGCACCTGTAGGTCTATAAAAATCCAATGGTAGCATAGAAATAGACAGCTATCAGAAGCTGCACTGTGCGCTGAGGGCAAAATTCAAGTGCATTCCTCTTTTTAATTTATCCAGCACTAGACCAAGGAAGCTCATTATGTTACCCCAGGCCAGCCTGTATTTCTTCATGCATTGTTCATTACTGAGGTTATCCAAGAGTTTCATAGCCATCCATAAAAGCAGCTGGGTTTCCTGCACAGTGCTGACTCAAACAACATCTTCAGTTCACTTGCACCATTCTGTGCCATTGATGGTCGCGAGGGGTGATTCACCTTCCCAATTCAAAATATATAATTGAACACATAACAAATTTGATTGGTTAGCTCATTATGTAGCTTACCGGGGATGTTCAGAATTTAAGAATTTGAAATGAATAGGCCAGACCCAGTAAGGTGTTAAAATGGAATGACAGTACGAATTTATTTCAGTTCAAAGCAATTCTTCAAAGCATAATGCGATCATACACACAGTGGCCTATACTACTGTACGAAGCTTATCGGGGTAACTTGTCGGATTTAAGGCACCACAGTTTAAATAGACTTCATATTCGTTCACTTATATTTTTCCCACACTAATTTAAATCTGACATGTTATACCCCGATAAACCAGTAACCCGGCTTCATAACACAGGGCATAGGAATGTAATTTAATCTATCAAAACATAAATAATGACATACCTGATCTACTTTCAAGATGGTGCATGTATATATTGACATACAGTATATGCACTACTGAGTTAAATGAACTTTATATTTGCATGTCTGTGGGGAAAAAAAATTAGCCTATTGTAACAATATGCAATTGACTCATGTTGACTCGCTTAGTCCTCTTCTACGCGCATATTTGTTGCTTTTGCATGTTTAAGTGTGTTACTGTTTGTGTCTGCAGAAGCTTTTCTTGTGTGTCACGACTGTGCTGGACCACGGAGCGAGGAAGCAGCCGTCAGAGCCAGGAAGTCGGGCAAGCGGAGTTCAATTGTAAAACAAAACAATCGGGGCAGAGCAGTGTGCATGTATGGAGGATTTTTGTCAATAAATTGTTCAATGTATTATTGCAAAACTATTGTTCCAATTTATATTTCATTATTTATTGACATTTAATAAATGATTTAATGAAAGATTTCTTTAAGGATTAATCGCAAGATGTATTGAAAGATAGATTGCAAGATAAATGGACAATTTGAAGAATTCCATTATGCAAATTATGTATGCACTGATTGGCCTGTGAAAGCACAGTGGGCGTGTTCAAGCCGTGGACCTTCAGTCGCATTATTTTGATTTCTGTGCACATAAAAAGGTGTTAACGATTTCGTGGACAAAATGTAACTGTAGGTTTTTGGCACAGAATGTATTTTATGCAGGAAAATTAGCATTACACACCTCATATTTGTAGAACTTTATCAGATATTCACCTCCCAGTCACAAAATTTCCCAGTTATCTGGGTAAGATGCAATCCCCAGCAGAACACAGAGATCACATGCTTGTAAGGCATTGTGCCATTATTTAATTTAATCTTGTAATATATGTAAAATTTCACACGTTATGCTTCTTTTGAAAGCGTGCTTCTGTTCATCCATTTTCCATACCCATTTGTCTTACGCAGGGTCGCCGGAGTCTGGAACCTATACCGGAAACGACAAACGCAAGGTCAGGAATAAACCGGGACGTAGGAATATTCCATTTATCTTAATTTCCCCCCCCTAAAATAGTACTCTGCCTTTAAAGTATTAAGTTGTGCCCCCATATCAAACCCTATACACTCGTAGAATAATAATTGCAATTTCTGTTAAAGTAACAAGAGACAAGAATTTTGACGACTGTTTCTATTTAACGATTGCGTATTTCAAAAATAAGCATTATAGCAAAATTTGACAGAAATCTTCAATTGGTATATTCTATTTGTTTATGCTAGAATGATTACAGGGGGCGCGTACCACGCCAATCCAGCGCTTCTCCTCCCAGTAGTTCCTATTGTGTACCTATCTGCTGCACGGTCCAATGTATTTTCGTGTTTCTTTGGAACAGGTTTTTAACAATAAATTATATATATTTTAAATGCTTGTGCATAATGTAGTGTATGTATATACACAACAAAAAAAATATATGGTATTTTATGTTTTGTGTTACCTCTGACCTTCACATCGGATTGGCTCTACGCTGCATGATGTAAGCCGTGAGGGCGCGCGAGGAGGACTAACGGTGAGTGCGGCACAGTGGGGTGTGAGTCCGTAAGTGAGTAAGACGGTTTTTTTGTGTCCTTGGTCAGCAAATAAAAGAACGAGGAATTCGGAAAAAAACGTTGGCGTATTTGCTTTTTTTTTTTATTTCTGTATCTACACAACAATATTGGCGATGAGGATGGGATTCCTCCGTTTCTTTTTTTTTTTTTTTTTTTTAAATAAGTGCAGCGGGTCGCTCCCGTTTTTCTTTTTTTATTTTGTTGACCAGGTGACTTGGCTCATTTTTTGGACAAACGTTGATAGTCAGTGACAATCACACAACATGGCGCTGTATAGCAGTGATATTGGACTGCAGTTTGATGAAACAGCAAAGAACTTCGACAACTATGAAGAAAGGCTCATGCAATTTTTGGTTGCAAATAAGATTAAGGAAGACTGGCGAAAGGCTGTATTTTTGTCCGTGGTCGGACCAAAGACGTTTGCCTTGCTGAAAGACTTGATATCACCTAAACAGTTTAGGGAAGTGACTCTTGCGAGTTTATTAGAATCATTGAGGAATTTCTACATGCCAAAGAAAAATGTACTAGCTGAAAGATTCACTTTTAGAAGCCGCCGACAGCAGTCAGGTGAGACTTTTGCTGACTATATTGCTAGCTTAAAAAGATTAGCATCCACGTGCGATTTTGGTATGAGCCTGGAGGAGCAGCTGTGTGATCAGTTTGTGTGCGCAACGTCCAACAACGACCTGCGGCAAAAGCTGCTGAATGCCGCCATTGGCGAGGGACTGGCCTGGCAAAAGATGGTTGAAATAACAAATAACTTTGAGTGTACAAATGCTGGACTGGAGAGTATGCAGAAGGGACAAGTGTCAGCGCATCTGCGAGCAGACCACGTGGGAGTGAGGAGACCGCGTGAGCCCGAGGCTGCACGAACCCCAACGGAGAAGGCTAATGACAGTAACCAGGACTGCTACCGATGCCTGGGTAAAGGACACGGACCAGGAAGCTGCCTTTCAAAGAGTTCCAGTGTCTGGAACGTGCCTGCCGAAGCAAGCGCACTGACCGCGGGGTGGAGCAGGAGCGGCAGCCGACTGGCTATTCGAGTGCTCGCCCACCTCTGGCTAAAAGCGGCCTGGAGGTGAAGTTCATGGACGAAGGTGCCGTGGCTCGCGAACCGGAGCGAGATACTTATTCAGCTGAACGACAAACTGATATGGGACTGTATACAGTAAAGACGGAGTGTGAGTATGTAAAACCGTATAAGGTGATGGTGAAATGCAATGGGAATAGAATG
>JAABNX020000070.1:31271615-31281808 GCA_015163995.2 Mormyrus lacerda
ACAACAGCGAAACCGTACACAAATCAGCGCGCGACAGGGGAAACACAGAGAAACTGAATTGCCCGGAACGGCAAAAATTTTATTTTGAATCGTGTCATCCAAACCCCGCTGGATCATCCGACCATATGGCGACTAAAGCCTGTGTTTCCTTGTTTGTCCATCCTTCCATTTTACTTTTTTTATATTTTTGTTTCTACTGGTTTTTATTTCGCGTCTCGCTGTGTGTTTCAAAAGATCGCGGTTGTATTTTGTGTTTCAGCGGCAGGCTATTTGCATAACCAATCGACAGCAAATACGTTTGCAAGTCCCACCCCAAAGTACCGAAGTACCAAAGAAGTACCCCAACTGGTTTGGCACTTTTGGTACTCGAAATTTTGGTACTGGTACTCGACCGGAAGTCAATGGAAAAGCGAAAGTACCGTACTTTGTGCGGTGGAAAAGTGCCCCTAGTGAAAAAGTCAGAAAAGATGAGGAGGAAAAAATGTCAGTGGCCTCCCAGTGTTACACCATTCCTGTTTTGGGGGTCGTCACCATTCCTGTTTTGGGAGTTGTCTCATTGTTGCTCCACTAGTGCATCTTGTTAATTTCATTAACACCAAAGCAGCTGTAACTGGTTAACAACCCCCTCTGCTACTTACCAGATCGATATCCCAGAAGTTTAATTGACTTGATGCTGTACTCTGATTAAAAAGTGTTCCTTTAATTTTTTCGAGCAATGTATATTTAAGACAGATGTTTCCACACAGGTTAATAAATAATCATCCCATAACTTTTAGGACCACTAAAGATACTTAGTAGCTTAGCTGCCTTTTACATTACCTTCAATGGTTAGAAGACAATTCTACAGTATTTGTCGAAGACAAAGAGCTTTAGTTTTTGACTCGTGTTCCCTGGGGGCTGCTACCATAATGTTGGACTGGGGAGCTGTGAAAACAGCCAGTAGTTAGTTAAGCTGCCCCTTGTATCAGTACATCCTGCTGCTCTTTTCGGGTTTTCTTTCAGCTGATGTCTTAGCTAATGTGCTACAGAGCCTTACAGTCAAGAAGCTGCTTTTCCTCTCACCGGCCTCCTCACCTCGTCTTCTGCGGAGGTGTGAGACCACAGCATCAACCACTGAGTCTTAATGCAGACAGATGTCATCGTCTCACTCTGTATCTCTTTGTATTTTTTAACAATGAGCTGTATGTACCCTGCCACCAGCTTATGCTTTGTGCGCCTTGTCTCTTCCATCACAGCCGACTTGTCTAAAAAGCCAGAAACAAACCCCCTGACGGAGATTCTCAAATGCCCAACCAAAGTGGTCCTACTGAGGGTGAGTTCTATTGTAAACCAGTGCTGTTCTTTTTACCCAACCTCTTAGGCATAAATACAAAGCATAGACCACTTGGTTTAATGCAGTTAACTAGCATGTTGGATTTAATTTTGGGTTTAACTGAAATAATACTAGGATTTTATATGCCACTAACACTATCTTCTTTAGGAAAAGCAAGTACCGTATATACTGTAGAAGTGTTTACAGGCTGATTTTGTTTGGACCAGTGTGTGTGTTCAAAACATGTTTTTCGTGATAGAACATGGTGGGAAGAGGAGAGGTGGATGAAGACCTAGAGGCAGAGACGAAAGAGGAGTGTGAAAAATATGGCAAAGTGGTGAAGTGTGTCATCTTTGAGGTAATATTTCGGGGATGCGATCAAGTCTGTGAGAGCACGTGCGGAAGTTCTGATGCAGTGTCTTCCTTGACAGATCTCAGATGTGTCTGATGATGAGGCGGTCAGAATATTCCTGGAGTTTGAGCGGGTCGAGTCTGCCATCAAAGGTGAGCGTAGCCTCAGACCATTGTGTTTTATGGATCTGCTGGGCACAGCCACAGAGGAGATAATTTTGGTGGTGTGCTTGCTCGCGGTGCTCATCTGCAGCGCCCCTCATTGGGCCATTCAGCTGACCTGTAACGGCAACATCAGGGGAGCTGAGCAGGATGTTGATCAGAGTCCTAACTTTGTAGGCACCCTTGGGGCTTCTTATCATTTCCTGTCATCTCTCACAGGCTCTGTGGTCTGAGTGCATGCGTCTGTGGAATATTTGCTACCTGCAGCGTCCACTTAAGCTTATCTCACCCTCAGGCATGGTCATTTGAATATTCACGGGTATTTTGTATGGCAAAAACGAGAGTGCCATCTGTGTGAACGAATGCCTACAAATTATGAAACTTTTAACGGTTATTGAAATGAATCTTTGCTAGACATATATATAAACTTCTCTGCAAATTTACAGCAATTACTATGTGTCATGTCTTCTGAAGCATTCTGACAGGAATCAGGTGGAGCATGGAAGTTACTCTGAGAATTAGCAAAAAAAAAACAGATATGCAGAATGGTCTTTCCAAAGGAGATGCTGCAAGGAGATCAGACTCACTTTGTATAATTGCATCCTATCATTTGGTCCCTTAGAGGCGTCCCATACATCTGCAAAAATGAAGAAAAATTCTTAATACAAGTGCAGCTAATTTGCCTGTCTTAACAGCTCATTGAAGCATTAATTATTCCATTCTGACATCCTTGCTGCAGCTCTCTTCACCAAGAAGTATTTCAGCTGATCGTCTTTGTGAAATAACAGAGGAGTAGCATGTCGGTATACTCAAGCTAGGGCTGCATAATATCACATCATGGTTATATGGGCATATGCACAATAATCACCAGGGCTTTAGATAATGGGCAAGACATTTGTCCGGACACCAGAATTTCAGTACTACATTTCGGAGTTTCACTTAATAATTTGATAAGCAGATTAATAGTGCACCTAAAATATTCGAAGACGAGTTACTTTGTAAAGGCATATTTCCCCACGGGGATTAATAAAATATCTACTATTATTTATTAATATTATTATTATTATTAATCTATATAAATTTGTCATATCTTTGTTTAATAAATGTGTCTGACTTTAAACTGCAAAAAGTACCGCCACACCACCCAGTCTTTTTATGTTGTTTATTTACAGTGTCTCTTTTAAAAAAGATGTTGTGAATGTTGAGTGGAACCATTTTTTATTGCTGAATCAGTGCTTATTGCTTCCATGATTTACCAAAACGGTATCGTAAAGTGCTCCGCTAACTGAATTTGATAAACATAGAGGATGAGGATCTAAATAGAGTCACCCAGTAACGCCAGGCTAGTCATTATGCGTGTCATTTAACCTCTCGCAGTAGTCTTTCTTATCACTTTCTTAAATCATTTGTATTAAACAATAAGGCTGCAGCAGGCTGGTTGAGGTGCTGATGGTGATGGTGATACGTGTTCACCTCTGAATATCGAAATATAAACCACCTGGGTGTCAGCTGGCTGAATGTCTGTGTCAAATCACAGGCTGCCTTTGTTCTGTGCCCCTAGTTTAATTTTTGGCTGTCTTTTAAACACCTTCTTGTAAAATTGTGTCCAGTGTTTTCAGCAGGACATTGCTTGGTTTGATGGTGAATTGACAGATTCTATAAACCTTTTAGAAATTCAGGTCTGGATATGCAGATACTGCTTGGAATATTCATTCACACCATTGGCCGTCATGCCATGCTACGCTAATAATGTGGAATCATTTGTGAATGTTATTCCAGAGTTGGTTATGCGGGGCTGAATACAACACTCATTACTGACTGCCATGTTTCTTTTCTACCACTCCAGAGGGAAGGGTTATAGCTACTGCTACTTCCTTAAAGTTGGTCTCACCTGGACAAGGACAAATGGATGTTATGAAGCCATGATCTAGCCCATTATAACATGTTATTTAAAAAAAAAAAATGTTCTCAGAGGGTTCTGTCACTTTATACGCGCTGATTAAAATTTAAAAAGTATAAAAAATACAAGCAGCAGAATAGTATAAACAAAGGCTGAATTCATTAAATGTAGGAGAACATTATTTTGCTTTGTTGGGTTTAGGTTTGCTTTTGAATTGCCTAAAAATTCTGAATGGTACTCACGGTGCAACGGACCCAATTCGAAACTTGTTTTTGGGATTTCCTTTGCTCATTTTAAATTGTTCTTTTTCACAGCTGTAGTGGACCTGAATGGCCGCTACTTTGGTGGGCGGGTGGTCAAGGCCTGTTTCTACGACTTGGACCGATTCCGTGGCTTGGATCTGGGGGATCAGGTGTGACTCCAGAAGTGGCCAGAAGATTCCACTCAGTCTATCTTTTAGATGACTCCTGTGCATATTTCCTCCGTATTTCTATTCCTTTTTTATTCATCATCTGAGTGTGAGTTTTTGTGTTTTGTTACATGTATAGTATGTGATGGTGTCAGTTGACTCTACTTGAGTTGATGAATGTGATTTGGCAGGAGGTTGGCGGCATGCATTGTCCTCCATTAGTTCTGGATTTGTAAATTGCCATAAAGTCATGCAATTGATGTGATGTCACAGGTAAGACTTGAGCTACCAACTTGAGGTTTCTGTAGTGAGTAAGACAACTATTCTTTACTCCAGTGAAATGCTTGTGACTGGTGTGATTCTTATACCTGGTTCTGTGGACAACAACATGTCCCAGTACTTTAAGAACGGCCAGAAACTTCACTTTGATTCAATATTGATGCTGGACAAGTCTCATACATGGTCTGTGACTGGAATATCTGCTATTCAACCAGCTGAAGAGCTCAAGGTCCTGCTTTTCTCAGACTTGGACGTTATGGGTCAAGAAGGTCAGCCTTGTTCATGGCAGATGGGTTTTGCAAAGTATTGAGTGGTGTTTGCTATTTATAGGGATGGATTTGGAGTCACACTGTACTGAAGTGTGCAGTTACTTGGCAGCAGGAATGCATGAAACCATATGATTTTTAATTAGTCAGTAGTCTACAAAGCATTTTGTGTGGGGTATGCTGCTTCATATCTGATGTGATCCCTCATGTCGGGGAGAAAAAAGAAAAATGATTTTCATTAAGAACTGGCGTTTCAGGCAGTTAATGTGTGTTAAATTTACATCATCATTTAAAATTCATGTTGTTTTAAGCCAATATTGCTCTCCTGGTGTCATTGTGTTGCTTTTTTCTTTGTAGTTTTTTTTTTATACAATCAGCATAAAATGATAGGAAAATGAAGTCGTTTTTGATTCTTTAACTGAAAAAGTTAAGACAATTGTTTGTTGATTTTTTTTTTTTGGTCTATACACTCAGTGACATTAAAAGCTAAGCACCCAGACAGAGTGGTGGAAATGAAATGAATGTGCACGTGGTGAAAGGTCATATGACTGTATCGTAGTGATTATAAAGTTAAATCAAATGGAAAACAGAGCTGGCAGTATGGGTGCACTGCTGGTCCCATGTCAGTAGGGTGTGGCACCCCCTTGGTCCAGGATGCATGCGGCGATGTGTTGTAGAAGGGGAGTTGTGCAGCCTCTCCTGCGGCAAGTCGGCCCACAGCTGATGTAACTGGCCCTCGAGATCCTGCAGATTGGCACTGGGTCTGGGTTGAAATTCGAGCTGATCCCACATGCACACGACGAATGTGGGTGCCCTCACGTGCCCATCGGTTCCAGCATTGGGCAACTGTGACATCTGCATACCACCACTGGCCGGGCAGTTGCATGATATGACCACCCTGCCTCATGCAAACCCACAATGTGACTCCTATCCAACTCAAGTGCTGGTAATGCTGTCTAATGTGTCTACGAGGCATCCTCTGTGTCTGGTGACTAGATATGCCAGCTCCTTGCAAATCAAATTATTTACATGCCCATCACTAGTCTGCACATGTACCAAATTTTATCCGAAACGGACCATCACTTCTGGGTGCTTACCTTTTTTTGTCACTGAGTGCACAAAACACAAGTTAAAACTACTAGTATTGTCAGGGTACCCAACGTAGTATTAGGCAAAGGAAAGAAACATATTTTGACGCATTAGAATTAGATTTACAGGTGTATTCTTAACTAATCAATGTCACAGCTAATCAATATTAAAATTTTCAAAAGGTAAATATAAATACATGCATTTTTATAAACAGCATTAGCAACGCAGCTTACATCTTTTGAAGCATGGTAATGTGAAAGAATTAAAGAAGAATGGACTATAGTGGGAGTGTACTGCCACCAGATGGCCGTAGCACTCAAGAAATGATTTCTGTTAATTACCCTACAGGAGTACCCAAATTACTACTAATCGGATTTGGTTATTGAAAGCCAGGGGCTGTCACAGAACAAAAATAACATTATTGTAATTTAATGATACACGAAAGGTGCTGACTTTCTTATAATTTAACTAGATGTTATTTAAAATGTTTTGATATATAATACAGTGCAAAGGTCTTAGCCAGTCAAAGAAAATGTTGTCAGTGTGTCAACCATTTCAAAACCCCTCATAAAATAACCCCCGTGTTTACAGCAAATGTCCAATGCGTCCGTGCATTTTTGACTCGAGCTCTACCCAACGTTAACTAGCAGATCAATGTGTCATTGAGTTATTCAATTAATTTAAGTAATTAATGAAGAGAGCTGGTGGTGAGATGTGGCAAAGCCAGGGAATGGCTGGACTGCCCCTGAGGGCAGGTTCGTGAACCAAAACCGTGTTTACCTACCTCTTTTAACTTTTTATAGATCAGAAGAAATTGTGCTTTATTCTTTATTGCATTACTGTTAGTTTCATGTGTTCAAATGTTAAACTGTTTACACATTTACTGCCCAGATAAATAGCCTTAAACATTTTCTTTGGCTGCCTAAGACTTTTCCAAGCACAGTACTGTATACTCATGTACGTTCATACATTATCAAACAAATATTACTTCACCAGTAATGGGCATTGCAGGGCCATGGATACCCTGGCAGATTCAGGGGTTCATGCATATGGCCCAACAATATGGTTAAGCGAAATTATTTCAATGGGAAATTGCATAATCTATTTTGACGAACGACTAAAGCAGCTGAAAATTGTGCCCATTGATGATAATTGCACAAAACTATTTGCATATATGTACTAAAACATTTTAAAGTTTATGTGAAGCAATGAACATTATGCTGTGGCAAAGTGACATTACAGTGGCGGGATTACACTTTTTTTTCCCAAATGTTAATTGATATTTGAGCAATGCTCCAAAGCAATCAAGAAAAACTGCGAATAGTGGACTAACAAAGGAGACGATGAGAGGCAGCTGGAGTGATTCACAAAAGGGCAGGAACGAGTGGTAATGGGCACGAAGGACAAGCTGGGGAGGGGACCAAGCAGCCACACAACAGGATGGACAGATTGAGCCAGCACTCTGGACTTGACAGGGTATGACTGGACCGGATGAAGCAGGACAGGGTAATGGAACAGGACAAATGCTAAGACTGGGGCAGAACACAAACGGGGACCATGGGAACAGAGGAGAGACACCTGTAGACAGCACGGGACCCAAAACAAGATGCCACTATGGGCACAGACCAAACCAGGGGCAGCAAAGGGAATGACACATGTGGCACACAGGACAAGGCTGACAGATGGACAAGGCACAGAGACAGGAATGGACACACTGGAGGGCCACAGGGTGCAAATGCCAGTAAGAAATACAGGCGGGGCAAGGCAGTGAAACAAAAATTGAGGTGAAAGTGAATAGGAAAGGTGGTTGGCGGGGAAGTCCTTGACCCTGGAATGCAGGATGCTGAGCCTCTTGAGTTTCAGAGGAACAGTGAGACCGGGTGGTGACGAGATGGTGTGTACCTGTCTGCTTCTCTGGGAGACTGAGACTCTTCCTGCCCCTCTCTTGGACTCCAACTGACATCAGTGGCCATAAGTGTGACTTGGGACAGGGGGTCATGGAGCGGGATATGGGGCAAGACCCAGAGGGTCCCACTCCAAGTCCACCAGCAGGTTGTCCTCTGAGTCCACTTTCTCAAGGCTGGTGGCAGCCAGGAAGCTGGGCACAGGGCAGGTGGCAGTTGGGAAGTTGGATGTGGGGTAGGTGGCGCCGACAATGGGTGGAGCCAGGCACCGACGGGACCTCAGCAGACAACTAGGCAGGTGCGAGCAGGGAGTCTGGAATGAAGTGTGTGCAGGCAAGGAGTCTGGGGACTAGGCAGACACACTGTTACAAATTAAATTGCATTTATTTATTAAATATCATGAACGACCTTCCATAATTTAATGGTAGGAGTGTAATATTTATGTTCTCCACTGTACAATTTGACACAGCCTGCTTAAGTCTATTTGAATTGTCATGGATGACTTGTGACAGCAGCGGACAAGTTCCCAGTCTTTTAAGTGGTGTATACGGCCATGTCACCTCACATTGGGTTCTGGGAGATGTTAAGTGGTCATTGCAGTGGTGTGGACCGGTTTCTTGAAATGGCACGTTGTGGGAAACTATAGTTTGTCGTATTCCGACAATAAAAACTAAAAAGCACGACAAACAGGAAAATATTTTATAGCACTAAGGGAATTGGGACTATCTATTTTATCTGAAATTGTTATACTGTTCCAGCATTTCAATTATGACCTTGAGAAAAGTTGAGACACAGTTTTGCATCAACAAGCGCAGGAACAAGTGAGTCCTTCATTTTAATAATTCTTCTGTAAGGAATGCAGATAGAACTGACCCAGAATCAGATCCAAAAAAGTATGACAAGCTGGCGATGCCTGGAAGATGTAAATTGAGCGCTCACTTGCATTCCCGTTAGCTGCTGAATGCATCGGAGTAGTGTGTCTTTAGGAAACTGGGTGTTATTTACCAAATTAACACTGTGCATTTATATTTTACATATTCCAACCCAAATCGGCAAATTACAGAACGATCTAATATAAAATGCATCCTGATGTAGTATCTTGACACCAAGTTCCAGGGAGAACAAAGTAAGTCAGTTGCTTTTCAGAAGTTTAAGAAAACCAACAAACACTGAAAATGTTTTTTTAAATAAACACCGCATTTAACAATGGATTTTCAATTATCAGGTGGTTAGAAATAAAGTGTTTCGTGTCGAAGTTTAAGTTCACAAGTGACCACAGTCGCTGCAAGTTAAAATATGCAATGATTATGTATCTTTTGCCAAGAGAAGGTAAAACAGGTAACAGTACCAGTGGACAACATAACATTTAGCACTGTGAGTAAATGAATGAAATGAGCTGCAGTGAAGAATGGATCCAACTCTTGTCTTGGTCACCAATCATGCATCCGAAGTAAAGATGATATGCCTTCTTCACTTGAGAAGTGATACTTTTCTTCTGGTTGGCATATGTCACTTCCCCACAAATATAGCAAAAATTGTCCACAGTATTAATGCACTTTCGAGGTATTAGTGTTCTGTATTGTAACTAAATGGATAAAATAACTGTTTTATGTTACAGTAGTTATGTAAACTGTATCCCACAAAGTCTGAAATATCTTAAATACTCAGCCATTCCGACTCTTTAACTGGCAGCAATAATTTATAAAACATGCTGGTCACACAATACCATCGCTCGCTCTTGCTGAAGACCCGACTGAAGTAAGCCACGACTTGTTCTCCTTCCAGTGCTACCAATGACAGCGCTGCCCCCATGCCAACATCACTGGCATCCGTGTCCAGGACATAAGGCAAAGAGGGGTCAGGAGGAAAAAGGATCAGTGTGGTGGTGAGGGCTCCCTGTTGGCTATTGAAAGCGAGCTGACATTCAGTCCATGTAAAGGTATTGTCTTTCTGCAGAACTTGGAAGAGGGGGGCACCAACACAGGAGAAGCCCTTTACAAACCTACGATAATAAGATGCCAGTCCCAGGAAATTTTTCAACTGTCCCTAACTGGTGGGCACTGGCCAATTCTGTATGGCTCTTACTTTCTCCTAGTGTTGTAGTCAAGACTGCCTAAACCGAGACCAAGACATTGCCGAGAATGGAGGGTATCAAGGCCAAGACACTGAGGAGACTTGAGGGTATCAAGACCAAGACCGAGACACACTAAGGCGAGACCAAGACCAAGGCCGAGAAGAGACTAGGGCTAGAATCGACATCACATTACTCAGATCAACTGTAGAGAGAAAAGGCATTGCTGTACTCGTTAAATCAAATTCACGTTATCTTTTCCATTATATTGTCCATCAATATAATGTCTCTCATTTAAAATTTCCCAGTGTGTACGGCGTTCGTTTCTGTGTGTCTCCATGTTGGGCGAATGGGTGAATATTTGATCACGTGTGCATGAGGGTGGGAACGTATGCTTGTATATGTGTACGCCTGTTTGTCTATACGCATGTGTCAGGTTGGGTCTTAGAC
>JAABNX020000070.1:31286389-31296924 GCA_015163995.2 Mormyrus lacerda
GAGGGTCATAGTGAACGCTGATGTGCTGTCGGTGAGGGTCATAGTGAACGCTGATGTGCTGTCGGTGAGGGTCATAGGCTGAACACTGATGGGAAGAGTGTGCATGTTTAGTCCATCTGATGAATGTTTAAAAAGCATTTCTAAACAATGTTGTGCTAATCGCATGTACTATGAGTAATGCTGTGCCTGCCGGTTTCACAGGGCTCAGCTGAACGTGTGCCTCCGTGTCATTATCAAGCACGACTTCCCTGGCCGCTGGACTGGTGTTGTGGACAAGATTCGGTTGTACCTGCACTCCCAGAACAGCAGCAGCTGGTACGGCAGCCTGCTGGCTCTCTACCAGCTGGTCAAGACCTATGAGTGAGTGCCCTGCTCAGTCACCCACAGAAGACTCACAGTGATGTGCAGCGTCATATTCACATTTAATCTAATAGTTATTATTATTGAATGATAAATGAATGATGTGATTCTGAGTCTTGCTGCCTTTTCTTTTTACTCTACACAGACATTTTGACCTATAGCTTCTACAGTGATGTATTTAGTAAGCTTTGCGCTTCAGTGATCAGGAGTAGGGGAGCAAGTAGTCAGCTGTCTGTGTAGTTAGTGGTGTATTCATGTGCCCTGTCTCCTAGATACAGGAAGGCAGAGGAGAGAACCCCCCTCCTGGCAGCCATGCAGATCTTCCTGCCCCGAATTCAGCAGCAAATCACTCAGCTGCTGCCGGATGCCACAGTTTTTTCAGTGCTTATCCAAAAGCAGATTCTTAAAATCTTCCATGCACTGGTGCAGGTGAGACAGCCCAGAACGTTTCATGTTAAGGGAATGAAACCCTCTTGGTTCACATTGTCATGCTTTGCATTTTTCCATTGTTTAACAGAATATTAATTAACGCCTGAATATCAGAAGACAGGAAAGATTTTAGGAAATTGTGGTGTAAGAAACTGAGCATGCTGACATCTGCGATTTCTTTCTTGCAAAGTACTCATTGCCACTGAACCTGGTGAACAACACAGTTCTGACCCAGTGGATGGAGGTGCTTAGCGCCGTCTTGGATCGAGATATCCCTCCTGTAAGATCAAACTCTGTAATACTTGTGTAACTAGTATTGCGTATTGTGCAATGTGAATGATTTCCATAAGTGACAAACAGATTGACTAGGGATATAATTCCAGTCAGGAATAGCTCATATAGGTTATCCTTGGCAGAGCTGTGACTGCAGGCATTACTGTAGGTATTATAACTAAGGGCTGCTAGTGTACACATTACAATAGGTATCATTCCTACGACTGTCCTGTGTGCGTCATTTCAGGAGACGCTGGAGGTTGATGAGGATGATCGGCCGGAGCTCGTTTGGTGGAAGTGTAAAAAATGGGCATTACACATCATTAACAGACTGTTTGAGAGGTAAACTGCTTGGAGGGTGGAGGTATTGGGGGATTCATTTGAATTTTCCTCTGAAGTATCACCAAACTTCATATAAAACGCATTGTAGGTATGGAAGCCCTGGCAATGTGACCAAGGAGTACCTCGAGTTTGCAGACTTCTTTCTAAGAACGTATGCAGTGGGGATCCAGCAGGTATGAAGAACCAGCGGTGTGTTTGTGCGTGCGTGGAAAATTTGTGGTATCTTCATATAGGTATAGGAATGAAAATGTTTGAGGGTTCAGGTATCAGTGACTTGCTGATATCTGTAGTTTAGAGTGAGTTGCATATTACAGTGAGAGAAAATTAGTGATAATTTAAAATGATCTGTATTACATTGATTAGGAAAAAGCATGCTCTTTTATTTCAGATTTTTTCTCAACACATTGATCCATTAAAGTGTCTTTGGAGCATAAGTTTTGGAATAACATTTAGTAATTGGTGGCACCTTCTTTAGCAAAAATGACTTTTTAAACTAATGTTTCCTTTATGTGTAGGACTGATCAACAGGTAAACTTGTAGGTATATCAGCCACTGTATCTTTACTACAAAACCGCTTTGAGTAGTGAATATTTCTGTGACATTATACATATGTAATTCCAAATCACAGCATTCAGCTGTTCTACTCTACATTTACATTTATGCTAATAATTGGGATGGTAAGATTCACCGCCTCGCGTTAGAGCATGGACATAAAAGTTCATGATGAGATGGTCCCCATTAAAAAAGCATTACATATAATTCAGGATGAACTTGTGATGCATTGTTTCTTTGCATCAGTAAAATCTGATATATATATTTCCAGGAAGAAATGGTGTAACTGAGATGCTTACTGAGTTTCAGTACTAAAGACACAAATATCCATCCATCCATCCATCCATCGGTAGAGACTTGGCCACCAGGCGCTTGCCCACCAGCTCCCACCCCAGGCCTGTCTTCAGTATGGGGCCCCAGTCTTCTCAATTTGGGTGGGGTCACATTATCCTTGTTGTTAATCTTCATAGGGGGTCTATGTAAATCTCATTTTGTCTTGCCAGCCACCAATTTTCAATTGGCAACCAGAAGCAATTGCCTCAACAGACAACATATCTCATAGGATCAGAGAGACACACACAAAATCCTCCCCCATGATAAGGTGGTGATTCATGGAGGGGAGACATAAATACGTCAAGTAAAAATGGTACTTTTATACTTAATTTATGATTAATGGTCGGCGTAAGAAAACCCAAAGAAAATGAAACTATCTATACCATACTGAATTGCATTGCAACATATTCTTTCATATCATGATGAACTGCATTGTATTGAATCAAATCACACTGCAGACTTTAACACATCTTGACCCATACAAGATTCAGCAGGAATGGTCGAGTTCCAAGATTTTGGTTGGTACAAGTTGAAAAAAATTTCAGATCTGTCTAAATTGGTTAAGAGGCATTCAAGTTCCAGGGTTCTGTTATATATCATATCACATTTGTAGTTGCTTCATATATGTCTTTAATGTATCGGGTCGTACGTAATGCATTGGCCTCTAATGGTTTTTGATTCCCTGGTTTATGATGGTTGTTCTGCATCATCTATTCTCTGTTAAATGAATACGGGCTCTCTTCCTTCCAGATTTGCTGCTACAATCCAGAAGTAATAGTTGCATTCATGCCAATATATAGCTAGAATGAAGATTGTGCTACATTTGTTTCATTCATTACATAAGTCAACATTTTGGTATGTAAATAAATATAAGTGGGCTGGGGTATGTAGTGCATGTTAACGCCATAAATACAGGTGTCTGAGATGAGCTCCCTGCCTGCTCTCCCCCGGTGACTCCTCCATGCAGGTTCTGCTGAAGGTGGTGGACCAGCACAGACACAGGCAGTATGTCAGTCCCCATGTCCTGCAGCAGGCGCTGAACTATCTGAACCAGGGCGTCTCGCACTCGCTCACATGGAAGCAGATGAAGCCGCACATGCAGGTCTGTGCACAGTAAGGATTCCTCATTTGTGGGGGCTGGCTTGTGTGTCCCTCGCTTCCTGGTTAAATACAGTAATCAGAAATCCCTGTCTGTATCTTCGTTTCACCTGTTTCACTTAAATATAACTATGAGGAATCGCACATAGTCAGAAGGTCACTGCTGTCTTCCCTATGAAGTGTATCCTTACAGCCACCTCTTTTATGGCTGCCAGGCCATCTGTCAGGAGGTCATATTCCCACTTATGTGCTACAAGGATGAGGATGAAAAGCTCTGGCAGGAGGATCCGTATGAATACATCCGCATGAAATTCAGTAAGTATCGAAGCACATTTATGTTTTATTCTCTATTGCTGCTGTCTTCTCTCAGAGCTACCAAAGCTTATGTTGACAAAGTCTCACCCTGTCTTGTCTTGTCTTGGCAGCACAGGAAGGCAGTGTAAATGTGCTGTGGGGATTTGCTTGCAGCCCATGCCTGAATTGCCTGTGATCTCTGCATTTCAGATTTGTATGACGACCATGCACTGCCTGCCACTGCTGGCCAAAGCCTCCTGTGCAAAGCAGCCCGGAAGAGGAAGGAGGTGAGAGAGCTGATCGGGGTTACAGCTCCAAGAAGCCAGGAGCAGAGGAATGAGAAAACATTTGATAGTTTATTTGCCATTTGCACAAGTATGAGTACAGGTACATAGGAATGTGTGAGATTTCACATATCCCATCTCATTCTTCTTTTAGCTTCACACACACACACACACACACACACACACACACACACAGGTAAGAGTTAAAACTTGGGGTCCGAGCTCAGAATCAGCCGTCCATCCGGCAACCTTTGAGCATTTTTTGCAGTACTAATGGT
This sequence comes from Mormyrus lacerda, assembly GCA_015163995.2. Taxonomy (NCBI): domain Eukaryota; kingdom Metazoa; phylum Chordata; class Actinopteri; order Osteoglossiformes; family Mormyridae; genus Mormyrus; species Mormyrus lacerda. The sequence goes on from JAABNX020000070.1 coordinate 31,290,633, forward strand.
CTTGGTCTATTCTGCCAGGGACAGGATTCAAACTAGTGCCTTTTTCATCACAGGCACAGAGGCCTACCCCTCCAACCCACACACTTCCTGGGTGTAGCTACACAGCTGTACATTCATTTTGAATTATTTAATAAAAACAATAAAAATCCATCACCCTGCAGCGTGACATATCTTAAGGGAATAAATCAAGTCTGTATGCTGTTGTCCCATGGATTATTCTCTGTTGTGTGTCATTAGCAGGGGCCTAGGAAGGGCATGGATACTCTAGCAGGTTCAAGGGAAACAGCACTGTAAATAGAGTTCTTAAATATGTGAAAAGATTATGATTAGGAAAAAGCATTTTATGGTGGTGGGGGGTGGGGGGGGGTTGCAGGGGCAGGTTGCATTTTGTCAGGTTGTCTAGAATTTCTAGGTCCCTTGGTCATGAGCCACTTCTACCTCTGTTAGGTTCTGCCTCAGATGATGGAATTCTGCCACCAGATCCTAATGGACCTAAACACTGACCCCCGCAGGAAGGATGGGGCATTGCATGTTATTGGTTCATTGGCTGACCTCCTACTCAAGGTAATAAACTTTTTTTGAGTATATTTGTTTTTATGAAATGAAATTTTATGAATGTACAGGTGACAGATTAATAGACTGATTTTATTATTCTCTTTGTTACAGAAGAGGGTTTACAAGGACCAACTGGAACTAATGCTGCAGAACTATGTATTCCCCCTGCTGAACTCAAACCTGGCATACCTCCGGGCTCGGGTCAGGAAACCTCCGTTTGTTTGCCTGACTAATTAGCTATTTTCATCACTGTTGGTTTATTGGTCTAATGATAGGATCAGGGCCAGGGCTAAGTCAGCAGGAGGGGTCTTCAGGAATTGTCCACGATTAAAGCGGCTTCTAGAGGATGATTTCAATAAACAAATGTCTTATTTTTAAACCAGAGTGCATAACTTCAACCCTGACCATGGTGATGAATTTTTCTTGACTTGATATTTCAGCCAAGTTCATGGTCCTAGCATCTAATCATGTCTTGCTTGTGGGGGGTTTTTAGAGGCTAGTGGACCACTGGGCCACTTTAGACATTGCAAGATGAGATATCTAAAATCAGGTGATATCTTAATGGGCTTCAATGTGAACTAGTTCATGAAAGTTTATGGTTTTCTGGTCTGGGTATCGGATGTGAGGCGGTAAGATTAGGGATGAATGAAAGATGCTTCATTTTATGAAAAATGTCCGGCGTCCTGTCTGCTGTTCTCTTCTGCCACAGTCATGCTGGGTCCTACATTCCTTCAGTCCCCTGCATTTCCATAATCATCTAGTCTTGTGCAACGCTGTGGAACTGGTGAAGCAGAACCTCATTGCTGACAAAGAGATGCCAGTCAAGGTGGAGGCAGCCATTGCCCTGCAAATGCTCGTCAGCAACCAGGAACAAGGTGTGGTGCTCCGGTCCAAGAACCAAGCCCATAATCTCCCTTTCTGAGTGCACATACATGCTACTGCTGCCTGTTTGGTAAATGCACAGTTGCTCAGATTAAACAAGGTTTTAAAGGTATGTATAATAACCATAGTTCAGCTATGATTGGTTCAAAGTTAGGTGAGTCATCTCGCTTTGCGTGTGATCTTCCAGCCAAGGTCTACATAAGACCCTACATCAGGCCTGTGATGCAGGAGCTTCTGCACATTATCAAAGAGACGGAGAATGATGATCTCACCAATGTCATCCAGAAGATGATCTGCGAGTATAACGAAGAGGTGGCAGTCATCGCTATTGACATGACACAGAACCTGGTGAGTACGTAGTCAAATCCCTAAAGAATACCTGTCTAGCTCAGATCACCAAAGGATATGCTGTCTGGCTCAAATCCACGAAGAATATATTGTTTTCTTTCAGAAGCATGCTGTTTTCATTTTCTCAAAGAGTGATGAATTTTCTCCAAGAATGATGAAACATTTCGATACACTTCATGTATTCATGTCACACATTCTATTCTTTTCATTTATTCAAAGTCCTGAAAAACTTATCGGATGATACTCTTTTCCAACCCAAATTATTCTTCATCTTGTTTTTGTTTACGGGGTCTCCTTCTGTGCTTGCATTACTGTGTGTTGAGATCCTGACTATTAGGCGTATTTTAGAATTTACTGATGTATCTTCTAACAGGACAGTAAAAATAGATTTATTATGTTTTACTGGTCAAAGCATCTTATCATAAGGGTTAGTGAATAGAGGTGACAAAGCACAAAATTTATCCTTCCTCCTGCTCAACCTTCATCATTAACTGATTAACTGGTACAGGATCATAGTGAGTTCACTTTTTTCCTAGCTTTCACTCTCTCTGTTTCAGTGCTTTTCTCCAAATAAAATCCCTATTTCTTGCTCCCATCGGGTTGTCGCGTGATGTACCTTGCGTGTGGCGTGATGTACCTTGCGTGTGGCGTGATGTACCTTGCGTGTGGCGTGATGTACCTTGCGTGTCGCGTGATGTACCTTGCGTGTCGCGTGATGTACCTTGCATAGGGCAGGGCGACAAAATGATAATGACGATTATCGCAGTATAATTTTCATCACTATCAATAAGACAAGTTCTCCTTAAAAATTCTATACGCTTTGCATCAAAAAATGATGTCAGTTTCTCTGTAACTACTTGTCTGGACTGGTGTTGGAGCACAAACGCAAACACTGCTGTGAAAACAGGATTTAGTGAACAAATAGTTGGGCAGGTAGGCAGACAACAGACAAAACCATCAAAACAACAGGACACCTCACTGGGAGAGTAGGTAACTCCAAAGCAAGCCATTTAATAAAGGTAATCCAGAAAGAGAAATCAGTCCAAAAGAGAAATCCACAGTAAAATCCAGTTCATGAGAATCCCGAATGCCGGCGGTGGAGTGTTTTTTCGGTGCCTGTTCATATTCTATGTCAGACTTGTAAAATGCTGTTTGGTAGCTATGGGCAAAACGACGCTTCCTAAACCATTTGCAGTCGTCTTTGAGCGTTTGGGGCTTTTGGTTTCTTTTCATATGCTTTGAGCCCTTTTTTGAACCTAGCTCCATCTACTGAGGTCAGAAAATAGAGCACAAGGTTCCAGAAGTGTCATTTTGCCCATCACTACTGTTTAGCAAGTGTTTGTTATGTTTAAAACTACAATTAACCATCTAGTTTCTTCAGCTTTAACTCAAGAATAACAATCAGCCTTTAAACTGGAAAGAAATAATGATTTGACATTTATCATGAAAATAATTGATATTGACTGATATAAACATTTTCCCTACTTCACCTGTGCAGCTAACAAGGATAGGGGGGTTCTCATTTCTGAAATGGGTGTTTGCACCAGTCCTATGTAGCTTCCAATAACTCCATTCTGTGGCTGACAGAGTGGCGGCTGAAATAAGAAGGTGCTGGCAGCTTTGGGAATGTCTGAATACTTCCACTTGTGACCAGAAGCCATATATGCATTTTCTCTGACAGGCGGAGATCTTTAGCAAGGTCTTGCAGAGTGAGGAGTATGAAGAGAGTGAGGACAAGACTGTAATGGCTTTGGGTATCCTCAGCACCATTGACACGATGCTCACTGTCATGGAGGACCACAGAGAGGTTTGTGACCACCTCTCATCCACTTTACCAACTAGTGCAGTATAACCACTTATGATATTGGTGCAATATACGTTTACTTTACTGTGCAATATACTACTATACACATTTATTATTCCTGTAACTTTTGGACAAAGATACTTTAGACTCTTCTATAGAGATTTTCTCATTTTTATTTTATTAGAATGTTTTGCAGTGCTCCAATTTGTTTTACACTTCATTCCTATTTTATACTTTTACTGTATTATTCTTTTCTATGTGTGATTGTGCAGTTGCAATGTGAGCAATTTCCTCCGGGATTAATAAAGTCTTCTGGTTCTGATACTGATTCGGATTCATCTTCACCACCACAAAGGCTGTTTCATAGTAACCCTTCCTCATTCCACGCAGTTCTGCCATTTTCTTAAGCTCTCTCTAAATCAGTGGTTTTCAGACCTGTTTATTATTAGCCTATTAAGGACCATATAAGCCTGATTAAGGATTCCATTGAAATTATTCCGCCTGGGGGGTGGGCTGGAACAGGATTGTGAACCAGTGCTATAGATAAAATGGTGGTCTGCTTATGTTGTGCTGTGACGTCTGTTCCAGATCACACAGCAGTTGGAGGGAATCTGTTTGCAAGTCATTGGCCTTGTGCTGCAGAAACCTATAATAGGTAATCGGTGGAAGCTTGTGGTGTTCAGGAAGCCTTTTTGAGAAGAGTGGTTGTGTGTTTATGTATCCTGTGTAATTTCAGTTTTAAACACTAGGGATGCTGCCAGTCTTGTGGTACTTAAATGACCAGATTTCAGGATCCTATTCATTGCAAATGTCATTGTTTTGATTATATTAGATTAATTAGATTTAATTAGATCAATTATATCAGTATTATTGATGGTGCCTTTTTCCTTATTTGCAGAGTTCTATGAAGAGATCTTGTCTCTGGCCTTTGGCCTGACCTGTCAGGCTATCTCCCCCCAGATGTGGCAGCTCCTGGGGGTTCTCTATGATGTTTTCCAGCATGACTGCTTTGACTACTTTACAGGTGCTCAGCTTTGGCATATCTAGTCAGGCATGAGAGTAATAAGATTGGCTCAGCCGTGGTTAGTGAATGAACAGCTGCCATATTGTAGAGGGATGAATGGGTGGGTGTTTGTTTCACATGCTTGTATAGGCAAGTGTTTTCTTTACTTTTGAGAACGTTATTGCAGGTCAGTGAGGTGCCAGGAGTTTTCACATATGCACTAAGATGGTTTTGAATCTTGGCCTTGCTGCTGTTTTCCTGACAGATATGATGCCTCTCCTGCATAATTATGTGACAGTGGATACCGACATGCTGTTGTCCAACTCCAAATACCTGGAGGTCATTTACACCATGTGTAAGAAGGTGACTGTCTTTCTTTGTGTTGTATAGACATAGAGGTAATTAGGTTGCCCCCATGACCTTTTTCAACTTAATCCTTCTCCAGGTCCTCACTAGCGATGCAGGTGAGGATGCAGAATGCCATGCTGCCAAGCTGCTGGAAGTTGTCATCCTGCAGTGTCGTGGAAGGGGCATCGACCAAGTAAGACACTGTGTCGTTGGAGAATATTGCCAGTTTTGGTGCCTTAACATGGATTTGAAGTCATTTGCAACATGCTATTTTTGAGGACTGGAAACACTCATAATTAAGTCATGAATAAATCCAGAGAAATGTGTTTTGTCTTCACACTCCTGATTTTGTGCCCGATACAGGTCATGCTGGGTGACATCTTTCATGTGATGAATTCAGCTGTCGTGTCTGTTGTGTTGTTCCTGTTTGACTGAACTGTTTTCCCTCCCTCCCTCTGGGGGTATTAGTGTATCCCCCTGTTTGTGGAGGCTGTCCTGGAGCGGCTGACACGTGGCGTGAAGTCCAGCGAGCTGCGGACCATGTGTTTGCAGGTTGGCATCGCGGCGCTGTACTATAACCCCACCCTGCTGCTGCACACTCTGGAGAACATTCGCTTCCCACATAGCCCAGAGCCCATCACCACGCAGTTCATCAACCAATGGATGAATGACACAGAGTTCTTCCTGGGGTAGGTCCTCCACACTGTCTCGCACTATCCACCACCTCACTGACATTTAGGGAAGTCTTTCTGCAAGATTGGGGGATGTGGAGTAATGATAGACTTTTTGCAAAGTCAGCCTCCGGATTAAGAACGTCCAATTTACAGACAGCTCATGTTTATGAATGAACTGCTGTCAAACCTCTTATATTAAAAATATGAGTTAAATACAATGGTTCGTAAAAATGAACGTACGCACTTTCTGACACTGCAGGTTCAGCGGTTCAGTCAATTCGAGATACAGTGCAGTACTTTACGTAGTTACGGTAATAATAAAAGTATCATTATGCATTATTATTTTCCAACTTGCCTAGAAATTCAACTTAAAATACATACGATCTTGTTCATAGCTTGGGGGCTGTCTATATACAAAATAATGACAGTTTTGGTGGGTTATTGTGAACAGAGGAACAGTTTTCTACTTGGCAGTAGTATTATTGTTGAAGTGACAAAAAGCAAAGGTTTGGTCTTCCCTTTAAACCTCACTTTTGTTTTTGCCATCTGGGAAGTGCGGGTACCATTTGTCTGACTTGCAGCCTTTAGCTTAGCCCCTCACAAAAGGATCCACAAGTTGCTGTTCACTGCTTCTTAATTTATTGCAAAAAAACCCAAACATATTATCCATCCATCCAT
>JAABNX020000070.1:31323587-31341019 GCA_015163995.2 Mormyrus lacerda
TTGACCAATGAGGGTGAGGGGTCTTGAAAACATTTACAGTTACATTCATGTGGCTGAGTGACCTCCAGGGATTGTCGGTTTCTTGACCAATGAGGGTGAGGGGTCTTGAAAACATTTACAGTTACATTCATGTGGCTGAGTGACCTCCAGGGATTGTCGCTTCTTGACCGAAGAGGGTGAGGTGTCTTGAAAACTGACTAGATACAGATATGTGCTGTTTTATCATGTGTCACATATACATTTGGTGACACAATGAATCTTTTATAACATTTTAAATGTATCTATAATTTATTTATCTGTACTCGCCAGTTGAGGAATATTGATGTTTTATAAATTATGTAGCTCTTTTAACTGAGTTACTTAAGGGAAGCATAGTGGCTTTTCCAGTCTTGTTACATTTCTGCCATCAGCATTATTACTCTTAAATTCTTGTGGGCATCTCTTTTACAAGAGATAGTAACATCACCCACCTAACTTGAAAGGCATGTCAAAACACAGCACTGATTTAAAAACAACATTATTTGTCAATTGCACAGAAAGGTATTTACCACTGTGCTATGTCAGCAGGTGCTTTAAACTGCATACAACTGTATACAGAAGTGGAAGTCAGTCTTATGGACCAGTGAATCAAAAATTGGACTATTTGGGTCCAACCACTGTGTATTTGTAAAGACTGAGCACATGAGGTTTGTACGAGTGGTTCCCATGGTCCTGTATAAGTAAGCAGTGACATAGTCTAAGGCTGTTTTTTGTGGGGAGGATACATTACATCAGGGGTGTCAAACTGTAGTCCTGGAGGGCCGGAGCCCTGCACAGTTTTTGGTTTACCCTCGTTTAACACACCTGATTCAACTCCTTTTGCTAATTAAAACACAGCTCTTGAGAATTAAGCTACACAGGCGTCTACGGCATTTCAAACAGCATGGTTATCATACCATACTTTAAGTTAGGATCATGGGTGACAGGGCAATCCATTCTCCAGCAAGATAATGGCCCTTCAGTAATAGTGAATTCCCCCCCCCCCCCGTTTAATCTGAATAATAACAGTCATGAAAATTACTGTGAAAGATGAACCAAATGATTGTACAATGTTCTTCTGCCCCCGGTATTAATGCATTTAATCACAATAGGCAGGTAATCTGCCTAATGTGAGCATACTGCCATCTAGTGTAAATGTTTGTCTAAACGGTAAAAATTGACTCCGTTCATTTGTTGCTACGATCAGCTTATCTTCAGTCATTAATCGTTTAATTAATTAATTAATTAAAACACAGTCAAATATCTTACACTTTAATACAAGTCAGGAACTATTTTTAAACAAGCCGGCAATAGAAAGTCAATCATTAATTAAAAGTGCAGTATCTTAAAATAATTTATATTTGCTACAAAACGCCTGCCATCCTTCCGCCCATCCATATTGCAGCCAATTTGTTACATGATTACCGAAAGACCTGGAACCTGTCCCAGAGGACAGCTGAGGGCACTGAGCAGGGGACACACACACCAGATCGCGAAATAACGTGCCGCTGCTGTATTTACTTATTTTATACACGTTGGCCATGAATATAAACCCCTCTGTCCAGCCTCATATTTTTGCACCGTTCTTTGTTTTTGCACCGTAAGTACTGTGAAATCCCCCGTCACAGCTGTTGTATGTTGCACTGTTGTCCTGGGGTAATGTTATTTCATACCCGTGTTGATGACATGACAAAGCCCACTAGCCTTCGCCACTTTCTGCGGTGCCGACACCTTTAAAGAGGTGCACTTCTGCCCCGGAAGTAAAATTGCGGAGCTGGGTCTCCCAGGCATCACCAGGAAGTGTTTCTTGGAGCCAATACCTGCCATTGAGCGGTCGTGTTTGCGGAGTGATGTTTCCCTGCTCTATTTTACGCCGGTTTGGCTTCTAACGTGACGAACGGTAAGGAGATTGTAACTGTTCAGTTAATTTAACGGCTATTTATAAAGTGTAAGCATTTGGCTGTCGGATTTGAGGACGAGCCGCCTGCGGACGGTGTTTGAGTAGGGCTAAGAGGGCGTAGGTGTAGTCCAGGGAAGCTCTGTATCATTACTTTTCATATTTTTATGTTAACAGAAATTCAAATCCGGGGGGGGGGTTTATCGTCATTGAGTTGCACATAAAACAATCACGATAGTGACTTCCAAAACCGATGCAACACGAATATGTACTAAATAGAATAAAAGATGTAAACGGTACATAAAAAAGTAAAATATATGTAAAATTAAACATCGATGTAGTCAAAGCAATAAATACATTATTAAACTATGCAACAATAACAGATTGCAGAGGTGACAAGTGAGAATTATCATAGACCATCACATTGTCACTCCTGCTCTTTTAGTATTGTTACATAGTCTGTCTTATATTTTATTGTAATTACTTATTATTGTTTGCTTACTAAATGAGCTTTTGCCTCTAAACCGGGATTTTTATTAGCTGTGTCGATCAGAATAAATTAAAGCGCTTTTCTTAAAGTGGCCCCACTCTCACGTGCTTATTACATCGAAACGAATCATAGTTAATTTATCAAATACACAGCAATAAATAAAAAATATTAGAATATGAAATCATTTACTATGCATCGGCTTCTGCCAGTGCTGACAGGCTGAATCATGGTGCCACATCCCAGCAGTTGATGAAACCTTTGCTCCATGATGACTGCGGTGATGTGGAAGGAGACCTGTCTGATAGCTACCCTGGTTCTGGGCTGCTACTGGAACAGTTTGTCCTGTGGCTTCGTCTTCGATGATGTCTCAGCCATCCTGGATAACAAGGACCTGCGGCCGTCCACACCGCTGCAAAACCTCTTTCTCAACGACTTTTGGGGGACGCCCATGTCTGAGGTCAGCCAGCGCCACAAGATGTTATTCAGTTTCCCCTGTATCTTCCAGACATCTCCATATTTGAGGAGTTGGGCTTATTCTCAAAGCATTGCTTTTGAATAGCTTATTATTTCAACATTAAAGATTTTATAGTCACATGTACAGTGATACTGGTGCAAATTGCAGTGGAATATGCAGTGAGACGTGCCGCCATGTTGGCCTGGGGTAACACTGATCTGGTCTGGCCGTTTCCCTCTTTAGGAGCGGAGCCACAAGTCATACCGCCCGCTGACTGTGCTAACCTTCAGGCTGAACTATGCCCTGAGCGAGCTGCATGCTGCCTCCTACCACCTGCTCAACGTGCTGCTGCACACGGTTGTGTGCGTACTCTTCCTGCAAATCAGCCACCTGCTGCTGTTGCATCGGTCCTGCAGCCTGGTGGCGGCCCTGCTCTTTGCTGTGCACCCCATTCACACAGAGGCGGTGAGCCCGGAAAGCCTTCAGGATGTTTAATTTTACACCTTGTTTATTTCATGGATGGTTTAGGAGTTTTTTTCAGCAAGCTCTTAAAAATGTCAGAGTAGGAGTTACTCTAATTGCATATTTTACCAGTAGGTGGCAACAGTTGCTTATGCTTTTTTCCCCACTGTAACAGTGGTACATTGATCATATGCGATGGTTTGTCTTGCAGTTTCATAATCATTGATTGTGCTACAGGGTCTTGCTGTGGGTTTTTGCTTGGGTTCTGAGATTTTGCTGTTTGTTGCAGCTTTTTGTGGATTTCAGTCTAATGGCCATATTTTGTTTTGTTTTGAAAGGTCACTGGTGTTGTTGGCAGAGCTGAACTCTTGTCATCTATATTCCTCCTGGCAGCATTTTTAACGTACACTAAATCCAAAGGTCCAGACCATTCTGTTGGTGAGTGTGACCTCAGATGCATTACATGTGTAATGTTTGAGCCTGTACCTAAAAGAAGCACAAATCCATTTATCACCCTGAAACTGGATGTGCTTCCTGAAAGCCCAAAGCCCTTATTGGTCACCATAAATAACAGGCTGCTAGAGTGACAAAGTTGCCATATTTCCTGTGTGTGTGTGTGGGGGGGGGGGGTTGTGCATATTTTTCATTCTCAGTATCAAATATCCTCAGAATATGATTAAAAACCTGTTATTTTTTCAGTGGTAGTGCTGATCAATAAAAGCTCTTGCTGAACCTGAGTCTGCTGCCTGTCTCACTTCACCATATGGCTACAGAACAACACCACACATACAGCTTTTTACTCTGCCTTAATTCTCAAGTTGCCTTTGCTTTTAAACAATTGAAATGATGTACGTGCTTGCAGGTCCATCCCGTTTAAGTGTTTTTTATCCACAAAGGTCATTTAGTGACGGTTTGTGTTTATTTTGAACTATGGTGACTACTGTTGTCATAATTATCCATTGGTCTCACTTCTGCTAGGGCTAAAGGCTTCACCTCGAGTGTTGCATTGTTTTTCTGAACAGTGATTTACATGTAAATGTGTGTGTTTAATATTTTCCCCAAAGCTGCACTTATTAGAGATGTGAAAAGCTGGAAGGAACTACAATTAGTGGTAACCTTAACCAAACCCTGCTCTTGATTTGTGGGTAATTATGTGTAACTGATATTTTCAGAATTCTGTCATCTTTGAAGTTGTTCCAGACTTTCTTTCTCTATTCTGTAACTTGAGTTTCTTTGTCTTTCAGTCTGGACCCCCATTGCAGTGACGGTGCTTTTGGTGGCTGCAGCCACACTGTGCAAAGAACAGGGAATCACTGTCATCGGCATCTGCTGCATCTATGAGGTCTTCGTTGCTCAAGGGGTGAGAGCAGAGCAGCATTTCCTGAAGGCCTCCTGACAACTACGGTGTTTGTCTTCATGGCTATGTCACGATAGTGTTTCGCAAACCCACTCCCCCCCACAGACTGTTAGCAGCTGTCGTTTCTCCTCGCAGACTGCTCATGGGCCTTTCCTCACAAGCTGTGGCCCACGTATCTTCAGAGGTTGACTTTTGTATCTCAAAAGATCATTTGGGGTGTTTTCATTGCGATTATTATCATTATACAATGTTCTTGGCTGACATTTGTGTGCTATGTCTCATTGGAGAAAATATGGTAATTTAGCAGGAAGAACTTTGACCGCATTTCAGTCGGAGTGCATCCACAACTTTCCAAGTACGAATGAATTGGGAATGAAGAGGAAAGCCTGAATGAAATGCTGTCTTGAGTAGTCGTGCCACAAGTGTAACTTATGCAAATTACCCTACTATTGACATTTTCTACAATAATGGTGCCTGATTTATGTTCCTCTGATGTCCTCTGAGGGCACTTTTGCTAACTAGCTGACTCATCCATCTTGTTTGCTTTGTTGTTCCAGTTCACCCTGTCAATGCTGACTGATGCCATTCTCCAGCTCCTGCGAGGGAAGGATAGCTTGCCGTACTCTGTCCTGCAGACCTTACTGAAGCTCATTGTTCTCATCATCACCACACTGCTCCTGGTCATCATTCGTGTTCAGGTCATCCAGTCTCAGCTGCCCGTGTTTACCAGGTTTGAAACGATCTGTCACCAAACTGGTATTTCATTGTTATCGGATTGCTGGAGGGAATGATTTTGTTTGTGTACAGGCAAGTCTGATAAAGCTGGTAAGATTCAGCTTTCTTTGTTCTTTTTTGGAACTCAGAGCTTCACTTGCTTAATTTCCGAAGAGTTCTTGCCTTTATTTGTGACCATTAAGCTGTAATTGAAAAGTGTTAATTTTAATGTTGAATATGACACTGACCCTGGAAAATATTTTCAGTTCTGTTTTTATTGTATGTGTTCTGTAGGTTAGCTGAATGAAACACTAACCGGGTAGGATTGCAGTAGGAAGAGTAACGCTAACGGGCAAGGAAATCACTTTAGGTGACATTTACATTCTTTTTTTGTTTGATTTTGTAGGTTTGATAACCCTGCAGCTGTCAGTCAGTCTCCCACAAGGCAGCTGACATTTAATTACCTCCTGCCTGTGAATGCGTGGCTACTGTTGCACCCTTCTGAGCTCTGCTGTGATTGGACTATGGGCACCATCCCCTTGGTGGAGTCCATCTTGGACGTCCGTAATCTGGCCACAGCAACCTTCTACTTGCTGCTGGGTCTGCTGGCTTTCCACAGCCTGCGCTCTTCCAGCAGGTCCTCCAAGATCGTCGTCATGGTGAGTCCCGCACTCTCTCAGCTCAATGCTTCCTTTTCGTTTTATAGAAAACGGTATGGATGATGGAACATCTTTTATTTTCATACCAGTCAGCAAAATTTCAGCGTAAATCTTTGTTTATTGTTGCTGGCTCCGCTCCATGTAGTGTGATCTGTGTGTTACTCTGACATGCCGCACTTATCTTTCTTCATGTCCAATGAAACATGCATGTTCTCTGAGTCTGATTGGAAGGGGAAGCTTTTCTGTTTGTGTAGTAAGTGCTTTGCTCATCATTTTCTGTCCTTTCTTTTTTTGTGCAAACTGGGGTTTATGAACTTGTTCTTCAGTTAGCTTGAGGAACAGATGCATCATGATTAACTGACTGAAAATAAACAACCCAGAGTCTGAAACTGTGCCTATGCTGTGAAGTAAACTGCTCTTGAACTTGTTTCATTAGAATGTTATATTTGGCAACAAAACAAATCCCTGGCACTGGGCCCGACTGGATGATTTGTCAATATTTTTTTGATATTTTACTCTTGTGCAGTTGTCCATGTAAGAGTATGATATTGCTTTAGCGTGTGCAGTGTAAATAGTTAAGTGATGCAGTGCTGACGTGAAATGATCAGGGCTGCTTGACGCCGTGTTCAGTTTTCAGTACTGAACATGAGGTTATGGTTTACTGTCATTTAGATTTTAAAACCCTGTAGTTATGCTTCAGAGAAAGACTGAAGAGTTAATGTGTTACTTTAACAGCTGATGTTTTTTTGTTGAAATTCGAACAAATAGTGAATGCTGAATGTTACCCCTGTGATGACCTGGCATTCCATGCAGGGTGTCCCCTGCCCTGTACTCGACAGGGGATTGAAAAGATGGATGGCGATATTACATATGACAGGTCACTTTGAGTTTCAAATTAAATTGCTGGCTTTCATCTGTCTACTGGTGTCAACGATTCTTTAAAGCCTTGAGTAAATTAGGTAATAATGCCAGTCTATTTTATTATTTGTCCATTTTCAATGCAGAGACAATTATTCTTACAGCATATCTACTTGTATTTTGAAATTGAAATTCTGGTCTCTGGCCATTCAGCCTTGATAAATCTTGATATTCATCAGAAATTAAATTTTGTGTTTAAGGCAAATGAATCAGGCCTGGCACTGGTAGATTTGGTCGATTGAGTGACACTTCCTGTCTCCTCCAGGCCCTGGCTTGGATCGTCCTTCCTTTCATCCCTGCCTCGAACCTCTTCTTCCCTGTGGGCTTTGTGGTCGCTGAGAGGGTTCTCTACATTCCCAGCATGGGCTTTTGCATCTTAGTGGCCCATGGATTCGAGATCCTTTCTCATAGTAGGTGAGGACACCCTTTGTCAGCCTTTGAAAGATTTAAAATATTTAGATGAGCTGCTGATGTTTATTTGTAACAAGCTAGTTTTAGGCTCTGCTCATCATACTTATACGGTGGCTATTTTTTTAAAGTAGTATCTTGGCAAGTATTTTTGTTTTGTTTTCTGGAAGTCCAGCTGGATTACTGAATGATGAAAGGAGTGCAGCCACACAAGCTGATGTTCTACCTGAATGCATGATTGTGCTTCTGTTCTAAATAATGGTTAGCAGCCTCTGCTTTCTGTCGTCTAATGCAGGAACCTGAAGAAGGTATCGTGGTTCTTCATGGCTGCCATCCTCACAGTCCACTCTGTGAAGACGTTTAACCGGAACTGGGACTGGGAGTCTGAGTACACGCTCTTCACCTCCGCTCTCAAAGTAAGGAGTAAAACGTACTGCTAAAATAGTGTATTGCAGGGCTATTCAAGTTGATGAAGCAGGATAGATTTCATTTTTGAGAGGTGCTTTGTGACTCGTAGCATAAGCCACCAGCTTGTGACCCAGTGGAAAATGGTGCACCATAAGGCCTTAGAACCTATGTGCTCCAGGAACTGCTCACTTGACACTTTCAGCATCTGCCCACTGACAGAATGTAAAATGTCAGTCTGTTGTCGTCCCAGCTGTTGTCCTGTTCAAAGCAGCTTCTCCTGTCACCATTTGTGAAGACCCATTGGCGTCACCCTCAATCCTATAACTAAACCAACTTGGAAATACTCTCATTGATGCTTAGTTGCTGCTTTTCCCAGCACTCAGCCAAGCTTGAATTTTTACATCTGTGACCTTCTAGCCTGAAATTTGTTCCCATAGTTGATCGATCACCTAAACAGATATATTATATGTACTGTGAAAATGGCTTCCCTTAGGTGAATAAGAACAATGCCAAGCTCTGGAACAACGTCGGTCATGCTTTAGAAAATCAGAATCATTATGAAAAAGCTCTGAAGTATTTCCTGCAGGCCACCAGAGTTCAACCAGGTAGGACTCAGTGCTGTTTTGTCTGAATAAATATCATTAAAAGATTTCACATGCTGAGATTATATTTACTGTGGTTTGATAGTACTGCTTACAATAAATGTATGCTTACAATGTAAGCAAGTAAATGAATGTATTGTTTGTCAGGTATTTCAACTCAACTCGGGGCTGTTTGCTTGTTTGTTGGGGTCACCAGTTTAGCTTTTGCCCACTTAAGACTTAAGCACAAGTTTTTCTGGAACTTTCTGGAAGCTGCCCTTACACAGTTTGTCGCATCATCTGCATCCTGGGAACTTTCTAGTCAATTGTAGGGACATTAGTCCGAGTCATGACCTGCCTGTCGCCGGTGAGAATTTTCAGCCTGTTTTAAGCCCTTGCTTAGTCCTCGTGAGCTCAGAGTGGGATCTCATGGCTGCCTGTGTTTCCTTTTCCTGGGGAACAAAGCCCATTATCAATATGTTGCAGAGGGTGTTTGGAGAAGCAACTGAGATTTCCCAGCTTGATCACACTGGGCCAGGACCAACATATTTAGCAGATTAGGAAAACGCGCCCTGGAAACCCACACTATCGCTTTTGCTTTCTAAATCCACAACTGTAAACAGTCCACTGCAGCTAATGTTTGAATGATGTGGGTTGGAATTAAATAAATACTTCGGATTGTGCCTCGGTAAACAGTTTGCATTCCTTTGGGCGCTTTGTGACGTGCTGTAGTGCAGCTGCTGGTCTGCACGCTTGCTTCCTGCACATCTGACCACATTCCCGCTCTCTGGCAGATGATATTGGTGCTCACATGAACGTGGGCAGAACCTACAAGAACCTGAACCGGACCAGGGAGGCTGAGGAAGCTTATCTGACGGCAAAGTCCCTTATGCCACAGGTATAATGGACAGAGATGCGGTCCCGATGAACAGCGGGCTGGTCAGCTCAGCCACTAGAGCATGAGATACTTAATCCCTGGACTGTCGGTTAAGCCCAGCTTGGAATTCGTTCTTGACGTCTGTTTTCCCAGATCATTCCTGGGAAGAAATATGCTACCAGAGTAGCCCCCAACCACCTCAACGTGTACATCAACCTGGCAAATCTGATCCGCGTGAATGACTCTCGTTTGGAGGAGGCCGACCAGCTGTACCGACAGGCCATCAGCATGAGGCCGGATTTCAAGCAGGCCTACATAAGCAGGTACCCAAAGCAGAGCTTTCCTCTGGTGGCATTCTGCTCCCAGGTGTACGATGCAACACCCAGAAGAAACCCAGACTTGGGAAGGTAGACACTGATTCCCTGAGCATTCAAAGAGGGGCTGCGGTCATCATGCCCGTAATGTCCTTTATGCAGGTTATAAGCAGGTAGCATTAAATATTTTCACTTGGGAGTTTTTCATTTATGATTGGTAAAGATTAAAACTTACTGGTGCTAAATGGTCACAGATCTCATCACAAGATTTTATTTGGCTCTTAGAAGGTTGATTGTGTCTGTTGTCTCTTCCGCTCAGCATATTTTTAATGTTACAGTGGAGGAATTCTCAGACCAGTGGGCCTGTTTTGAAGTCCCTGCTTCTGTCTTTGTGATAATGGGATCTACCGTGTCCTTGAATGCTTCGGCTGTAGAGGGGAGCTTCTCCTGAAGATGAATAAGCCTTCGGAGGCTCGAGATGCCTACCTGCGGGCCCTAGAGCTGGATGGGAGCAACGCTGACCTGTGGTACAACCTCGCCATTGTCCACATCGAGATGAAGGATCCTGCAGAGGCTCTGAAGAACTTCAACCAGGCTCTGGAGCTGAACCCCAAACACAAGCTGGCCCTCTTCAATTCGGCTTTGCTGATGCAGGAGTCTGGTGAGATACTGATTCTGGCCTTATTCTGGCCCTCGTACCACAGTTGCTTGTAAAATAAATGATTCTCTTTCTCCATTTTAGTCACTAGCACAAAGCTGAATATCCTTCTAGTTTTGGGTGTGCCTAATATATCTGGAGCAGTACCTGTCACTGTTTTTGAAAGACCCTCTGTCATTTTACCACATACACATACAACAGACGTCACTTCACTTCAAACAATGTGTCTCGCATCATGCTTGTAGGTGAGCCACGCTTTAGACCGGAAGCCAATCGACGGTTCCTCAGCTACGTTGAGGAGGAGCCAGAAGACGCTAATGGCTACTTCAACCTGGGCATGCTTGCAATGGATGAGAACAAGAATGAGGCGGCAGAGAAGTGGATGAAGAAGGCCATTGCGCTACAGGCTGGCTTCCGCAGCGCCCTCTTCAACCTGGCATTGCTGTATTCGCAGGCGAGGCGTGAGGTGGAGGCTCTTCCTGTGCTTGACGAGCTACTGCACCATCACCCCGAACATGTGAAGGGACTCATCCTCAAGGGTGATATCCTGATGAACCACAAGAAGGACACCAGGGGTGCCCGGGAGTGCTTTGAGAAGATCCTGCAGATGGACCCCACCAACGTGCAGGGCAAGCATAACCTGTGCGTGGTCTACTTTGAGGAGAGAGACCTGCTCCGGGCCGAGAAGTGCCTGGAGGAGACGTTGATGCTGGCACCCCATGAGGAGTACGTCCGCAGACATCTGAACATCGTTCGTGGCAAGATGGCAGCCATGAGCGCGGCGGGCCACGGCCTGGCGCCCCCCACAGGTGGGGCTTCCTCACCGGGGGATGAGAGCACTGTGCCTGTGAGTGAGAAGAATACGTGGAAATCCTCCATGGCCAAAAGCAGCACCAAGACCGGGGAGCAGTCAAAGAATCTGGAGAGCAGCCAGTCAGAGAAGAGGACTAAGAGCAAGCCGTCAAAGGAAATGAAGGACATTGAGAAGAAGCGTGCGGCAGCCCTCAAAAGGCTTGAGGAGATCGAGAGAATATTAAGCGGAGATTAACCTGGGTCGTCAGCAGCCTGATTTTACTGAGACAATGCAAACGTGCTGAGGATTCGCTCGTCATTCATGCATGCAGAGAGATTCATGAAAGCAGTCCGTGGCTTAAATTTAGTCTGGTTGGTAGAAGGAGCAGGAAGGGTTTAATAAAGATGCATGACATTAAAAAGCACAATTTTTGGAAAAACCCATGACCTTCTCCAGAATAAGCAGCTAGAAGATGGAGGGGTGGATTGACGGATGGATGGAACTTTTCAAAAACTGAACTCCATTGAGGAAAATTTCTCATTTCAAAATGTCATGGTATTTTAGTTTATGGTTTTAATTTCTGATATATAATATGGTATGTTGTTAATCACTGGATTTGTTTTGGAGTTGGATTTTTTTCCCTGAGTAAATGTATTGGTATCACACGCTTTAGGAAGCTAATTGTCTCGTATCAAGAGCCGGGTCTGTCTGAACCTAAAATAGCTCGTCCACAGCTGCACGCTCATTCAGACAGCGCACTTCCTGTACAGTCACCATGACGTCCCGTTATTTCCTGTGCCCATGGGCTGTACTGACTCTGCTGTGCTGCTAATGTACCAGCACTGTGGACTTCCTGCTTATCTTATGCCCCTATCAATGTTTGTTTACTTTAAAAGCTCAAAATGCAATGGAATTTGTACTGGTTTATATAAAAATGTGTGCGTGTTTATAACTGTGATCTTTGTCAACCTAGCCCTAAGATGGGTGTATCTCATCACCCAGTTATATTTTAGACATTTCAGTATTGCAGCGTTGTTCTGGATCTCACT
This sequence comes from Mormyrus lacerda, assembly GCA_015163995.2. Taxonomy (NCBI): domain Eukaryota; kingdom Metazoa; phylum Chordata; class Actinopteri; order Osteoglossiformes; family Mormyridae; genus Mormyrus; species Mormyrus lacerda. The sequence goes on from JAABNX020000070.1 coordinate 31,335,645, forward strand.
ACAATCTGTCACTACTTTATCCTGTGCTTTTTTTATTCTCAATTCCTTAAGAACTGTAATCCTGCACTTTAGCAGTTTCAAAGACGCCAAAAAGGAGTTTATGAAAAGTGTTGTGAAAGGGAGCTTTTTCAGTTAATGTAACAAAATAAATATTTGACACTAAAGCAATAACAAACTTTTTCCTTCAGCTTATCATTTTGTCAAATCAAAATGGGAGTACACTGACTGTCTGTCCTTTGGGCTGCCATTTATGAAACTATAATTCCCATATTTAGTGTTTTTTTTCCCCTCTACTCCCAGCTGTTTACTGTACTATAAATAGAAGAGCATTAATGAAATCTGACTTTGTTCCTGTGAGTTATCGCTTAAGGTGCTTCAGAGATTCCCTGACATTTTGATGGTGATAATGAGGCTGATATGCAATCTTCACTGAAGGGCACTATTAGGGTCTTTTAATCGATTATACTGTGTTATTTGGATCTTGAGTGGTTATGGGTAATAAATATTTTAAATAAAAATGATTTGAAGCTATATGTGGTCTTTTTCCAGGTATGCTTCAGACTTTGTATGGGTAAAATCTAGATCCTAATGTACTGAATGTTCATAAAGGGTGTTTGATTCACACTCAACAAATTCGAGATGGAAATTTATCTGGCTTTCTTTTGCATGTCTGGGTTCAAATGATGATTAAATTTTGTTTTTTTTTAAATCACCCTTGTGCTCCTGTCCCACTCACGCAATCAAGGTTTTTCAAATGAATTGAAATATGCTGTAAATTGAGCATTAAGCTGCTTTATCAATTTTTGAATATTTAATATACTGAAACTCGCCTAATTGTGAGAGATGTGTATTGTCAGATATGTAGGTTTAGCAGAGACAGAAGTTTTTTACTTAATGCTTCTGGTTATTTACTGTCTTAAAACACTGTTGCCTATTCTAGCAAATTATTTTTCTACATTTCGGAACATATGAGCAGGAAACCTTTGGTTTAGCAGATCATCACTACATCGTAATGGGACATATATACTTTATGACTATGGAAGTGCTACGCAGTAGTGTAACAAACCAAGGACTTCCTGTGAATGCAACATGCACTATATATTTAGAAATGTCTCACAATATGAACCTAAAAATATCTGCACACTACAGCCACAGCTGTGGGAAAGCAGCCCTGAGAATGTACTTTGGGGCTCATCATGGCAAAGGGTCATCATGAAGCACCAAGGAAGACTTTTCAAGCAAGGGCAGTATGTGTGACACTCAGCGCCTTTTAGCAAAAGTGATGCCGTTTCTCTCACTGAGAGATGATTTACCTTTGAAAAGTGAGAAACCTAAAATCATGCCTGCTTCTATCTACCAAATATACAAGACGAACATCTAAATTTCGACCATGAATTTAGTGTGGAGACAAAAATTCCATTGAGGGAGGACAGGAAGCCAAATAATCATGTCGAACGGACCCTGCATATCCTGAAACTGAACATATTATTCTATGTTCAAAAAAGTGAGCCACGGAAAGTATCTCTAGTTTTAAACTGAAAACCTTTGTAATTTTCTGCATTATTTTCTGCCATTATTTAAATTGTAACAGAACGGCAACCATGCATTAGATGGGTCATTATGGATTACATGTTTGTGAGGTGTCTCTTCCGCTGCTTTGGTGTCTAGGAGAGGCTGTGTGCTTCTGGTAAAACCACTCATATACATTCCGTACCAATATGTTTTCACAACCACGAGTAGGCAGTTTTTCTTAAAATGGTCAAAAGTAAAAATAAAATAGTACAAATGAACATTTGATACTTATTTTGGTAACGATTATTAGACTAGATTCTTTGATTCATAGATATCACACTTCAGTGCTGAATATAATAGTCTGCATTAGCCTGTTATGCAGTGTATGTTTTTATCTTTTGAAGCACTAACTGGGTATTGCACTCCTGTGACGTAAAGTTGGATTTTGTGTCATATCATCCATATTCAGACACACAGTTGCATCAGATAATGATCCCCGAGAATCACGATGAGATGCAGACAGCACATGACAACAACAGCAATATTATTATGATTAATATTATAACTATAATACAGTGATGATGATATTATTATTATAATTGTTGTTATTGTTATTATTATTATTATTACAAAAAAGGGTGGATTGCCCTCTTCTGCTGCAGGAGTTACTGCCTCGTGGAGGAGTTTAAGAATCTCAGGGTCTTGTTCACGAATGAAGGAAGAATGGAGCAGGAGATGGATAGACGGATGGGAGCAGCTTGGGCAGTAATGTGGATGATGTACCATTCTGTCATGATAAAGAGGAAGCTGAGCCGGAAGTCATTGAGCAAAATTATTGATTCACCAGTCACTCTACGTTCTTACTCTCATCTATGGTTATGAGCTCTGAGTAGTGACTGAAGGAAAGATCGCATATAATGAGAAATGAGTTTCCTCCGCAGGGTGTCTGTGCTCAGCCTTAGAGAGGATGAGGAGCTCAGACATTAGAGAGGAGCTCCTTTAGATGCTCCTCCCCATCTAAAGAAGCCAGTTGAGGTGGTTTGGGCATCTGTCTAGGAGACCACAGAGCAGACCCAGGACACACAGGAGAGATTATATCTCTCTTGGCTGGCCTGGGAAAGCCTTAGGATTCCCCCGTGGGCTGGTTAGTGGCTGGTGAGACGCAGCATGTAGTCAGAGTACACTGATAATGTAGTGCAAGCTGAATCCTTGGGTCCCTTTAAATCAGAGCTAGATATGATTTTAACAACTCTGAGCTATTAGTTAAGTTCTCCCCAAGCGAGCTTGATGGGCCGAATGGCCTCCTCTCGTTTGTATAGTTCTTATGTTCTTATAAGCAGAAGATAGTGGATCATCATCATTATTATTTTTTTAACAGCTAAACATTATCTCATTGCAGTGTTGCATTTTATTGGAAAATAATTCAAAGCTGTGATTTATTTGTCATCTTTTTTTCTCAAGTGATGAACACTAATATAATAAATTGTCTAGCACTGACAGACACACTGCTCTTTCTGCTTGTGGCAGTTTATCATCAAAGTAAAATGGAATTTCATTGGTCCATGATGATGTATATCCAACTAAGCTGCTAAGTCTACTGTGAGATCATGGGCAGCAATAATAAAAAGAAAGTTAACTGGTGAGTTTTTGCAGGACCCAGTATTGAATGTTCTGAAGACATCGTAAAAACTTTGACTCCTCGAAGGATGTCTTTTAAACGTCCAATAAGATGTTCAAAAGACATATTTTGAATGTCTCTTTGCTCAATGGGTAGTAGACAAATCAATTACAGGCTAGAGCACTGGTATATTAAAAAGTAATTAGGTTTAATGGAAGTAGTGTGTCACACTGTTGGAGAGTTTCACCTAACAAAGAACTGATTCTGTTCCGGTTTGTGAATCAGTCCAGTTTGAAACCAGGTGCCAAATCAGGAACCAGCCTACAGTCATCATCATCGCATCATCAGTGGTGACTGTAGCTGGATAGTGTACATTCACCTCCATGCAGTGGTGTAAAGTAAAGTATAAAAAGTAGGTTCTTTTGAATTTGTATATCGCTTGGGTATTTTAAGTTGGTTAACTGGACGAAGGTATTTTTTTTAAGTGAATAATTAACATTGTTGACACACAGCGCACAACAACGAAATGTGTCCTCTGCATTTAACCCATATGTGCCAATGTGACATAGCAGGGGGCAGCTAATTCAGCGCCTGGGCAGCAGTGCTTGGGGGCAGTACTTTAGTGGTGCCTTACTGGACAGGGTTTCCAATCTTTCTATTACAAGCGCGCATCCCTAACCACTAAACCGCCACTGTCCACAAATGGAGTTACTGCTCATGTGTACATAAGGCAGTACACAGCTAATGTACATTAGGGCAATTAGTGTCTTATGAATCGTCAAGTCCTCCCCTTAGACAAAATAATATGATGAATTCATCTGCACGCAGGGATGTACTGGCCATCGGGACTACCGGGAGATTCCTGTTGGGCCGGTGGCTTAGGCATTTAGTTTTTAAATTATTTATAATCATAATTCTGTTTGGAAGTTTATTGTTGTATAGTTGAAATCCCATGATTGTGTCTTTCTAATTGGCCGCATAAAGCTGATGCGAACTGTGAGACTGACTGCTAAACTTACGATCAGCACATGTGACGTATTCGCTGAGCATTGGCCAATCAAAATCAAGTTCAAGTTTTTGAGCGGGTGCTGAGCAAGCAACTGCAGCGATTAGCCAAGTGAGCCGATGCCGTGTGCAACGATAGTGAACATGATAAAACACAAAATATCAAAACGTAAAGGAGGAGCCGAGAAGTTGAGAGAGAAAAAAAGACAAGCACTTGAGCTAAAGGCTGCCAAATGTGATAAAATAAATCTGTCTTTTGCTGGAAGGCCGGCAAAACACTTAGGTGAAGAAGGGCGGCCCGGACTGCTGAGGTGAGACGGACATTTAATAAACGTAGCGTTAATCAGAATCCACTCTCAAAGGTTTTTGGCTATTAAGGGATTTGCATATTGGTATTGTGATATTGATTTAATACAGCGGTTTCACAAACAAGAAGCTAATATTAAGTGACTTTGTCTAACTACAACACTATTGCCTGATTTTACTCTATCTCGTCAATTTCAAAGCTGAGCTCCTGCATCTCCACCCAAACAAAGTGGTATAGCTGTTTACTAAGCTTCTTCTGTAGGCCCTTGCAGTGATGTTGAAATATATTTGCCTCAAGCACTTCTTGAAATATAGTAACAGCTGATATTTTGTACCCTAAGCATCAATATGTTTCATTAGAATAACAACCATACATCAATTAAGACCTTTCATTATTTACAATAAAACCCGATAAAACAATTAGCATTTTCTTATTTATTATTTTTCAATTAATTTTAATAGTAAATAAATTGTATTTATATTCTAATCAGCCATTTAATATGTATATTTAGGATAATGGAAACTGAATTAACACATATAGATACATACAGTGTGTTTGTGTGCGTGCGTGCGTGTGTGTGTGTGTGTTTGAACGTGGTGGCCGGTGTGGATGATGTCCAGGGCTGTTTTTATGTCCCAGTCCAACCCTGTCTGCACAACAGCACATATAAATGTACTCCAGAATACGAATATCATTCTCCAAAGTTTACTATTAATTTTTTAACTTGAATTTTAGCTCATACTCAAGTAGCCATATAAATACAGTGAAAAGGTCTTTCATATTTAACATCACCCCAGTGATTTAACTTGCCAGTGTAACCTGGTAGCTACCTGGTAAAATAGCTGCGGAACACATTTTAACTTCAGCCATTCAAACAGCCGAGGGACACATTTTAACCTCAGCCATTCAAACAGCCGAGGGACACATTTTAAC
>JAABNX020000070.1:31353110-31367950 GCA_015163995.2 Mormyrus lacerda
GTAAACGGTGAGGCTCGCTCTTCATATCCGTACTCGGCAGTGTAAACGGTGAGGCTCGCTCTTCATATCCGTACTCGACCGTGTAAACGGTGAGGCTCGCTCTTCATATCCGTACTCGGCAGTGTAAACGGTGAGGCTCACTCTTCAAGCACTGCACACTACATGCATTCATAACATAACATATTTCAAGCAATGTTTCATAAAGTGGTGCCACCCTGATGCAGTCTTATGGTTACCATAAGGGGTGTAGATTTGCTCTTATACACATTTGCAGCAATAAGGCCACAAACCATAGCAAGCTGAAGACAAGCTGAAGATGTGCCTCACAGCTATGGGGCTGTTTGAATGCGGCTTAAATCCCGCTCATGTATTCATGAGTCAAGAGTCATGAGTGAATGAATGGACAGCAGTCCAGTGTGCAGAGCCAAGTGAAACTGGGTTAAGTCAAATTTACTTCACACATAATAGAAAGATCTTGGGTCTCATCACCTTTTGCAGCTATAAAAGAGTGATTCCTGCTGGATTATAATTTATAGACCACGATGCAAAGCAAAGAACTGGAAAAATGTACCAGAAATGAGTTAATTGTGCCAACACTCTGCTATTAACAACAACACAAAAGCCATTCTATCCAGCAATTTGTCCAGCAAGTGCAATTTGGTTAAAATGCTAATATTTCAATAAGATTAACCACCATCAATGCATGTCAGAAAAATGGCCCTTCCTCTTTCAGCAGCATGTGTAGCTTCAGAGTAAACGTAATAGTTTGACAGAAGGTCAATGCTTCATGCAGACACCACGTAGGATACTCTGCCCTAGTCTCCCCCTGCAGGATACTCAGTCCAGGCATGGTACTCTGCCATACTCTGCCCATGCACGATGCTCTGTCCGTTTTACAATGCTCTGTCCTACCGCTCCCTGTTGGATACTTTGCCCAAACTGAATACCTTTGCATGATACTCTGTTATACTCTGCCCATGCAAGATATTCTGCCCATGTAGAATATTCTGCATATGCAGGATACTCTGCCCTACATGTACCAATTATAGCCCCTAGTGCAAACCTCCCAGGTGTAATCAGCAGATTACAGATTCAGAGGAAAGCAAAGTCTGATTTCCATGATGGGCCTCGGCTGTTCAGTTTATAAATGAGAAACATCCTTCACTGTGCAGTTAAGATGACAAAAGGGTAACCAAAGACGTACAGAACTCAAACCACATTACAAATGTGCCAAAGGATCTTGTGTTTACAAATAGCGAGCAGTGCTATGTGCCAGCATATGGTGGAGGCTTTGCGCCTGTCTGATAAGCTCTTTATGCAAAGCTTCCTGCCGCCAGCTTCTGGTTTTGACTACAGCCCCAGACGAAAAGCAGTTTTGCTAAATTATATATGAAGATATCTTTTACAGAACTATTAACTAATATCACATAACTCTGCATACTTTGATCGTGTAATATATAGAATGAAGTGTATATAGATACACGACAAATTGTTTGTAAAGCATGTTCTGAAAACAATGTTTTGATTTACTGAGTCATACAGTCCATAGACTCAAACACTAAACACCTCCTTGTTTCTCCTATAATGCACAAAAACATTGCTAAGCTAACCAATAACATACATTAATAAAGGTAGTAATATATCTTATTTATTGTACTAGCACTAATCCACCTTCCTGCTAAAGATCTTTGAGGCTTTTCCGAAATCACATAATGGAATGCACAAGTAAGCACTTTATGCGGGAAGCCAGCTAATCAACCTAATACACCTAGATTTTCATTTATGTGCTTTTGGGTACATTCAGACTCGCAGGAACTACAGCAGGTAGCTGCATGAAGCTAGAATTGCGGATGGTCCCAGAACCTGAAGTGCTATATTTATCAGAGCTGAGATCAAGCTTTTGCTTGCTGTGGGCCATGTGTAATATGCATGCGATTAAAAACTTCAATCTGTGAGCTGTAAAGCAAGTTCTGTCCTCTTAAAATGAGCTTTGTAGTCACACAAAGCAAACTGTGAGAAGAGACATGATTGAACAACCTGATATAGAAGCAGGGAATGTCCCACCTGCCTACAAATTAATTAATGAAGTATGGCTTCAACAGAAACACCATCTGCTGCTAATTATGCTTTAAATTTTAATAGGCCTACTATTGTGATTAGCTGGCATCCTGTGCTTCCTGGTTTAAGATCTAGGCTTGGTTATAGACAATAGATTACGTGTATGGATTTCAATACCAACAGCCAATACAACAGAAAGTTCCCACGCTCACAAGTATAAAATTACTGGAAAATAATTAAACAATCACGTTACTATGAGTGTCAATGTAGTGCAAGGTGAGAACATCAGATCGTGTAAGAAGCTTCCGAAAATGTTAAGCGAAAACATCGTCAAATACTGACCACAAGGATGGATCACAAAGAGCCGTGGACCAAAGCGATACGTTACGAAGCAGCTACAAGACGGCAGTATCGCGTGCATGCATGAGTAATCTGTCATTAACAGGCGGAATCCCTGCTAACAGAGGAGAACAGTGTTCAAAATGAAAGAGCAGAATCAGTTTGCGTTCACTTGTTTGTCGTTCATTCAGATTTATACCAGCCTGAACTTGGAAATGACGATTATGTCTAATACATCTTACAGGGTCTGTGGATTGTGGCCAGTGTTTAAAATTCTATGTGACAGAACGCGAGTGCGTGATCATAACTGAAATAAATCATAAAAATACATTTCTGTGTTTTGATTAAGATTTCATTTATCAGTATCTGCATTCTTACCTAATCTGTTCAGGAGCCCTATAGATAAGATTGTTTTGACATGAAATCTGAGCCAGTTACTAAATAACTCTGAGAAGGAAACGGACAAATGATGGGGAAGTCCCTAGGCTCTATAGTCAGTACCGAGGAAATCCTGTCTGCATTTTCAATCGTTTTAAAAAGATTCCCAACACTTGTAGCTTGAAAATAGATAAAGGAAGAATATTCCCAGTTATACCATGGAAGCCTTCGTTAAGTGTCAGATGAAGTGCATCTGCCATTCCATCAAGCAGCCTAAGAAAAGGAGATATTGACTGTGTACTGCACAAACATTCATCATTTTTACATACAACTCACAATTATCATTTTGTACTTTGTACTTACTGGGATATCTTTGATCAGGATGCTAACGAAATTAATATTTCTTTAACTGAGAGATATTTTGGTAAATCAAAATTTTATTCATAATCTTAAGAAGCGTATGTGTGTACAGTTAAACTGGCTTTTTTTACTGTATAACAAGGTTATTTCTTTATATGATCAACAGGATCGATTCAACATACAACTATGCTACTAGCTACAACTTCAAACTGACACGCCAAAGACAGTGAAAGAAAATTATTATTGCTACCAATTGTCAGTAATATTCGCTTCGTCTTTACAGTTGAAATTATTTTCTAAGCATTAAGTATTTCAATTTGTCAGTAGCACAGCTATCTCACGAGACCACAGAAAGACCGACCCGACACACGCCCACGGAAACCAACTACTTTACACTAACGAACCTAATTACTATTCGTTGCTTTCTTATAACACACTTAATTTTGGTAGCTATCAAAAATACCACTCTTTGAAATATTAATGTCATCTATCTGTATTCTGTGAAAAAAAATCTCTGCTACTTTATAGCTGTGGAATCGTACGATATATGCATTACATATACATCTTAATAACTCCAATTTGGGTGCTACAAAGAAGCTTTCATCATAATTAGGTTATTTGTTAATCACACAGCTGCCCATCGCACCATCATATATTTAAAGTCACATTTCTGCCAATCTGAATGGACCACTGTGGAAAGTTATTTACACCTCTGAATCCGTATAGCTTGGTGCCACTCAACAGGCAAATAATAAATTGCAAATATCACATTTTTAAATGACACCAAAAGGGTGACCTCGGCCTGATGTACAAGTACCGACTGACCGACTTACTTTTGCCTTCTTCATAAGGAAAGACCGCTGCGCGTCCCCTACTATACGCAGAAGCCGATTGCAGCTATTTTATCGTATTTCCGAAGGGAGGAAAAAGTCGCTCATAATTGCGATCGCACATATCCCGCGTTTCCAACGTCAATCCAGGAGAAGAAAAGCGCAGAAAAGCATTTTTTGTACGTGTGCATAGATGTGTATGTCCGCATTTGGGAAGGAGAGAGACGCAGATGAAATGTGAAAATGCAGTTTGATCACAGGCGCTTTTATACGCTCAGGAGAACCGCCCACGGCGCGCAGGGAGCCAGTTCTGTCCCCCCCCAGCTTACACACCAGTCATCCTAGTCTTGTAAGCAATACATACGTATTTTCGTATATACAACAATTTACATTTATCCCACACGCAGAGGCTGCTCCCCATCCTTGCGCTCCATCACTTCCGTGGCGTCATTCCAATACTACGATCTGTTAACCGAACAAATGCTTGGGGGACTTTTTTGTATATAACTATTTGATCCATCAATTGTATAGCTGTTATTTACAGTTATCCTGCTAAATCCAGGATTTAATTTTAATGATTATTTTTTAAATGTAATTTTCATGATGTTCTGTTTGAAATGACAAAAATACTTTATACACGAAAGTGAAGATAAAGGTCTTGTGATTATTAATTGGTCTTTGTTGATATTATTAATTTACACTTTACAGTAAAATAAAGGCAATACTTTTTTACCATCCTGGGGGAGGGGGACTTGGGGGGGCACAGGGACTTTTTGGAAATTGAGCAAAAGCATTATTATAATATAGATGAGGGTTCCCAAATTCCAGTCCAGGGGGGGCCGAATCCAGCACAGTTTGCAGATTTCCTTGCTCAAACACCTTAATCAGCAAATTACTAGGTGTCCGAGCAGCTTCAAGGTACTTTAGAATTTGCTTTAAGTTTCAGTTATGACATCAAGTGAGAATCACTGAATAGCAATAGCATTAATTGAAAATGTGCCAATTGTTTGATGGTCTGAGGCCCCCTTTGTTCTGAGAGTTATACTCTAATTGAAGCTATTGACGCTCCAGAATCAATGAGGAACTGAAGCTATTTTAACTATGTAGTCCAATTAAAGGGTGAATAACATCCAAAGATCATATCTACCTTTGAATCTGGTGTGATTTCTCCAAGATGATGCATGAAATGATGTCTATTTCACTGAGAAGTCATACAATGTCTATTTGCATGTGTGTACATCCTCCATTCACTGTTTTACTGGATCTGTATGTCACTGTTTAAGGTGGAAAGTAGCTTAGTGGGATCAGACACTGCCTGTGATTGGTAGATCACTTATTCAAATCCCAGAGTAATTTCATTGTGGTTTGTGAGCAACAGCAAATTTCTACAGGGATTGGCTGACTGCTTTCTCAAAAATGTATATTGCTTTGGGTAAAAGGCCGGCTAAATTAACATTACTTTTTACATTCATGTTTATGTAAAAATGAAAGATGTATGTTGCTCCAGATAAAAGTATCTGCTCATGCTAAGTTCACACTACACTAGTTGTCTTATCTTGAAGTTGTTGTGGTTTACACACTACAAGAGAGATCAGACAGGGGCACACACACTGGCAGATCTTTCACCAGGAGGAATCCCCAACTAGTCTGACTGGCCTCAAAACTAGTTTTTCATGAAAAACAACTGAGAAATGACACGGAGATTTCATGTCACAGATTAGTGTCAACATACAACAAATTGTTAAAACACTTTAATCAAATGACAACAGATATGTTCGACATGCACAAGCATGTGGATAATTAACCTTTGTATAATAGGTCTTTCAGGAAATGCCATCACATACCTAATGTCTTTAGTGCTTAAATGTATCTACATCCAAAGCTTCAACTGTGTAAACTGTAAACTTTTACGTTAAGAAGAGTTACTAAACAAATTGAACTATTTACACCATTTTAAACTCCTCCCTTGGCTTTCGCCTCACCCTGAGTTTTGCAAATTCACTGGCTGTAGCTGGTCGCCCCACTCCACAATCGCGATTGCCAGTCGCTTTTAAGACTTTTAACACTACAGGATTTGGAGTCACTGACTGGTCCAGATATTTACACTGACAGAAAATCTGGGCTAAAATCGTGTAGTGTGACGTAAAAGAATTCTGTCCCCATTCTCTGTTCCATGTCATTTGCCGGATTTCTGCTCTGTCAGTTTTTTCCAGGATTATCAGGATGAATCATTTCATATTTTGAGTTTTTTCTTATATATTGTTGCCTTGTCATAATGAAAATGACAAACAAAATTCTGTAAAGGCAAAACATGCCGCCAGGTGTAATGCTGGAAATGTAGATCTTCAGTGCTTTGCCAACTACAGGCAAGGATTATTCATTCTTCTTGCATCTCTGCAATACTAAATTCAAGGCTCCATAAAAGGAAGAGGAGTGGGTCATTCTGGGTGATTTTTGCTCCAACATTTCCAGCCAAAGGCGAAAGGAAGGCCTGCATCACCTTCCTTTGAATGTACTGAGGTGGCCTCATACTTCCAGATTTGAATTCAGTTTCTTCAGCCCCAACCCCCCCAGGTCTACGTGGTCTATGTGTCCTCTCCGTATGTGTGTGCAGTTTGCATGTTCCATCCATGTGTGTGGAGTTCTCATAGATAGACAGATAGTATGGAACATTATTTAGCACTACACAATGTAGAATATACTCATTATGATATTATTAAAAAGCATGCCAATACCCATGATGTAATCATTACAATGTAATCATTAATGTAATCAACACAATGTAATCAACTGAGTATGTATTTGCACCTTGTGTTAACCTAAGAGTTTCTGTTAGCTACTTTATGTTAGTCCCGAATGTATGAATATCCACCTTTATTAATGATTAATGTAATACCTCATCACTATGTTGAAGGACAAATCTAATATCAACCCTGTATCAACCTTGCTACTGAAGGAAGTGATTCATCTGAGTTCACCAGAAGTTCACGGCTGAGCATTTTTAAAAACCAAGTGGAGATGGTCGTGCTACCATTATGTTCGGCGAAGGGACCAAACAGTAAAAGAAATGACTGACAAACTTATCAACTAGGGGTGTGGATTAAGGGAAAAAAAGAATGATTGTGAATGACTGAAGGAATGATGATGCTCAAGTGATGAGATATTGTCAAATAAGAACTTGTATAAAAATTGGTGTAAAACAGTACTGGACACGCTTGTAAGTGTCTGGCCTTGGTTGCAACTTCATTGTTACAATAATGACTGAATTTGAATCTACACCAGCGACTTCTGGCTTCTGATTTGGCAGGGAAGGAAAAACCACAATAGACAGATTCCTCTGTTGCCTTAGCTAAATACAGTTATGCTTTGTTAAGTTTGCATTCCTTGGAATCATACCTGTGAAAGGTGGTTTTCTGGTTGGTTACAGCATTGTATAATTGACTTCTAAAGCCCATCGCTGAAGCACTTTCAGAATAGAGAAACAATTCTTTCAAGTTCAATAGCCAACCAATGTCACATTTCATGACCAACATTCTGTAGCCAACAGGAAATGTTTGACCTCTTGCACTTCAAGCAGAGAGTGTGTCACGTTCGAGTACAATGGCAGAAGACCATTAGTCCATCAATGCTTGTGATACACACATATCTCCAAACATTACATATCATCTTATTAATATACATCACAACTATTCATTAACAAGACTAAAAACTGTATTTCTGCAAAAAAAAATTCCTGCAACCTTTGTCTATATCAAAATCAGTATCAAATGTATGCACTTTAGTGTCTCAGTGGACCAGTCATTAAAATGAAAGGATCATGTACATTTACCGTTAATAAAAGGTGAGCTGTTTGGTCACACATGGATGTTGTACTGTGTGTTCTATCATTGTGCTAGTGCAGTCGCATCCTGCAACTTTCATCACAAGTGTCCCTGTCATCTCTTTCATATCCATGTCACATATTTCAGTTAAAACAGCAGACAGACAACTGACTTTATTCAGTGCCTGACACCTGAAAAGCCAGTTTATTATCATACATAAATTAAGACATAATTGTATGCATTTAGATTTCACTTTACTTGTGTGCTTCCTGAAGACCATAGTGTCAAATAAACACCAGAAAATAAACCAATGCATCGAACGCCTGAATCACAAAGCCGGATTTCTATATAAGATCGATAACTTGTTCGATTTAAGGTAATCCATATTAAATGGACTTTATCTCTGTTCACTTACATTTAGCCCAGACTACAAGTGATCTGGCTAAACAAGAAATCCTGCTTCATGATACAGGCCCTGGGCAGACAATCAGAAGATCATCTATGCTTAACTTGGCGAAGACTGGAAATCTGCTGCCTTTGAAAACATTCAAAACCTTTGAACAAAATTCAGTATGATGGCTTCATTAATTAGACTGAAATGACATATTTCCATGAATTGGTCATGGGAAACCCCATGGTATTACCAAACACAAGAACTATTGGTGACATTACTATGAATGCCATATCTATAATATAAGAATTTATGAACACATTATAATGCAACATTATAATAATACACTCTCTCATCTATAATACACTATGTATACCTTCATAATGCATTACAAAGCATCATTAATTCTTAGTGCTTGGCCCGTAATGATACTGACAAATTCTGGAAATTACAATAGGTGCCTTTCACCTACAGTGCTTGACCCCTAATAGTAGTGGATATCTATGATAATTACAATTTCTGCTACACAGCTCTACCTTTTTCTACATTACACGTGCAACAAAAACACATCAACAAAACCCAGAACATTACTGTAGCAGGTAAATTCTGTATAGTTTCCCATGCTGTCATAGTTTTCATTCTCATGTCTCCTAAATGCCAACTCATGTCACGCTAAGAATTAAATCAATCACCCATTTCCAAATCCCATGATTTTCCCTCACCTTGCTGTTGCGTATGGCTAACTGAAGATGCATGCCTTAATCGATCAAACTATCAGTCCTCACTAGAGTTTCCATTTTTGATCAGAAGAAAAAAGGGGCCCTGACAATAAAATATGCTGTAGCATCAATTGCACAGTCTGAGAATACAGGACAAATGGCACCCCCTATTGGTTCAAATTGGGATACAGCATTTTATTTAATCATGTAATATACAGTATGAGTGCAAACTCTAATCCTCACTTTCATTTAGAGCATACCAATTCTTTGTCCACAAACCAACAAGAAAAATTCGTAAATAAGTGAGTTTCTTGCCTGATGGCTGAACTCCCCAGGTGTTCCCCTTCTTGGTCTGCCTGTCTGCGTTTTCCGTCTTGTGTCAGGTGTTGTCTTGGCTTTTGCCCCTGTACTTGTTCTATGTTTCGGTTTTGTTCCCTGTGCCCCAGGGATGTTTTTTACTCTTTTTTTCAGGTCCTGTTTTCCTGGTCTTGTCTCCTCCGTCGCTTCCCCTGAGTGCACGCCTTTGTGGGGGGGGGGTTCTGTCATGACCTGCTACAGTCCGATCTTCCGGTGTGCCACGCCTCCCTGGTTACCTCGTGTTAATTCTCGATTATGATCACCTGTTGCCTGTTATTTTAGGCTTATCCTGTGTATTTAAGTCTGCGTCCGAGTTAGTTTCCCCATGTCATTGATGTTAGCTCGTCGCTGTCTGCTCTAAACCCCCCGTATCCTGCATCCTCACCTGTCTGCTTTGTCCTTCCCCGCTTCCTGCCTGTTCGCGGACCAGTGAACAGCTGTGCCCCAAATCTACCTACGCGTACAAGTGAAGTAAGTAAGCCATGATTCCCTGTTTGGGTTAAAAACGTTATTCCATAACTATAAAGTCAGCTACTGAATCGAAATGCATTGCATTTTTAGTGAGGCAGAAATATTTTACTTAACTTAACTTATCAACCTAAGAGTGGTGCTCTTTGGCACAATACTTTGTCAAACAATTTTTGGACAGGAGCACCCTTCTACCTAAAAGAACTTCCCAGCCTGCACTGCGCCACGCTCTCTCTGATCCTCCAGCACATACACTCGACTGGTCCCACCATCTCAAAGCACAAGGAAGACATGCAGCTAGACTATTCTCTGCTTTGCCACCAATGTGGTATAAAGAACTTCCCCTAGATGTTCGAACAACAGAGTCACTGGGTGCCGACTAAAAATCTACCTCCTTCAGAAGTACTTGGTATGGCACTAACAGGCTGACAGTTCTTGAGTGATAGTATTCTTACTATCACTGGTTCTGATACTGGTTCTACTGAGATATCAGAATGTATTCACTATTGAGACTTGTATGCACTTAAGTCACTCTGGCTAAGGGTGTCTGCCAAATGTCTTTAATGTAAAGATGAGAGGAAATACCAAAATGCTTTACAAAACAAAATACAAGTATGAAAGATCTGAGTTAAAGAGCAACAGGAATAAGTGTGTGAAGTATGTGAGCTGCGCCCGCGCCATACCCATGCTGACATGACCCTGCTTACAAGCAAAGCAGAAAGCGTGACCAAAGTGAGCTTGCTGCATCATCACCAATCTGATTGGTTGAAATGCATGCAGATACCAGTGTTCTGTACATGGATTATCTGAAGAAAAAAGGGTACATTCAATGTTAGTAGTATTGTACATTGTAAATTACTAATGCATTCCTAATAACTTGGATCTTGAAAGTTTCCAACCTCCTATTTAAAAAATACTATAGAAAAGCTGAAAGGATTTGTAATCCAAATTTAAGCAAGCGAAAGCTAATTCCGCTAGCATTTGATGCTGACAATAGAATAGAATAGAATAGAATAGAATAGAATAGAATAGAATGGAATAGAATAAACCTTTATTATCCCACGAATGAGAAATTTAGGTGTTACAGAGCTCTTATACAAAAGTAATGTAGAACAACAAGAGCAGGAAGGTCAGTTGTCTATAAACACAACCAAAGTTTTAGATATAAAAATGGAGCTGGAACTCTGCTGCAAGTAGCGTCACTTCTCGGGTACGGCTCGGTTCCTGTCTGCCAGTGGAAAAACCCCAATAGAACTCCACTGATTAGATTGACGGATTAGGACAAACAGTCTTCAGCCTCCCTTGTTGTTATTGCTGTTTATTATTCTTAATTATTTGCTGCCTGCATGTTGTACTGTGACCCGGGGGTACAGTTACTTCATGCTGCTAAGTGACAATTAAGCCCTCCTGACTAGTTACTTATGTCTCGGCCTGTGTTTCCCAGTGAAGCTCAAAGTACAGGCACAAGCTCATAGGGTCCCCACTATAACGGCACGCATCAATAAAATACCACAGGAAGAGAGTCCGTCACTGGAAGGGAAAAATCAACTGCATTAAATTATTCTTCCATCAGAGACAGACAACCAAAAGTGCAGACAGGGCTCTGAATCTGAGAGTGAAATGTGTCATACAAATAACTTAGTGAGAAAGAAAATTGTTGCAATGAAAAAATAAATGTTTATTTCTGTTATAAGATGAATGACAGCATCACTATATTTCTGTGCAATCAGTATAACCTGAACATTGTGTATATTTGTTCAATGGCTAAAGCAGACAGATCTCTTATCAGTTCCGGGAATGAAATGTGTCTATCAGACCTTCGGAATGACCCGGAAGATGAGAGCGCTCACTGGGGTGATGCACTTTACATACAAAAACACAGCTTTGCAGTGCTGCACAGTGGCATCTGAGGGACTGCCCTAGTTCATTTTGTAGATATTTAATTTATTTTCCATTTAGCCGATTTAGCTTTTATATATTTCTTACTTCATATTTCTTCATCTTTCCTTGCTATTTGTTTCCATCACCCATTTGTTCCTCACATCATAATCTTTGCCTCTCTTATGCAGCTCACTCTAACCAAGGCCATCTGATCGCCTGACCCCCCGAATCTGTACGAAGACCCTAGAAAAAGGGCCTGCTTACCTCAGGGGGGACAGAGAAAGACACAGACGGACACTGAACCGGCCATGTGTCAACATCTTTCTGTAACATCTTCATTCTGTGTTAATAAACTGCTTAAGCTTATGGAACCTGCCTTCGACTCAGAACCTGAAGTTTCACTGAAGAAATCAATCGCAAAGATGCCTATTGGTGCAGCATGGTTTGCAAACATATGGAAAACCTCATAAACATCATATAAAGTAGTCCTCCCTGTATATAGGGTTGGTACGTTACAAAACCTACCACGCATAGCCAAAACTACTGATAATATCAAGCCATCTGCATGCGCCAAATATGTGGTTTTTGTGCATATACATATGGTAAAGCTTTATGGATCCATTTACAGTGCAAGTCACGTTTGTCTTTGTTCAACTGCTTCATTCTTGGCCTGTAGGTTTATCTATAAATATCCACAGAGGCCATGAACTGAAATCCTATTAACAAGGATTTCTGTACTATGGAGTATGTCACCAATTTAGCCAAATGACTAACAGTTGTGGGTTAATTGACTGATTACTATCAGTATTTTTTTTCTAAGTTCTCATTAGTGCAAAATATGCAGTAAAAAGCCGTCTTCTATCTACATTACAGCAGAATAATTAAAGTGCCCATGTCATCAGCTGATCTCATGCCAGTAAGTTTACTACTTCATGGTTTTATTCAGATGTATTCATGTTGAGAGTTACTGAGAAGGCTTCTTCTTTATATTCTGTTAACTTGAAAGTTAAGCTTTTGACAGGATTACACCCCAGGTGTGTAACGCAGCTTAGTGACGTGCTGCGTCAGCTAATGCAATCCCGTTACATTATCAACGGGGGGCCCTCCATTCCAGGGAAGATTACAGCCACAGTCTGAGCAAATAAAACATCTGCTGCCAGGCATGATGCATGCTCAGACGTTCATATGCCTAACAGGACATGTCTGCCTAACCGTGATACATTTACATAATGTACATCTTCAAGATGGCTGCCCCACGTAGTGTGGCACTCCTACCTGTTGTGTTGAAAAAAAGTATGATTTAAGTTTCATGCATCATCATCATCGCCTGTGGCCCCTACTGGCCCCGTCCACTAATGAGGCCTCCCAGGCATTTCTGTTTTCCTTAGTTTCCTCCTCCTTCCATGTTTTAGCTCTGAGTAGAACAGAGTTTACAATGGTAGAGAAGATCCTGATCTTGAGGTTAGTAGTTAGGTTTGTGGGATTCCAGATATTCCTCAGCTGCAGGAAAGCTGTCCTTGCTTTGCCTATTGATGCTCTTAGGTCAGCATTTTTTTCCACTGTGGTTGTTGACTATCTACCAAGATAGGTGAAGCTCTTCACCTCCTCTGATGCTTTCCCTTTCAATGTGCTGTGGATTACATTGGTTGTTTTGATCGTTTAGACCTTGGTTTTCCCACTATCAATGGTAAGGTTTGTGTGGGTTGAGTTGTTTGCAATAGTGCAGGTCTTTTCCTGCATTTGTTCCTGGCTATGTCTGAGCAGGACAAGGACATCGGTAAAGTTAAGGTCATCCAACTGTGCCCACAGAATGCCATTTCATTTCTGAGCTGGCGATTTCTTCATAACCCAGTCCATGAGCAGAAGGAACTGGAAAGGTGACAGCAAGCATCCTTGTCTCACTCCTTCCTGGACCTGGAAAGCGATGGTTGGTTGTCCACCTTGGATAACTCTGCAGGTCATCCTTTCATAAGTTTTCCTGATGGTTTTGTGATTTCTCAGTCTTCCTTTGCAGCAACCAGCCAGCTGATCCTGAAACTGGGAATTAACTATATCTCTCATCCTGTTGAGGGGGACTCGAATGAAAACCTTGCTCAATATCGACAAGAGTGCTATCCCTATGTAGCCGGAGCAGAAACTGAGGTTAGCCCTCTTTGGGAGGCACTATTCTTTCCAGATTCTTCCCAGATACCAGGGTGGTGTAACATTTCTACAGTGGCCTAAATATCAGTGTTTTGCACATCTGGAATGTCAGGTCCCAAAAATTTTCCATTCCTCATCTGCTTCATGGAATTTGCTGGAAAGTATGATCTTAAATTCTTCTGCCTTGGTAGCCTCTTTCAGCAGCGTTACATCGCTGGTATTGGTATGTTTCTTTAGTCCAGTTCTTCCTTAACTGAAGCTTCAGTCTCTTCCCCAGAAGATGATGATCAGTGGCAGTGTTGGATACTTGTAGCACATGCACATCTTGAAGAGATCCCCTGAACCTCTTCCTGATACACATGTGGTTAATTTTGTTTTCTGTCAGTAGATTTAGTGATACTGAAGTGGCCTTGAGTATCTGTTTGTGATGGAAGAAACCCCCTCCAATGATTTGTCTGAAAGTCTCTCTTAGTTGTCTTCCATCTCTCCCAGGCCCTGCCCCCTTTTATTATGGGAGTGCTGTGTGGCTCAGTGGGTCAGGCCTTTAATGGGAAGGTCACCAGTGCTTTACCGGTTCAAATTCTGTGCTTGGCAGAATAGTCACATCATCTTTGAGCCCTGTGGGTCATTGAGCAAGGAACTTAATCTTCAGCTTCCTGCACACTGCAGCAGGAATCTGTCCTTCATGGTCAAGCTTGCTCTCAGAAGGTCAAGATGGAGGAGGTGTAAAGAGAATTTCCCCAAAGGGATTAATAAAGTATCAATTATTATTAAAATAATACAAAAACAATAAAGATATGGTAGAGCCATGGGTAAGACTGTCTGAAAGGTCACGTGTTCAAGGCTGGATATATTCTCAGCATTCATATGGCGCCGTTGTAAAACATAAAAATATTCCATTACAAAATTTCCTTTTCACTTCTGTGCATGAATTATATTCATTTCTGGATCAGGTTTGACTTATGGCACTGAACAGACATTATGCAGCTGTGTAATTACTGATCCTTATTGTCAATGAGGTGTAATTACTGATCCTTATTGTCAATGAGGTGTAATTACTGATCCTTATTGTCAATGAGGTGTAATTACTGATCCT
>JAABNX020000070.1:31372080-31386442 GCA_015163995.2 Mormyrus lacerda
CCGGGAGTATGGGGTGCCGGGCTGCCTTATAAGGGCTGTTCGGTCCCTGTACGACCGGTGTCAGAGCTTGGTCCACAGTGCCGGCAGTAAGTCGGACTTGTTCCCGGTGAGGGTTGGACTCCGCCAGGGCTGTCCTTTGTCACCGATTCTGTTCATAACTTTTATGGACAGAATTTCTAGGAGCAGCCAGGGCATTGAGGGTGTCCGGTTTGGAGACCTCAGGATTGGGTCTCTGCTTTTTGCAGATGATGTGATTCTGTTGCCCTCATCAAACCGTGAGCAATAGGTATAGCTTTATATGATATTGTTGGGGCAATAATTATGCTAATTTGCAAGTATTACCCACTTAAGTGTTTACGCATGGTTTTTACATCATTTTCTGAAGTTAGGAGCATTTGCCAAATCTGAAGCACATTCCTACAAGCCCTTTGTACAAAAAAAAGTAAGAGGATGATGTAAGTAAAAGTATGATTGGGAGACTGCAGAAGAACTTCCCAGACTTCAGATGGTGAGAAGATTACAGGGTTTTTGTGTGAAGATGGGTTGGTATTTCCTGGCATTCATTCCTTCCAGGGCATTAAAAGGATTATGCTATTACAGAAATTCATTGATCTGCATGAAACTTGTGTAAGAACAGGTTTGCCATGTTTTCCCTGGAAATTACTTCAGAGTTTGGTATTACAGTAATTCTATCAACTTTAAATCCTTAACTTTGGAGCAAAATGTAATGCTTATTATATTTGGTCTGCATATAGCCATTTGACTGTAAATGTGTTTTCCAGTCATCACATAGCTCAGTGGTATATGATGCACCATGAGGCCCCTACGCAGCCCTAACCTTAACCATAAGCAGGGTATTTGAACCCTTATCTAGTATATTGTACAGTTAATCACAGGAAGGCTAACATACTGCATAAGATGGAAGCTACCACCATGGAGCACTCAGAACAGCAGGTTTACTGAAGGGGGTGTGATGTCACTGAGCTGGCCTTAACACCAGGTGGCGCATTTGAGCCATATTTCATGTGTTTGCTCAGGATCCCACAGCAAAGAAAACGGATTTGACGGCTTGTTCTTTCTCAGTTACTTCCTCATGTCTAGCTAATACCACAACATTCTCCTTTTTACAGGTTATATACAATACAGACATTTTCCTGGCAAATAAATTTTCTTTTAAAGTAAGCTGGCATTTAACACTGGGTATTCCAATTCCCAGTCATTCCCAGTACTGTCATTCTAAAAAATGTAATTTTAAGGTGCCAAATCTTTGGTCTTGCCCTAATCCCACTTGTGTCCAGCTTGTGTTTTATCCTGTAAACTTATGCAAACCTGACCGACCAGGCAGTTAGCTACCAGCACATATTCAAAATAATCTGAGAAGATCTGCTAGATGGTATCCAGAATGTACTGGAATAATGAAGAATGTAAGGTGTGTACTATGTGTGAATGTGCTTTACATGTATCCGGAGAGTGAGCATTGACAATTCACCTCCACAGAATCATGTGATAGAAATGCCAAAAGGTGAAATGTTGGGGCACCAGGCAAAGTGGTATCAGGGACCATTTCAGGAAGGTTAAGGGTCTTGTTCAGAGACCCCAGAAAGGTATAGCTACCCTGCTGATTCCAGGACATGAACCAGCCATCCACCAAGCACAAGCACAGGGGCCTAATTCGCTGAGTGCACGCTGCCCCACTTTAACCTGCAGTAATGCAGATTCTGTTACATTATGTCCCTTAAGTCAGCTTGTAAAGTCAGAGGCAGGTCAGAGGGTCAGGCCATGACAGGACGGCTAGAGTCAGCTCTGCTGGGCCTGTAAACACCATGCTCACTGAAGCCAGCCTGCTAAACAATGGCAGCGAACAGAGACCTCATTGGTTGAGTGTGAGGCCAGCAATGGCTGGCAATAGGCTTTACCATGTACACTAAAATATATACCCTCAGCATGTTTTTGGACTGTGAGGGGAAACTAGAGCCACCGTTCTTTAGTTACCTGGCAGCTACCGCTCTTTAGCTAGTCGCTATTCCCTCGCACCAGTACAATCACATTGACTCTTAATGGATGGGTACATAGAAGCATATAGCGGAGCCATAGGATAATGGCGCCATGATAACAGCCAGTATGCTAGAACTGGGAAACATACCAATAAAACAATTTATTCTCTTTTTACTCTTACATCCTCATTAGGCCCAATCACAAGTCAAGCATTCTATAATTACAAATGAATTTAATAAACATAGGGGAAACCTGAAAGTTAGTTGGTGAACTAGTTTACCTCAGAATACTCCAGAGAGGGTTAAGTTTCAGTGTTGAACCAGTTAACAGTCTATAGCAGCTGTTATTTCCTTAGCATTGGAACTCGTTTCACTCAGGGAATAAGAATAAAAAACAAAACATCCAATTTTGTTCACAGTAAGGATGTGAAGTTTGCTTCAATTTACAGAATGATTCTATAGCATTGGGGCACTTTTCGCAGTAAAAGTCGATCTGAAAAACAATGCAGAAGATGAAGAATGTCATAGGTAAAGAATGAGTGTGATTAACATGCGTTTCCCAAAAAAGTTTGTTATTCCAGGTTTAATGCACTAAAGTAAAGTTGTTCTTTCTTAGCTCCGGTGGTAACAGAAACTGGAGATCCGATTGTGGTTTGTTAGAGGTTTATTAATGAATCAGACAGAGTTAACCAGGCTGACAGGCAGTGTTTGCGGTCATGGGCACTGAAGCGAAGTGGCCAAAGAGCGAGGAAGTCAGTCAGTCTTACGAGTATACTGGAGATGAAGGACAAGTGCACCAGGAAAGTCTGAGCTGACTGGGTTCTGGAAAGTTCTGGAAACTGGAGAGGGATGAAAAATCAGGGCAGGACGTAAGACACGAAATAAACGCTGACTATCACACCATGGAAATTAACAGAGTGGTTAAAGGAACAGGTGATTTCTCTTCTGTAGCTGACTGCGTTGCGGTTGCCCATGAGCCATGAGATCATCTCCAGCCTCCGTATGAGAAAACCACAGACTGTCCATAACAGGAACGTCGACCCCACATATTTCATTGGCGAAATATGATTTACATAGACATATGCAAATGTAAAAAAAATTGAAAATTAGTACAAAATCACAATTAAGATCAAAATAAATTAACCTATTTGTAAAAATATATAAATGGCCTCAAAATGTTGCTTCCTTAAAATGTTTTTAAATAATTTTTAAAAAAAGCAATGGAGAGCAGAAATAGAAAAAAGTAGTAACACTTCTCAAAAGAAGCGACGTATTGAGGAGCTTTTAGTAAGATAATTACTGCAGCTTTGAACTGTGCCCATTGCATCCTTTGCTGTTTGGGAAATAGATTCACAAGTGCCAAATTGGGAAAGCATCTAAACCTAAGAGTACTGTACCAATACAGGAATTTGCACTGTGAATTTGTTTACATTGCACTGTGCGTTTGTATTTATTTGCATAACTATGTTCATATTTTTCTTATCGAAGCACCTTAATTTGAATTTGTGTGCGTTTACTTTGTGTTCATGTGCATACGACAAAAGGAAACTCTGCATCTTGAATCTTGAACCATGTGGCTGTTGTGGTGACGGGGGGGGCGACCAAGAGTAGGGTGTAGTACCAGCAAAAAGATTTTATGAAAAGGACTAAGAAGCAAGAAACAAAGGGATCATGAGGCATCAAAATAAGATGAAACACAAGGATTATCTAGGTGGGGAAGAAAAATGTATGGAAAAGTGCAGGGTACACAAGCAAGAAAAGACTTACAGTCTACAACATACAGAAACACGAGTGGGTCATACATACAGGAACAGAAGCAAATGCAATGTAGCACAAACAATGACTGATCGAGGAACAGATCAAAGGCAGGCACATATATACACACCGGTGACTAGGACTGGACAGGGAGCCAGCGTGGGCCATTAATACAACCTGCTGGCCAAACAGACTGGAGAGGGCAGGGCTGATCCCACCAGTGGCAGCAAACAGCCACATACAGCAGGGAGCCCGAGTCTGTCATGGTCTGGCGGGTTATACATGCTTGAGTGGAGGAGGTTATGGAGCTCATGCTCTGTGGTGGCTGGACAGTGAATGAGCCCCTATCCCTTACAAACAGGAAGCGCCAGCTGATCAATAGTAAATAAGCCGGGAGGATCTGCTGCGCTGGGACCGAAGCTTCACCCTGTGCCAAACAAGGATCATCTCTGGGTGCTTTGAGGAGATGATCAGAAAATAAGAACATCCAAAAATAGAATATTAAATAAATCAATGTTACTGTAAAGATAAATTAATAAACTGATGCAAAGTGTACATGTGCAAGCAGATAATACAGGATGGACAATGGATACAAAAACTTACGAATCACCTACTAATAAGCATTAATGGATGTAATGATTCCAGGAGTAGGAGGGGATTCCAGTGTTTTTCCTGGGCGGTCTGGGGATTCTCCTCACCTTCACCACTGACCATGACTGTCACAAGTGTGAGAGCCTTCAGCTGCCGCACTGGCACGTCCTGTGCATGTGTGATGACTGGCTGCCACTCTCACAGGTTAGGAGTGTTAAGCTGGCCCAAAGACAGGCTAAGTGCATGTGCATGACTATTGACCACTGATGTCACAATTGTGGGAGCCTCAAACTGACACACTGTCTGGTTTACGGCATGTGTGTGACCGACTGATCCTTTGTATAAACCCTGCTCTTTAAGGAGCACATAGAAAAAAGTACATTTACACAGGCCTCTGCAAAAGCAAAAAGTAAGTGTGTATCTGCTCAGAAAGCAGCAGAGCAGTACTTCCTTTCTCTCTGCTATACCGTACCATACTTTTTCTGTGCTGTACTACCATACTATGCCGTCCAAATCAGTCTCCTTGTGGATTCATTTGATAAATGTAAACTTTTAATTTCATACATTATTATTCTTATGCTATTATTGTTATTTTTTTCTCCAATCCGGTATGGCTGGTCCAGCCCACAACATATTCCCATGAAGAGAGCTGGTGTTGGTGGTAACTGGTTTCAGCACTGGCTGATCAAACTAATGGCTTTGTAGTATGGATCTCAGGTTTATTTAAGCGGACATGACGGTTTACTAATATATTTTGTCATTTTTGTTTTCTGTTCCCAGTTTATTTGATGTTACTTATCTTGAATAACTTTGGTTCCAGGACATCAGGCTTCATTTAACATTTTAGTGTTATTTTACAGAGCTATTGCACTGTTTTGCTCTTTCTAGTTTCTTCTGCACAATGTGATTGTCATAGTTCCTGGTAGCCTGTAAAGGTACTTTAACGCACCATTCCCTGTCTTACTGGCATCTGTGATTTCTTGAGACTTGAGCCGCCAATCAGAGTGAAAGCCCCGGAGATCTGCATGTGGCCCCATGCTGAAGGAGACCTTCTTACAAGACAATAATAATGATCTTTTGTACGATTACCTAGTCACTTTAAAAATGAATTGCACCATATAATGGCAAGGTAAGTGATATGAGAAACTGATTAAGACAAAGAGGTAACTTAGACTTTGTATTTTGCAGTGTTTTTACATACAGCACATACAGTAAGGGTGGGCAATCTTATCCACAAAGGATCGGTGTGTATGCAGGTTTTTGGGATAACCTGTAGGTCAGCTGTTCAAACCCAGGTGTGGGGACTTTACAGCTAATCAGTCCTCTAACTAGGAATCTACTTAGGGAGTTACAGCGAAAACCCAGAAACACGGCGACCCTAAGATTGGCCAGCAGACATACAGCCTCCTCACCTCCTGGGCATTTGTCAGAAAGACACAAGCGAAGCTCTGCTTCTCTCAGAGAGATAGAAACAATATTTAAAGTCTCATGTTTTATTTGCTCAACTGTTATGTTTATTCAGTCAAACAATATGCATCTGAAAATGGCCAACGGATTTAACCAGTTCTGAACCATCAAATGTAGGATTTCACCAGTATAAACGATTAAGGCTAGCAATTTCTGTAATAAAAAAGATTTCAACTTTAATGTGACAACCCTTATTTACCTAGTACAGGATGATGGCCATTCATTCCTGCCATTCATGTCCTGTCTGCATTTGGACAAACCGTATTTCATATGAAATTTTTGCCTGAGAAAATATACTTTAGCATATGATTCCAGTACGAGTCCCCATAGAAATGACAAGGGACATCCATATAAGCAAAATAATTTATTAATAATTTAAATTCTACGCAGTGATTTCTCCAAGGGTTCAAAAATCAGTTAAAGTAACTGCTTACAATCCTGGCCACTCCACTCAATGTGAGGGAGTGAGCTTTTAGCCCAGAGTCCCGCCTGGGAATGACGACAAGAAATGACCACAGCAACACCTGCATCTCTTCCCCTTTTAAAGGGAAATTCCCAAGACTGTAAATACCTCATGGATTGCAAGGTGTCATGTCAATATTTGGGAGCATGGGCGTAATTACGGGGGGTTGTAGCCCCCTTAATAAATCAAAACAGGCTAATACAACCCCCCCAATAATCATGTTTCCCCCGTCATGGGTGGAGACCTCAACCCCCTCCCCAATGTTCCAGCCAAAGTTACGCCCTTGTTTGGAAGAGAGAATTGCAGATGTAGTGGGAGGTACATCCACACGGTCCCTTCATACTGTAGCAGATCCATCATGCATCGGGAAGCTTTTCACCATGATCAGCAGGCCTAGAACAAACGCCCATCTGACTGATGCCCAAGCACCACTTTCCAAAGCATGCTGCCGAAACCAGCTCAAAGTATACTTCTGATAAGCTTCCCTTAAATGTTAATGTCAAATTGTTCAAGCATTCCCACAAATACCCTTTGCTAACTAAGTGTCAAATTCCATGTACAAAATGGAGACATAAAAATGACAGGAGTGTGTAACTGTAAAAAGGAATGAATCCAAGCTTCAAGCGAAACGCCAAAAGTCATTACATGTACGCCACTTTAAAGTGTAGTAAAACATACTCTTAGTGTTTTAAACAATAATATTCATAAGTATTCTGTTTACCCTGGAGTTCTGTCTCTAGCCAGGCAGGTCTTCACTGAAGACAAACCATGCAGAAATTGGTAAAAACACAAAGGCAAGTGGCAGGAAAGCAAGCCTGTCTCCATCAGCAGGTCTCTGTCCACCTTCCATCTCACATACTCCGCAGCCACCGACCTCCACAGCCTTGAGCCAATTGAATCAAGCCCCGTGACAGAAGAGATCAGGAGCCCATGTGCAATGGGTCAGCAGGTCTCACGCAGACTCCAGGGGGTCCAGCTGGAAGACGTTGTGGTTGGTGGGGGTGGTGGCAAAGTAGAGCGACTGTGGTCCTCTAGGGGGGAGTGACTGTGGTCCTCTAGGGGGTACCATGTGGTTGTCACAAGGGCTGCTGATGCCCAAGGTTCTCTCAAAGTCCAGCAGCTGGCCCATAAAGTTGAAGTTGGGGGAGATGTTGGACTTCTTCATCTTAACAATGTCATAGGCATCATTCATGGAGAGGTTGAGCTTCTGCATGAGGTAGGCCACTGTGACAGTCACGGACCTGCTGATGCCTGCAAGGCAGTGGACCAGCACGCCACATTTCTTACCACGAGCTTCATCTGGAGGAGGAGACATTAACACCACATTAGTCTGAGAAAAACCACAAGCAGATCTTACCATTATCACCTAAGAATGTTGCTCTAAGTTATCAGAAAAAAGGGGGGCACATTTCTGAAATGGAACTAGTGCAACTGAGGGGACTAATTTTTCAGCAATGTTTACTGCAATTCAAACCATGCATTTGTGTGGGGCCCCCTCCTGGCCACAAACAGTCACTA
This sequence comes from Mormyrus lacerda, assembly GCA_015163995.2. NCBI lineage: Eukaryota > Metazoa > Chordata > Actinopteri > Osteoglossiformes > Mormyridae > Mormyrus > Mormyrus lacerda. Next base: position 31,379,869 of record JAABNX020000070.1, read on the forward strand.
CACAAGGGGGCTGAGAGTCCTAGACGCAACCATCCTATATATGTAACACTGAGTAAACTCTAAAAGTTAATGTTGCATTTTAAATATAAACACCATGTTCCAGAAAATTCTGTGTGACCTTGAATCCTCCTGGCCAAATTAACTATTAAGATCTATAAAATGAGTCGTCCTTCCGCTCATGTGTCACTAACAATGGTGCCATTGAAACCCTGCACACTAACAGGAAGTGATGGAGGGACACAGGATGACCGCACACCCTGCCCGTCACCGTCTTTGTGACAGGAAGCTTCAGACTCTGCCTGCTGCACTTCTTGGCCCATCCAAAAAAAAAGCCCTTCTGTTGGGCTCAGATTGCATGTGAACTGCAAAGCTGCCCGATAGGCGTATATCTATAAAGATGTGATGTTAATGGCATCCTTATTTATGTAATAAATGGGTAACATTACAGGTCTTCTCACTAAAAGCCCTGGCCATACTCACCGATGAAGCTGATGGCATCAGGAAAAAATGGAGAGAGGTTTTGGCTCCAGTGGTCAGAGATTGGTATCTGCTTGTATCGGAATCTGCCCACGTTCTCAAACAGGTTAGGTAGGTTGGGAGTCACATTGAGAATGTACTTGATGCCGTACTCCTCCAGAACGTGCAGATTGGTGGAGTCCCTGGCACACCCCAGGTAGAGGTGTGGCAATATCTCAATAGGAAACGACGGCTGGGCGTGTGACAGGGGACTCCCATCAGTATCTGCAGCACTGCTGAGGTCCACGTCCGACTCGATATCTGATGAGTCCGAGCTGATCCGCAGCCCGCCTAACCCCAAAACTGGGGCAGTAGGAGAGCTAGTCATACATGAGCTGTCCAGATTGGTCTCACACAGTGAGGGGAACTCCATCTGAAATTTGCCGAAGCCTCCTACGGGACAGGCACATCGCTGGTTAAAGTCAGTCCCACAATAATTCATATCTGACAGCATATATATGAAGAATGTTTGGCAAACCACAGTCAAGGATCGAAGGTGGAATAGACAGTAACAGTGGGTTTGAAAATGAGTAATTTCATGTTTTCCTACTCCATATTATCAGGATAAACAGAAAAAGATCCTAATCTGCACATTCTGGTTTATTACTTTATATAGCGCCTCAGGACGCCGTAAGCCCCAGGCACGTGAGAAGAGTGTGTGACAAACAGTTACTACATCATTTATACAGAATGGTGCATGAGACAAGACAGAAAGAAAGCTCCCGAGTATGAAAAGAAAAAAAATCCTCTGGGGTCCACGGCTGCCAAGATGACAGAATACAGTGAAAATGAGCGACTTCAATAAAAGAGCAAGGTGTATATTAAAGAACAAGGTGGAAAGTGCGGTGACCGAACACGCACCTTCCAAGTAAAAGGCCCTGCACCCCTCGTCCTTCATCCGCCGCAGCAGCAGCCCCAGCACCGAGCCCCGGTCCGCATTCTCATTCCACTCCCGGCTGGACTCGTCGTACAAGATCACCGTGTCCGTCTTGCACCTCCGGGCAAATTTCTCACGGTCCTCGCCACTGGCGAGCAGAGACGTGATGGGGAGGCTCCCGTTCTTTAGCCTCCGCAGCATGAGGCTCGGGATGGCGACGTTGATCGCAGTCTCCACATGCGAGGAGTTGTAGAGCTCCTGTGCGCGGCAGTCCATGAGCAGGAGGCGGCCGCTGCGCGTCTCCAGCTGCTCCTTCAGCCACTCCGCCGTCTTGCTGATCGCCATCGCCGTGTCGAAATGGACAGGTCTTTGCTTATCTAGCATTAGTAGGCAATCGGGCACCAAGGGGAAAGTGAGGCATTAAATACTGGAACAGCGTGACCATGAGGAGGAAACAAACCTTGTTGTGATTTGAACCCTCGCAGAAATCACTGCGTAATCACTCACTATTCCTATTTCCGTAACAAAACTAGCAGCCTTAGGTGCACTGTGAGGATGACGAATACCGACACATGACGAAACAGGATGATATATAGGACACTCTAAACCACCATTCATTCATGTGCGCCTGTGTATTTATCAATGACGTTAATAGTACTGCTCCGGCGTCGTCCCTCCGTGCCGCAGTAAAACACTGTCGTGCCCAAACGTGCCCCTGTAAGATGCAGACTTGCAGCCGCAAATCGCACACGTCCAGATGTCCCCCAACTGTGCAAATGCCCATCTGCGCAGTCCCGTCCTGCCGCGGCGAGCTCCTCGAAGGGTACGAACAGGGGGCATTCCAGCGGTTACATTATGTCGGCCAGCCAATGGGAAGGCGCGAACGTCGGTCGCCTCGGCAACTGGGCTGTGTTGATGAATTGTTAATGAGTTTGTCATTCACAAAATCGGAAAGGAATTTCCGCTCCGGATCCGGCGAGCGCAAGCACGGCGGAGGAGAGAAGTGGAGTACGGGGGATGGGATAGTGTTCTCGGGTTACATCCCACAGCATAGACAGTGAGAGCCCCTCCAGCAGGGAATCCTTGCTGCACAGCTGTACAGTAAAGTAAGAATGAACTACGAATCAGGATGAGTCACCGTGGCCAGAAACATTTCATTTCACAGTTGGAATAAATATATAACAATCCACAAGTGGGTGATAAATGGCTCAAGATAAGAAGGCTTCATTAATCCCACACAGGGGAAATATAGTTCATGAAACAGCCTAAAGAAACAGTACTTGAGAACAAACCAAATAGTATAACGATAGAATAAATAATTATATATATATATATATATTAAAAAATTGTACATATAATTGCACACATGCAGAGGATAATTGGCACAGAGATATTGCACAGAGTGTATATAAACAAATAAGTTATATACAGCGAATATTGCACAAGTGTAAAGAACATTCATATGTAGTGAATAATCAGGACAGATTTAATGGGCTTTAGGTGACTGTGGTGCTATACAGTCTAAAGGCAGACAGAATGAAGAACCTGTGAAAGCGATACTAGATGTAGCAATCTATCACTGAAGGAGCTGTGTAACGCTCCCTCTGTCACGTGCTGGGGGTGAGGGGAATTGTCCATGCTGGGTGTAACAGTCTGTTACTTGAGGAGCTTAAGTATCCTCCTCTCACCCACCTCCTCAGTGGAGTCCAAAGAGCAACCCAGGACAGAGCCAGTGCTCCTGACCAGCTTGTTCAGTCTCTTCCTGTTCCTCTCTGTGCTCCTGCAGACCACTTAAATGTGTAACCTCCCTGTCATTCTCTCCATTGTGCATTATAAGTAGTGCAAGCCGATTCGTGCTTGTTACTGGAAAAACCTGACCTTTTAAGGGCACATTAATAGAGTTCTTTTTAAAACTGGCACATCTGAGTCTATCACCATGCCTGGGTTGAATGAATACCACTATACTTACCAAATAACTATTTTAGCGTTGCAAGCCTGTGTTTGTTTGGACGCGGGTAAGAGACTTAGTATTTCATATATAAGGATTAATGTTAACGTCAACATGTTATGTTTATGTCACTAACTTGTTCCAATGCTATTTCAGCTCTTGAATCCTGAAGAACATTAAAAGTTCTGCAGAATCATGAGTCCTTGGCCATCTGAAATGACCCCTAACAACTTGTTTCTAAACCATTCTCCTGTGGCTATTCTGTCTTTAGCACATCTAGCTACTATGTGGTTTTCCATAGCTACTAATCATCTTTGCCTCTTGCTCGTTCTCTTTGTTTAGGATACATTTGGGGCATCAGTCTGTCTCCAAACCCTGAGTGGGTTCTGTTGTGGCTGATCTTCAACCTTTTCATTCCTACCTCAGCTCTTCTCAGTGTATGTGATGCATCTATAAAAATGATTAAATACCAATTAAATATATCACCATCACAGTTAATATCTTTTATAGGTAGCTGTAAATAAGCAATAAAATACTGAAGAGTGATGCACAGAAGCAATAACATAAATAAAGAATGCTCAGAGTTTGTCTGTGTTTATCTCTGGGAGCAGAAATCCCTCATAACACCAAAACAAAGTGCTTCTGTTTCCCATCCAAAGCAATTGCTCATTCATTCTTATTGCAGATTGAGGACCTTGCGAATCATGGCACGCACTTCCTGTGGAGGGCGCCGCTGGGTGTTCTCTTCCTGTTCCCTCTTAGCTGGGTGGGCCAGTGTTTGTGAATGCCTGTGAAACAATGGGGCTTTTGGTCTTATCAACAGAACCCTGAGCTCTGTCCCTGCAGCTCATCCGGACCCTTATCATCTGCCTTCCTGGGAAGGCGGAGGGCAAGGCGAGACAGGCTTCTGGGAAATGACCCCGACGGTAATCAGGTGCAATAACCCCTTGGCCAAGTTCATCTTACCATCCTCCATTCACCCATCTGTATTTTTTTCCTTGTTATACAAGACTGAATAAATGCTGAAGTGATGTGTTTGCATGGTATTTCATTCTCTACAGTGAAGCAGGATCTCAGTAGGTTTCACGTCACTGGAACAGATTAACATTTCTGCTAATTCCTGTCCTGGCACATGCAGACAAACCTGTATATACACAGGCTTTATGGGGAAGGGGTTGCTGGTAGCTCACAGCAAAGTATATGGCGAATATATACTCCAACTCAACACATATTCAAAAATGCAAATCTTTACACATAAAGAGAAATTATATAAACCAACAATGGAAGAACAGGAAACGTTTTATACACCAAGCTTAGAGGGCAAGTCATGCTTAATAATGACCTTTGGTGGCTGGGGTGTTAAAGGATGGCTTTGGGGCTTTTTCTGCTGTGTCTGTGGCTCCTCTGGCCCTGATGATGAGAACACACATTCTAGGGAACCGCGGGAGGAACAGCCCAGTGGAACATGCCGAACTGAAGTAAGAGTGGTGTGCCGGCCGCATCAGTGGCTCTGATATTTGCCAAGCTGATGCAAGGATTTCAGTCAATGCATGAGTTGATGTCTGACCTCCAAGCATGTAAATATCTACTTATTAGGAAGTTTGTGTGGCTCATGTTCCCTCTGGCCCCGGGATCACTGAGCTGAAGGGCACCGCGCCTCCCTCCACAGCTTGTCCCCTAACTGGCTTCCTCATAGGACTGGCCTCTGACAAATAAGCCATCACTGGCAAAGGCTGCAAGAACTGACCAGTCTGCTCTCACTCTAACAGATGCTTTTCCCTCCACGTAGCTCTGGAAACAACCCCAGAGAATCATGTCCCCATTTGATGACGGTTATTATGCGGCCCCTGTTACATCTGTGGTGAAGTGTCCTCTAATTACTGGGCTGCCTGTTTTACTGTTCAGATTAATGCTTCAGAGCGATATCACATCCTGTCGTTCTCCTGAGGTACCAGAGACTCAGCTGTCATCCAGGGGCGGCTGTCTCACTTCTACCCAGAGCTGACTGCCAGTCCTCCCTGCTTCACTGTGAACACTGACAGCAACCATCTTTCACACACTTTAGCCAAATGAGTAATGTTTTTTGACTAGCAGGTGTTAAGCATTCAATAATTCATTATTCAGAATTCAGTTATTTTAAATAAGTGACCTCACTGCCCAGCTTACTTACTGTCCTGAGAATTAACCCCACAGTCACACTGCAGAATGGATGAAAATGACAGCTACAATGACAATGAAAGAGCAATTGCTTTGGATAGGAAACAAACACTTCTGTTTCCCATCCAGTCTGTTAAGCAGAATAAGCCGACTTAAGGACAATTAGCTAACCTGTTTACATTTTTCTAAACTGACTGGTGAACTGGTGAGTTTTTATATTCTGGAAGACCCTTACAAAAGCTGTCCTACTGTCTCTTCAGCTGCTAAAACTGTAAAACAGATCTTCTAGAAAATAATGTTAATGTGTCACATCACCAGCTACCACAATTTCAGAGAGTGGATTTACAATAGGTACCTAAATCAGCTGAGCAGCTGAACAGTGTGCTGCTCTCCAATGTGCTTATTTTGTCTCAGGTGGCTGGACTTCTGGCATCTTGTGTGTACGGCAAATAACAGTGGCTTTTAGCTGAAACTCACAAGTTAGATTACTAATTAGAGGAATGATTGGCTGAAGAGTCCTCACAACCGGGTTTGTACAGCTGACCTAAAGGTTACCACAAAAACCGGCATACACACTGGCCCTTTGCGGATAAGACTGACCACCCCTGGGTTAGGCACTCTAATGAGAGGAAATCATACATACAGGCCCAGATCTGCCAGAAACACACATTTTAATGGCTGTGAATGCCATACTTTTTCTAATCCTAACCCTAGGTTCACTTTGCAAACCCTAATTCGGGGCGTTAGGCTGAAACAGCAGGCTGATGGAAAGTAGGAAATATGTTAATAAGGTTTGTCCAATTGTGGTTTCCTAACCATCATAAGGCCAGAACTGCCAGAAACACACATTTTAATGGTTGTAAATGCCCTACTTTTTCTAACCCTAGCCTCAGTTTGCCAACCCTAATTCGGGGCGTTAGGCTGAAAGAACAGGCTGTTGGAAAGTAGGAAATACGTTAATAATGTTTCTCAAATTGTGGTTTCCTAACCATCATGGGCCCGGAACTGCCAGAAACACACATTTTAATGGCTATAAATGCCATACTTTTTCTAATCCTAGCCTCAGTTTGCCAACC
>JAABNX020000070.1:31391672-31402710 GCA_015163995.2 Mormyrus lacerda
AAAGCACACGCCATGTCTGGCTCATCACGCAAAGCACACGCCATGTCTGGCTCATCACGCAAAGCACACGCCATGTCTGGCTCATCACGCAAAGCACACGCCATGTGCGGCTCCTTACACAAAGCAAACACCATGTATAGTTCATCATACACCACACATTCTATGCGTAGCTTGTCATGCCCAACACCTGCCATGTATGGTTTGTCACATCCAGCATACGGCAAATGTGGCTCATTACACAAACCATGCGCCACATCAAGCTTGTCACACACCGCACATACTATGTGTACCTCGTCACGCACAGCACACGTCATGTGTGGCTCATCACACAAACACACATTCCACGTGTTGATCATCATCCCCAGCACATGTGGTTTATCACACACAGCACGGTTTGAAACTGCGACTGCTCTGACCTCAATGCATTCTTCAACACGTTTGTTTTAAAAGGCAGCAAATTAAGAAATATATGTACATATATACCTACCTTGCGATGTTTTTGAGAGTATTATTGAACAGAAGTTATATTTCAAAATTTATCATTTAAAAATGTTTAGCAAAGGAGGCACTGACTCAGAATTTGCATGCATGAATGATCGCTGTCAAATGTTGGTGCACAGCATCACCGTGTGGCAATCTCATTAGTGCTTGTCTTTTACGCTGAGGAAAAAAGGATTGTTCAACAGCGAAAACCAGCCGGTGTTTAAGTTCCCCTCAAACACTGCGTCACCACCGTGAGGGTGAAGTATGAACCTTGTGCTGGGCTGGTCTGGTCATCTGAAATACCGGGCATATTTTTATACATAGAGATTGCAATTAATTAATAGGTAGTGACTTTGAAGATTAGTATAGAAATAATGCACTAGAAACATAAATAAATAGATGTTCAATTCAATTAATTTTTATATAGCACCTTTTCACAACAGAGTCACCCCAGCGTGTGGCTCAGTGGGCTAAGCCTGTGTGCCTGTAATCAGAAGGTCACCAGTTCAAAGCCAGCCTCTGCATATCTGTGGCTCCTTGAGCAAGGCCCTTAACGCCTGGGCACCCCAACTGGTGACTGCCTTTCACAGGTGCCTTATTCTGCAAAGAGCAAGTCGAGGGAGGCATAAAGACAATTCCCCCACAGGGATCAATAATTATTATTATTACAACATAATTAAGAGAGAGTTATACAAAACAGGGAAAAGGATAAATAAAGAAATTAAATTAAGCCAAATGACAACAGAGGAGAGGAAGCAAAAACTCTCAAGTAGGAAGAAAAAAATCCTCTGGGGGTCCAAGGTCAACTGGCTGCCCAACCCCCCTGGGCATGGTAACATTAATGAAACAGAAAGAATGGACTTGATTGCTAAAAGGTAGGTATAAGCTGTGATTAAGGTCAAGCTAAAGTCCATGAGTGAGTCAGACCTCCAAGCTGGCCTGTGTAGGGTGGCAGATTGAAGGCTGCATCCACAATGTTATATTTTGTCTTGAAGTCTGATCCACGAGGTCAGATCTCCATGGGACTGAACCCACCCCAGGCACCATCCGGACACAGTGGTAAGGTATACACATATGAGCTGGGTGGCATTTGGTGGATTTTATATTGAGCAATCTGTGACTGAATATGCTCTTCTATCCAGTCACCACACTGAAGCAGTTGAGCAGCACTGACCATAATTTGGTTGAACGGTGTTCTCCTCTCCACCTAGGTGTCCATAGCATCCAGCCACCATACCATGAAGCGGGTGAACATCATTGTCTTTGATCTGGCTGGACAGTCTCTCCTCTTTGACAGTGTCCACATTGTCCAACTCCTCCGCTAGCACCAACTCAGCCTGTTGGCATCTGCCACCTTCTCACTGCTGCCCAAGCATTCAACAGCATAGAAGAAGTCACCGGCTACCAAAGTCTCATAGCACACCCACAGCATGGTGTTACAGGCTCTGAAGGAGCTGAGCTTCCGCATGAAATACAACCTGCTCTGGCCTTTCCTCAACAGGGCTGTGCATTGCTTAGACTAACCCAGCTTGCTATCTGGTGGACACCCAAATACTTGTAATCCTGGACAATCTCCATCCCCTCTCCCTGTAAGGACAGGGGGCAACTTAGGGTGCTTTTATTCAAATTGAATGTGGCAACCCTAGGCTCTACTGTGGGTGGTATTTATTTTACATTTAATTATTAGAAACTTTTGACCAAAGCAATGTACAACTGAGGAAGCAGGGTCAGCAACATAATGAAGCAATTAGGTTTAAGGGCCTTACTCAAAGGCCCAACAGTGAAATCATTCTGCCAACCAATTCTTTTTAGTGCCGGGAGAGACCTGGCCTTGAACCATATAGGTGAACTATAGCAGTAATGACATACAAAACCCATATAAATGGGTGCGTTTCAGCCATATGTTGTCTACAGCCAAGTAGAGAGAGCATGAAATAAGTCTTAATGGCGAATGGTGAGGTGTCAGCTGCCCCCTACAGGCAAATCAAGTTACTGCCTTTATCCTTTATTTCACAAGCATGGAGGTTTGGCCTCCATATTGATTCATTTGCCATAGACAGACAGTCTTTCCTAATTTTAAAACCCATATACTACCAAAGTTTTCTTATTATTAAGATACAGATGTGAACAGAAAGGGAAAGAATTGAGAATCTGTTTTTTTATGACAAGTAATCAAACAATCCGTTGGATTCAGTGTAAATCCACACACTCTATAATACCGCATATCATACTCTGACAAACTGTGGATTATATTGAGTCATATTCGTAGCAAATTTAATGTAAATTTTGGCCTCATTTAGTTTGACCTCAGTATCTGCCTTGCTCTGTTATCTGTTATAAACACATGTTACTGTACAAGTTTATCCATAGAAGACAAATAAAGCTCACGTTGTGATGGTGCTTCTTCTCTTGTGATCTGCTTTGTGCTGGTAAATCGCTGCTTGCTGTCACCCATCTCAGAAGAATAACACGCTTTCGTGTGCACAGGCCCCACTGTATGCAAGGCATGCTATTCAAATGTACTGAGGTACTAAATTAAAATGTTTCAAGTTTTATTGTCACACATTTTTTACAAGCAAGAAAATACACGGCAACAGATGGACAGAAGCAAATATGCTTCTAGTTTGCCACAGAAGGCATTGTATCAAAACTGTATCAAACTATCTAATGGTGTAAATTTGGGTTGACCCCCCCTAATGTACGCCCATATGTATATCATACTTTATTCTTGTAGGTGGGGATACAGCGCCACTCCAAGCTGCTTGCGCGCAGCTTAATCTTGCTGAAAATAACACAGAATGTCTGTTATTGCTATTTGCCTTACCTTTGGACAAAAGCTAAATAAAATGTACCGGTAAATGAAAATGCAAATACTCAATGACAGTGCGCAGCCTCGCAGCGATCCTGGGGGGGGGGTCTGTATCTGCTATTGCTAAGCAACTAAACTAAACGGTTGATATGAGTAAGACGGCCGTCGAACTACGCCCGCTCTGATTGGACGGCGGCATGATTCTGGCCAATACTTGAAGGTTTTGTTGGATGTGGAAGTTGAGTATTCCGTTTGAAAAATATGTCAGCTAAAAGAAGCATTGGGAATACAGAGGTAAACAGCATTTGGGACGATAATTTGAGCTGTTAGCGGTAATTTCGGGACATCTTGATTTCATTGGTTTTGTCGCGTAAAAAGCAATGCTGTTGAACAGCTGGTTAACTACAAATCTAATCTCTTTGGTGTAAAATTGCAGGCGGCTCCCGGCTCTGCTCGCTGCACAGTTGTGAAAATATAAAATATTATTTTTTTTATAACAGATAACGCGGAGTTATCTGTCACTGTCGGGATGGTGTTGTACAGTGCGAAGATGTGGATAAAATAAATTAAAGCGGATGGAGAACAAATCGAAAGAAACACAGGGCAAGTTATCGTAACACTTGAGGGACGAAATGGTAGAATAAGTGTTTTTTTTACGTTTCAGTACCTAAAGAGGAGAATCCCACAGAACCCCAGATATCAGCATGTGAAATCAAGGCTCGACACAGGTATTTTTATTCTCTGTTCTAATGTCTACATGGTGAGCTTTCAGATATCTTTAGGGACAGGAGAGCACAAAATACTCTTTGATTGGAAATCTTTTCAGAATGGGGGCTGATTACATCTGTGCCTGTTTGTGTAGCAGCATATGGGAGATGCATCTGCCTTTTAATCCATCTCTTCATTTCTCAGGCTGCAGCCTGACAAAGTACCTGGACAGGCTGGAGGAGATGAAACGGAGTAAGCTGATCTTCTTGCACGAAATCTCGCTTGGGACGTGTAATCACACCTCCTTCAATGTGGCATTTAATTTGCATTGCAGATGGACACCTTTTCATGTTTGGCCGGCAGGTTTTGGGTACCAGTCGCTGAGAGGGTCATTGTCACAGTGCTCTTCTAAAGCTCAATGGGAGGAGGTTTCTGCTGATGGTCTCTTGGCCAAATTATCTGGCTCTGTGAGGGAGCTCTTTGTTCAAACACTTTGTCTCTTATGGGTTGTTCTGATTTCTCAGGGATAGCAGACACTGATTCCTTCATGGGGAACAGCGGTTGCTTTGTTACTCGTACTCAATTTCCTGTCAGTCTTGGAAATGGGACATACTGAGTCACATGAAGCTGGGTGTTTTGTTTCTGTAACATTCAGACTGTGGGTGTTAAAAGAGAGTTAGGGGTGTCTTCAGTAGGCAGTCGGGTGGGACAGGTGGTTCATGAGAGTGGTCCCGTTTTGGAGGTGGCCTTGGCGAGCATGCAGATGGGGACGTTTCTTGCACGTCCTTTATACGCAGTATAAAAATCTGCACCGGGATGAATCTCATTAATGAGTGGGAAGATGTAGGTGATGGTGCAAGTGATGAGTGCCAGGGTCCAGGTGAGATCTTCTGTTTAAATATCTTTGGAAAAGAGTTTAGCATATAAAGGTACTTTTCAATTGTTCTGTTAAATCTTACTAAATGCAGATTGTTTTGTTTGGCTTCTAGATTACAGATATAGAAGAGGTGAGCTCTTTAGAAGACTCAAGGTTTCCACCTTTGCTCAGTTGGTGAGCATATACCATGACCTGATTTTCCTGCAGTAACCAGCCAGCTTTCTGGCTAACTTTTTAGTTTTCAGACACCTGTTTTTATGTGTATTTTTTTGTTCTTCTCCAGGTCTTTCAGGTTGCCTCAGTGTCAGATGATGTCTTGATTAATGGAGAAACACAGAATCTAAATGGTACTATTTTCACTACTATTTATAAACTAACAGTATATTTGTTAGCAGTGTTGCTCAGTTTATGCCCGTAGAAGCAGAAGTTCATTAATATGCCTTAAGGCTGCAGTGCTCCAGTTGTAGAGCCCTATTAGAGTAATGCAGCAGCATAAGCCCTGCCTCCATCTGCAGACATCCCCACTGTATCGCCCGAAACGCACGGGGACCATCTTCCCGAGGATCATCTTCCCGAGGATCATCTTCCCGAGGACCCTTACAGTTGTCTGCCGACGACGCCTGTGCAGTTTGACGATAACGGCGTTAATGTGGATGTGGGACTCTCCCCACGGTCCACGCTACAAAGGTAGCATCGCTAAGCCGCTCGTTGCCTCTTCTGTGACCTGTAACCCGATCCCTCCCTGTCTTTCTGCACATGCCCACACAACTTTCCCAGCAGCCCTTGGTTTTGGCTGCACAATCATTGAGCTCTCCCTGGCACAGCCACGTCCCTGCGTTTGGCTGTAACCATAGCCTCCTCGGTGGATCTGTGACTTTTTCTCTCTTTCGGGGGGGAGGGGGGGGGATCTTGGGATCACTCTGCATTGGCTCACTGAGAGACGCGTTTTCATTTACAGCGTCATCAGCGGCGTTGGTGAACTGGACCTGGATGGAGAGAGATGTGTGAAACTTACGGCAGTAAGCGGCCCCCAGAGTTGGGAGTCGCCCTACCCAGACTGTCCCTACCTGCTACTGGACGTGCGCGACAGGGATGAGTACGACCAGTGCCACGTGATCAGCGGTGAGCTGCAGGTCATTTGGCCCAGTGGGGCCCGTGATCCGGGGCCTGCGGTGCCGTTCTCACAGGTGTGCCTCTCCCATTCGGCAGCTCACAGCTACCCCGTGGCCACTCTGTCGCGGACGATGAACCCCTACACCAAGGAGGTGCTGGACTACGTATCCACACGTGTGCATGATCCCTGAGCATCTGCAGCAGTTCCAGTCTTGTTAAGTGTGCTTTCTGTTTAAATGTCTGAAATGGTCTCGTTACCGTGTGATGACTTTACCATGTGTGATATTTGGGAGCAGTGTGTGGCTCAGTGGGTTAAGCCTCTGTGCCTGTGATTAAAAGAGCACTGGTTCGACCCCGGCCTCGCCATGTCTGCCTGTCCTTGAGCAAGACCCTTAACACCCAGCTCCCTGAATGCCACACCGAGTGGCTGCCCTTTGCGGCCAGCTTGCTACAGAGAGCTAGTTGGGGGAGGCGTACAGAGAATTTCCCTGCTGGGATCAGTTAAGTATCAATTACGATTATTTACCCACGAATAGTATTAAGCCTTAACCGAGCACTGCAGAAAAACGCTCCTGGTAAGATTATTATTCTGTACGATGAGGACGAGAGAATTGCCTCCCAGGCTGCGACTACTATGTGTGAACGAGGCTTCGAGAACCTCTTCATGCTCTCTGGAGGTGAGCTCTCTTTGACCCTCATGCCTGAGATGGGTCAGTTATTGCTGAAGGTTGTTCAGATGCCTTCTCCCAGTCAGACACAACAAAGGCTGCACTGATACTGCAGGTTCAGCAGTCTGCCTTTGGCTTGTAGGGCTGAAGGTGCTCGCACAGAAGTTTCCAGAAGGCATGACCACTGGCACCATCCCGGCCCGTTGCCTGCCCTCTCCCTCAAATGCTGGACGGCCACGGCACTGTAGCTCCCGCCCTGTAGAGAAGCCGTCCCACCCCGCAGAGAAAAAATGGCGTTTTACCCATGAAGATCTGAGCAAGATCCAGATCCACCTGGAGGAGATGCTGATATCGACAGACAACAGCAGTGAGTAGCCTGGGAATCAGCTAAACATACCATCTGAGAAGAGGGAGTGTCTCTCTTCTACGTTAAGTGTAGATGTGCCTTTGAGACCCTTGAAACAAACGGTGTCGTGCTGCTCAGCTCATATTTCTCTTGGTAACAGAGCTGAGACCCCTCTACTCCACTTAATGTTCACTTATTTGATGTCTTTGATAGAGCATTTGTGTGTCTCTGTGTCTGCTTCTGCCCATTCACACACACATGTCTTCCAGGTCGGCTCAGCCAAATGTCCATCTCCCGTGCTGAGTCCCAAACTTCCAGCGCAAGATTCCGAAAAACTCCCTCAGTGGCGGGTTCAGAAAGCGCCAGGTCACAGAGCAGTAGGCCCTGGAAATAACATTCCCAAACAAAGCCGTCCATTCCCAGTAACTGCACAGTTCTGTACCGACTCCCAGGTCTTGTTTGCACACCTCACCTGTGCTTTTCAGGTTTGCTTTATCCCTTCAGTTTGATCATGCTTTACAGTTGCTGAAGTGTCTGTTTTTGTTGATCGTATATAACAGGTTTGTGTTTATACTATGCATCAGACTAGCAAAAGTGAAAAACGTATTACAACAATGTCGATAGGTTATCTAACAAAACATTCGTCCTATAGCCTTACAAACCTGCTTTTATATTTGTAACTGGTTTACATGTAGCTATTTAATGATTCTCTTTACCGAATATTTGTTCTTAGTGTTTTAATTGTATTAGTCCTTAACCTTTTTGTTAAAATAATAATAATTCTCAGCATGGAAACTGAGTTTACACTTCTGGCATTTATTAATGATTATGGCATTAAATCACAGTAACTTTTCTTTGTCCACAAGAAGGTTAAAACTATAGCTCTATTTTGCTGTGTGAAATAATGGTCTGCCTGCTTCCGAAAGAAGCAAACTTACCTTTAAAAACATTTTTACAGAAAAGTTCTGCTCCCAAGATTGTGCTTAAATAAAATGCATTTTTAATGGTTTAAAGGAAAGGACAGCAGCCTCTGTATATTGTAATCAGTCTTAGCTGCTAATGCAGTCTTCTTATTTGTCATTCTTGCAAAGGTGGATTTGTTCATTTAGGAATGTAGTATGTAAGCATCAATGCCCATTGAGCAGATGCTGGCATGATGGGGTTACAATTCAGTACATGTTGTCCTTGGCATGCTGCATAATGACCATCAGAGCTAGCCAGGTCTCCTCTGCTGTTGGAATGATCTGATTGGCCGGCAGAAGGAAGCCGTAGCGCCCAGTGTCACGCAGCTCGAAGGTGTACGAGTACTTGATGCCCTGCTTGTAGGTCCAGTCAATGGTGCCACCGCTGGCTTGGTCTGAGAGAGACATTGGACAGATGAAGAACAGCTGCCGGCATTTGGCAAAAGTGTAAGAGAACCAACATGAAAAAGGTTACTAACAGATGGTGTTGATGATGCTCCCGTATCTGTACGACGTTCCGTAGAGAGATGCCAGCTCAGTAATGGCTTTCTTTGCGAGTTCATGCTATAAAGAAACATGTTTCAGGAAAAATTTAAATGTCCTTTAAATACATTAACCAAGAGAACTTAACCACATCAGAGTGTTTAAATGAGCATTGTAAGCACCATGCAGACCTACTAACATTACAGGTTAGTTAGTGTTGAGGATAAACTCTGGCTGACTCACCAGCTCAGGCTGGTCAGGCACTGGGGTCCGGGTGTATCCATAGGGATACATCAACATCTGTGAGTAGCTGTGGATGGACACAAAGGCTTTCAGGTTCTGGTGTGAGTTCACAAAGTCTACAATATGCTTGACCTCGGGCTCTGAGTTGGCCTTGGGTCCGTGGTACGTTTCAGAACATGGGTTGGCACTTGCACCAGCACCTGTGCAGGGAAACACACAGAACCAGAACGTGTTTAGCTTCTGATGTGCAGATTTGCTGTAGTACACCATTATTGGAATATACTGCATACTTCCAAATCCAGCATCCCAGTTTCTGTTGGGGTCAACCCCAACACAAGTAGATCCAGGGTTGGGCTTTCTGGTCTTACGCCACATACGGTTCTATAAACACACATTGCATATTACTTGTAAAACCAGATTTCTTAGCTACAGCTAAGTGATTGTGTTAGTGGTCACCCCTTTGGTGGACCTACAGAGGTGTGGGTGTAGTAGAAGCCGTCGGGGTTGGTGACGATCTCCAAGAAGATGTCCATCTCATTGAGGATTGCAGTGAGGGTGGCGTCATGCCCATAGTCATTCACAATCTGTTCATAGGACAACAGCATTTATTGAACTATGTTATTTTTGTCCTTGTAATGTCCTGGATAGCAATATCTGAATATATAAGGCATTGGGTTTTTCATCTATGGGGCCAGGTCTCATGTTCAGGTGTAATATTTTCAAGAACAACTCCCTCAAATCTCTAAAGTGGTTCGTAATACTTATCTATTGTGTTGACAGTCAACCATTTTAAGTCACAAAAGTCATGTTCTAATTAGATTATGAGTATAGGGTTACAGAGGCAACGCCTAGAGCCTGCAGCTTTATTTCAGGACAAATGTGTACATGTTTATGTACTATGCCAGTATCATCATCAAAATATGGAAAGTGAGTATTGTGTAACTATCTCAGAAAGAGTCCATGCAGTGATATAACAACTGGCTGTGACTGAGTGAGAGCAGCAGTGAAGGGATGCTCACCTTCTTAGCGAACCAGGTTCCACTGGCCTGGGTGACCCATTCCCTGGAATGGATACCGGTGTCGATCCAGATGCCAGGGCGGTTTGATCCACCGGTGCTAAACTATGAGTGAGAACAGAGATTTCACAAATTACCAGTAAGATGTGACTGGATGCAAAGGTAAGTTCATTACGCTGGTAAGCTTTGGCTCATCTCACTGACTGCAGATACACATTTAAGCTCCCCTCCCTCCCAGATGATGATGTACCTTCAGCACATACAGCGGACGATTCTCATAGCTGTTTCCAATCTGCAGCTTGCTCACCAATGTGGGATTTTCAGCCACAAGCATGTCCATGAAAGCATAGATCTGAACACATGAGGAAAGTATATTAAAGGAGGGTTGATCTCTCCTACTATAGGGCCAATTGTACAGTTCACACAGGGCTTTGAGTCTGACCTCACTTAGGGTGTGGTACATGGCATAGTCATAATTGTCTGTGCTTCTTGGCTCTGTGAAATGAGGACTTTGCATCTCACGTTGTTCCTCATCCAGAATAACCTTCACAACAAAAGTTTTAAGTAATTTTGTCATTACAATGTATGCAGGGACAAGAACTTCCATGTTTCATATCTTCTTTCAAAACTGCTGTGTTTGCATCTTTCCTGTACCTGTAAGTCCTTGATCATGATCGAATATTGGATGTTATGGAATTCCAGGAAGGTCTTGACCATCGGAATGCTGTTTAAAGGAACGTGAATATCCACAGGGAGGGCAGGCTGGCTCGCTTCTCTCCAAACATCCAACTAGAAGTAAAAAGGCTGTTTTAAACTCATTTGCTTCTCCATGATTAGTTTTACTGTACTGCATTGCACTGCACAAGCAGTCTTCTGGAGCAGTTACTGTATGATGTTAATGCTGTGGTGTTTTTTCATAATCTGCTTCTTGTCCGCAATGTAGCATAGGTACATTTAATAAATGTATTTCAATGACGCACTGCACAGCCACTTTTCCTAACCGGTGTGTTGAGGGGAATGTAAATCTGGAGTATGAGTTAGGGAGATATATGCTGCCATGTGAGTTCCACCTGCAGATCCTCCATCTGAGTCAAGTCCTGCAGCAGCGAGATCTGCACCTCATCCTTGGCCAATATTCTCAGTACCTGATCACTGAAGAAAAAGCACTGGGTTATAAAAAAAAAAAAAAAATGTGTGTGTGTGTGACCTTTGCTCTTAACTATTTTAAAATGGTATTTACTCCATTCCACCATATATTTTGGTAACACTTTACTTGAGGGGGCACAAATATTGTAGTAGTGCACTCTTACTTAATGTATTAATTAACCAG
>JAABNX020000070.1:31425420-31435789 GCA_015163995.2 Mormyrus lacerda
TGTATTATTATCATTAGAGAGTATAATTCTACTTACCATTAATGGGATACATTTATTATTATTTTATTTATTTTTAAATTATTTTTTTTTTTTAATTTTTTACGTGGTCAGCATCGCGGGCCGCAATTGCATTTGTGACGGGCCACGTGCGGCCCGCGGGTTGAGAACCACTGCCTTAACCAAACACAAGTACTACACCAGAATATAGCCAGTGGTACTTTTGTGACCGTCCCTGTCTTGTACTGTCCATCAAGAATGCGTTGGTACGGTATATGACCAAAGTGACAAAAGTCTAAAGTTTGCTGATACATTTTGATCACAGGTGTGACCTCAAAAAGAAAATTTTAACTTATTGAAGATGTGTTTTGTACTGAAGACAAAGTACAGAGATATTTACAGAGCACCCATTCATTCTATAATTATTAAATATTATATAAAACTATTTAATTCTAACCTGTATTTTCACCTTTCCTGTGAAATGAATGTAACAATTTTCTTGATTGTAGTTGATTATTTTTCGGTTTTTATGCAGTCAGTAGTTTTTAACTGAATTACATGCTATTTGTGTTATTCGTTTACTCCTCGTTTATTCGTTTATTCCTCAACCTGGCACTAATATAATCAGCACTTTTGACTCTATAACCATTCTCCAGGGCTACTCTTCCATTATTAACTATCAGTTCATTGCACCAATATGATTTCTGCTTTTGACAATTATTTTACAACAAAGTATGAGCACGCTATTCAGATACACGTAAAGTCGGAATAAAAATAGGTGAAGGTGACCAAACTGCTGTGCCATGACTCATTTTGAGCTGTGTCGAGATTTGTCAAACACTGCAATTCAGAAGTTATATCCATGGAAACATCTGCAAAAAATGTTCAGTGTTCGGACAGTCAGTTTCCATTAAACTAAGGATCCTGTATGAAAACAGCCTGTGGTTGTGTTCTCAGTACTGATGCATGCAGTGTAATAAAATGGCTGTAAATTTACAGCAAATATTCAACAGTATGGTTCTGTAATATTGTTTTACGGTATTTTACAGTATTATGCAATGCATTGCGTGTATAAATGATATTCAGAGTACACTTACAGTAAAATCAAAGTTATACTATAAAAATTGAAAAGTACCTGTATTTTTCAAAATACGTACATATTATTGCTGAATTATACATTACTTATTTTATTCAGTTTAGTTTAACATGTTTAATATAAATATTTCAAATGTATTATTTAAACTTTTAACAGTTTTATTTATTTTAAAATATGAGTATTTTCATAGTTATCAGCAATATTTGATACATTATTGTGAAGTAAGGTGAGTTTGGTGTTTAGAAGGCGTGTGCTGTTTGAACTGAAACAGGCGCGAGGGACCTTTCTTTGAGTCTCCATTTAACACAAACAATTGGATGTCGATTTGTGCTGTTTGTAAAGCTACTAAACATTTTTCTACATTTAATGCAATTTTCTGACATTTAGCTAGAAGTCATTGGTGTTGTGGATCATCAGATTTTTTTGCTGTGTAGATTATTTTCAAAATGTAAGTGTTAAAACACTTTACACCCCAGACAGACACAAACACCAACAGATAGACACACAAAGTCCAGCACAAACAAATCACACAGACAAACATACTGATAGATTTCTTCAGTGAGACCTCAGGTTCTTTTAGAGATTAATGAGGCAGGTTCCCTAAGCTTAAGCAGTTTATTTAGAAAATTTGTATTTGTAAGTTGTATGAGATAACATGAGCAAGTAGCAAGGACAGAAATAAACAAAAATAAAAATATGAAAGATATATAAAAAAATATAAATGAGTGAACTAAATGAAAATGATTAAATAACTACAAACTAACTAGGGAAATCCCTCAATACTCACAGACAGAATGATACAGACATATAAACAAATATACACTCATACCCACAGATACAAACACTGACATACACAAAAATAAACAATTTTCCTTGTACATATTGATTGATTGTGCATGTTTTTTTCTCTCAGAAATGTCTTCAAAATAAACCCAGAGAGAAGGTCAACGGCAAGGAGAGGAAAAATGAAGAGCAAGAAGACGGGAAGGTTATTCCAGAAGAAGTCTGTTACCATCAGCCCACAGGTTTGCTCTCTAATTACAAAGCTCACTCAGTTTGAATGGGACTTCATATAAGGTACCTGAAGCAGTTTATTCATGCACATAAAGCACTATTTTAGGATATTATATTCATTTATACTTTTGTGTCTGTCTGAACTTTTTGCAAACCACATTTCAATGAGTTGTCGGAAGTGATGTGAAATTTACCTGTGAAATTAAAATAGTTGATAGTCAGCAGGGTTTATTTATTGCTTGTGTGCTTCACTGTTTGTATGGACTCTGCTTAAAGTGACCACCTATGGAAGACTGCTTCTATTCCCTTCACATACTATTGCTCATGTAATCTTGATGTTAGTTTGTTTATTGCTTAATTATTTTAACAATTAGTTTTGAATTTTTGAAAATCACAATTAAAAAAAATAATAATAAATGACATGATGGTGAAACATAGGAAATGTAAGGAATTGTTGAACATTTTCCATTAACATGTTTATACAAAAATAACATTTTTGTAAACTAAGTGAAAATATTCCATTTTCAAAACTAAGTGAAATATGTTATTTCTAAAAACTTACAGTAGAGACCTATACAGAACATATTTATGATTTCAGTGTATTTTCTGTGTATGTATCAAAAGTTTATAGCATATAACAAGTCAGTTAAATCGGTCATTGTCTACCTGGAAGCTGGATGGCATAAGATACACTGTAGGTTAGATGGCATGCATGCATTGTTTCATTAATATACCTTAACATAAGAAAATTACAGTAAGTATAAACTGCACATAAAGGCATGCAAACTATTATAGTAAAAAGTACAAGTGTACTCTAGTATTACATTAATTCACATACTGTAGATATACTGCATTGTTATATTAAGATATTACATTAAATTACATTAAAACTGAATACAGTAATGGACTGTAAATTAAATGCACCCCAGTAGACCCCAGTTACTTCAGTTAAGCTCAAGGCTTTACCAGGTAAAAACAACTTGACCTTTTCATGATCATTTTTGCGATTACATCATCTCCTTCAAAACACCTTGTCTCACTTTTCCTGACTCTTTGGCTCCATATTTAGATAAGTTCCTTATAACTATTTACTACTGTAGACCCACTTCATAAATCCATTAGTAATTACTGATTGGATTTATATGATTGCGAAATGTTTGATTTTTCTCCCACACTGCGCAATTGATACAGAGGTTTCACTGCGAGTCATCTAGTTCATTAGTAGACTTAGGTTTAGTTAAACGGCAAGGCCCATAACAGGTACAGATGAGTGATCAGTGCAGAACATCACGTCTGGTCACCTAAATAAACCACTGAAAGATGCAGATTGGTTTTTTACGGCTATGATAGCGTGCTGTGGAGGAGAAGGCTGTGAGCAGAGAGGAAGCAGGGGATAAGGAAGCGGGGATAAACCTGTAGTAGGGCGCATACTGGCAGGTCTAACACAAGGGCAACACGCAATGCTAAATTAAGACAGGAATCCTGTCATTCACTTATTTTACCCGGCTGTTTTTGCCGTTTGACTGTCGTCTGATTATCCCCATCTCCACCTTCACCGAAATAATCCAGACAGGTTTTAGCCATATCATTCATGGCTTTACATTTAGCGGCAGCAGAGCTCAGTTTGCGGATGATCCCTTGCGCTTCGCGGAGGGGTGTGGCGCCATCCCCCTCCATGCATTTAATACCATCCCAAAGCGGGACGCGCTCCAGTCCCCCAGCAGCTCCGTCTTTACACTTTCTATGTTAACCCTTTTTAAAATAGTTTTTTAATTCGTACTTTATCAAGGATTAGTGGAACATATATAGTGCAAAAAATAAAGACATGGATAACGACAGCATGAACGAGAACACGCTGCAGGATGTGCACACGAAGGAGATAGACCTCGTAAATCGGGATCCCAAGCACTTAAATGATCATGTGGTAAAGGTATGTGGACGCATCTAACGCACAAGGTTTTTTAAACTAAAAAAAAAACTTTTAAAACTTGAAAAAACTAATTTAAAAACTTTTAATAATAAAATGGAGCTCCTTAAGTCTACGCTGTGGTAGTTTTAATTGTAATATCTACAATATAATATTGTAATATAGTATTAATTTACAACACGCTTATAGATTGTATGGGGATAACGTAAACTTTGCCAGATCGTGTAAACACAGATGACATTTGAAAGCAAGGTGCTCACACTCATCAATGAACCCCATGATCAGCTTCTTGAATAAAGAAACCACTATATGACAGTGGTTATACTTATGTATTAAAGAAATAATATTTAATGCATCGTTAGCGCTACATTTTCACGGGGATTTAACCATATTCCCGCACCAATCGCCGAAGCATGCCTATCGCACCCCAGTAAAAACAAAGTCAGTATGATCGCTCGTTGTAGGGGCAGCCAGTAAATACTGTCTTTGCTGCGTGGTGTTCGTTACAAAAACAGATGGGAAAAGTAACTCTGCTTAACATGATGTCACTGAAGTAGCCGCAGGTGGTAAACATAGAGATGCGGATGTGGAATGAGGGATGACCTGTAATTATAACCTTGCGCCACCGGTCAGGGTGCAGACCATCGTAATGCCGCTTGCAAAGCAGCGACAAAATTTCTGTCACCAGAAATACTAACGTCATAGCGGCTCCCTGGCTTTGCACAGACAATCACAGCTGCATGTGAAGTAACCTGAGAATTCATGGCATTGAATCTGGCAAATTCAGCCAAGGAGAATCATCTGTCGCCAGCATACATTTAGTAACATGAAACATCATTTTATACTGTAAGTATGACTGTTTGACCATTATCATCTTGCAGTGGGGAGGTACAGGTCAATGGTCACTGATTTTGTGAAGTTCAGGATGTGGAAGCAGCAGGACGGTGTATTCAGAAGCAAAATGGCTGCACCTCATATCACGTCACAGGGCAACATTTGATTACATTTGATTATTTGATAAGTAACATTTGACTACCCACCAACTATCACCAGCCCCTCCTGGGGAACTCATTTAGCTCTCTTAACAAAAACAAAAGACTTCAGTGAATGTCAGCGCTGAGTTATACATCCCATAACCCTACATCAGGGCGCTCTCTTACTGAAATGATGCACTGTGAGGAGGATCCACATGCTGGGCAGACTTTAACAACAGGGCATCACTCCCAGATGTTTAATACATTCAGAATCATTTAATCTCAGCAGATGTGCCAAAGTTCCTGCTCCGAAGGCTTGTCCAGACATCATGACTGTGCAATATTACCAGACTCCAGCTCCTTGGCACCTTTTTTATATAGCAGGTGTTTTATCCAAAGCAATGGTGAAGTCAGTCCTGGAGCAGTCGCTAGTTAAGGACACTCTGCCAACCACAGGACTTGAACCATCGTGGTCATGCTGTTCATAGGCATATGCTAAACTACGTTCTATCCTAATCTCAGCAGCGGGGACAGGTCGATGTGTCTGTCTGTCTAATCCAGTGGAGAGATGGTTCACAACATGGTCACACCTTCTAACAGCTGTATATGAACAACATGAAGCTGTCATCCATATGAGCACCTCACAGTTTGCAGTGTCCATCGCTGGACAGTGTCCTCATCACCATGACATTTTCTCCTCCTCCTCCAGGTGGACTTTGAGGATGTGATTGCTGAGCCCGGTGGCACCTACAGCTTCGACAGTGTGTGGAAGGCCAGCTTCACCACCTTCACTGTCACCAAGTACTGGTGCTACCGGCTGCTGACGGCATTGGTGGGCATCCCACTGGCCCTGGTCTGGGGAATTATCTTCGCCTTCCTCTCCTTCCTGCACATCTGGGCTGTTGTTCCATGTGTCAAGTGCTACTTGATCGATATCCAGTGTGCGAGCCGGGTCTACTCCATCTGCATCCACACCTTCTGCGACCCCTTCTTCGAGGCCAT
Source organism: Mormyrus lacerda (assembly GCA_015163995.2). NCBI lineage: Eukaryota > Metazoa > Chordata > Actinopteri > Osteoglossiformes > Mormyridae > Mormyrus > Mormyrus lacerda. The sequence continues at coordinate 31,431,431 of JAABNX020000070.1, forward strand.
TGGCAAGTGTTTCAGTGGCATCCACATGCGTCTCACTAAGGAGGTGTGAGGAGGATGCAGATGCAGGCATGAGGAGCACCACACTTGCTAGAGAGAGCACTTGATATTGCCCACAAGGGCAGACAGCGGGGGGGAGGCGGGGTCTAGCGGCCACCCCCCCCTCTTTGCCAGCAGACTCATGGATGCTTTCTCTCTGCCTAAGTTCATTAACATGGATAAAGAACAAAATCCATGGCTTCCTTTGATTCTCTTATTCTCCATCCAGGGCATTCTGGGATGTCCCAGCGTTGTCCATCTAGCTTCCCACAGACACCGTCTTGCATGTGCCTGCCGCTACCTCATTGTAGGCATCTTTGGCCATTGCAGAGGGCCCTGTTTGTGCACTACACTCAACACCACAATGTCAAACTGGAGGCTTCAGATCGGCAGAAAGTTGGCTGCCAAACTGGCTTTCTCATCCGCTGTTGTTCATGCGAAGCTCATATCCTCGGCCTGGCTTGACCCATGTGTCCATTGCACTCCATGACTGCTACAGTACATTTGATACTGACTGCTTAGTGTAGCATTGGCCCCGGAGTGCTTTGCGTAGCTTTCTTTATCCATGGCCTGCCTAGCGTACTGCCAGCTCCAGACCACATAGCCTTGCATTAGCCCTGGACCACTTAGCATAGCTTTAGCCCTAAACCACATAGCCTAGCATTAGCCCTGGACCACTTAGAGTATCATTAGCCCTAGACTACATAGTATAGCATTAGCCCCGGACTGCTTAGCATAGCTTTAGCCCTAGAATCACCACAGATTCCTCCCCCCAGTGAAGACTGCAACCTAAGCTGCCCTCATCCACACAAACCTCTGCAAGGTGCGAAACACGTGGCGTCCTTCTCACGATGGAAATGAAAGATGTTTTTGCTTCTTTTATTGAGTCTAATCCACCATGTATATGAGCATTATTTAACATCTGTAAAAACCTGCAGCACTGACAGCTCTTTGTCAGAGAAAGCAAAGTGGCACGTGCAGACCTTGTGACCCGGGGCTGCCGTATATCTGACAGGAGTCACACTCTGTTTGACTGCTGTTCCTGTAGCTGGACCATGTTTCATGATAAAAGTGATTATATTAATACTGTGCTTTTGCTGAACATTACAGCTGGATGCATTAAAAGATATAATGAATCACATACAGATTGCTCCACTTCTTTACTAGTGGCTTGTAAGAAAAAAACTTTAAATATCTTTTATTAAAACTCTGTAATTGGATAATAATATACACTTGCATTGCACTGGCATCAGCAGCATAGAAAGTGGCTGGTTGCATGGCCAGGATAACAATGCTGGTAAAATTTTATATGAATCTATTTTAAAAATGTCTCCCCATGTGTGATGACAGTAGTGATCGGAAACAGTGAGTCTCTATACAGGGAGAGTTTCTGGTGATGGTGGCTTTGTAGGTCTGCAGGACAATAATGATACTGCTAAGGTTCACCTCGGTCTCAGCACAGCTCCAAACCCTGAAGGACTGGGCAGAGACAGAGCCCACACACCATGGGAGGCCACTTTCCACATTTCTGGCACCATCAGCAAGAGACAGAGGGGATCACAGTGACTTATTGCCCTTCGCTGTAAAGTTTGAAGCTTCACTCCATACTTGCATTCTGCTCTCACCGCAATGTTTAAAAAAGCAGAAAGACACTGGTCACTTCACTTCTCACTTAATTCACCTTCAGTTCAGATTTGTGACAATCACAAAACCATCCAGGTGGTCAGACACACCGACAATGTAGTAAATCACACTAATCTCCCCAGACATACCAACAACACAGCAAATCACGCTAATCTCCCCGGAGATACCAACAACACAGCAAATCACGCTAATCTCCCCAGAGATACCAACAACACAGCAAATCACGCTAATCTCCCCAGAGATACCAACAACACAGCAAATCACGCTAATCTCCCTGGAGATTAGGCAAACCAAGTTTGTTTATATGACACAGAAGCCATTTGATGTGCTTCACATAAAACAAGATCAAATAAAAGTTATTAAATTGTAATTTAAAAAACAAAACAAGTAAAACTCAATTCAAGTAGCAGTAATTAAAAATTACAAATAGAAGACACAAATAAAAGTAAAAGAAAAAGCAACCACATGGATTAGCAGTGATAATCAAAGGCACCATTCATGTTTAACATGCCATGCCTGGGAAAAAAATCATGTGTTTGTTCACAGGTCAAACTTTTTCTGTCTGTATCTTCAGCAGTGAAAAGTCAAAGAGAAAATCGTAATCACCTGACAAGCTGAGAGCCAACTTCAAGACTCACATGCCATAAAATTGGTTGATGATAAATGTAATCCTGTAGACTTTACAGAAACACACTATAGCCCACCTGCCATGCTGATGCAGGGCCACCGGACTCTGGGATTCTTTAGGGCAAAAATTCACAGCTGGAGAATTATAAGTATATTATAACAAGAGAATCCAGTGAGCAGACAGAACAGAAGAAATAATCATAGTGTGTGAGCCTGTAACCTCGTTCATTTGGGAACGATGTTTATAAAGCCCAGATCTTCTGCAGTGACCCTTAATGTCTCCATAAGTATTCACATCTTTCCACAATTGCAATCATATACCTTATTCCTGGAAAGAATTCATGTAAGAAAAAACAGCATGAGAGACAGAGGCTGCCTTGCTTGACACGGCTGTGTCTGTTACACTAGAGGGCTGACAAATAAACAAACACCAGACCATAATCTCATCTTAACAAAAGTCAGCATGGTGTTCCTGGTGAGGACAGTGACAGAGAATATGGCAGGGCAGAAAATTATTATGATCCTCAAATAAAGCAGTCTTTAAACTTTGCTGCAGTACTGAACTTCAGGAGTTCACGTTCTCCATCCCTGTCTAGCTTGTCTCTGCATCACCACTCTCTAAGCAGAGACTGCGATGAGTCGTGTGACATGTAGAAAAGATCATTGACTGCCAGTCCCCTCTGCTTGATGACCTTTGCCATCTAGGATGAGAGAGAAATCTGGGAAATACTTCCTGGCCCCTCACACCCAGGCCACTGCCTCCGAAACTAGGCCCCGCCGGAGCCGCTCCTTCCCCAGGCCACTACCTGCAAAACTAGGCCCCGCCAGAGCCGCTCCTTCCCCAGGCCACTACCTGCAAAACTAGGCCCCGTCAGAGCCGCTCCTTCCCCAGGCCACTACCTGCAAAACTAGGCCCCGCCAGAGCCGCTCCTTCCCCAGGCTGCTGCCTGCAAAACTAGGCCCCGCCAGAGCCGCTCCTTCCCCAGGCCACTACCTACAAAACTAGGCCCCGGCAGAACCGCTCCTTCCCCAGGCCACTACCTCGGAAACTAGGCCTCGCCAGAGCTGCTCCTTCCCCAGGCCACTACCTGCAAAACTAGGCCCCGTCAGAGCCGCTCCTTCCCCAGGCCACTACCTGCAAAACTAGGCCCCGCCAGAGCCGCTCCTTCCCCAGGCTGCTGCCTGCAAAACTAGGCCCCGCCAGAGCCGCTCCTTCCCCAGGCCACTACCTACAAAACTAGGCCCCGGCAGAACCGCTCCTTCCCCAGGCCACTACCTCGGAAACTAGGCCTCGCCAGAGCTGCTCCTTCCTCAGACCGCTGCCTGCAAAACTAGGCCCCATGAGAAGCTCACTGGCCCCTGTCGCTCCTTTCTGTACTTAGTTACCCACTGTAATCCATACTTCTATAGATGCCATGCCTTTCTGCACAATCCCAAACTGTGCTCACCCTACTTTATATCTCTATACGTCATTTTGTTAATTATCAGCACATTTTCTTATTTTGTATCTCTCTTTTTACCTTTATAATATTTATTGTTTTGTGTATTTTTTGTCTTGAGAGTATGAAATTGTGTACTCCTGCCACCACCAAAACAAATTCCTTGTATTTTTCGCCCATGGCACAAAAAAGGGTCTAATTCAAATTCCTGTATATGCTGGATGTAGCTGATGCTGCCATCTTCTGGTGAGCTTTCAGAAATGCAACACAAACAATATTTAAAGCAAGCACTAAACAGGCAGGGTTTAGGTATAGAAACTAGTGACTGCCAAATGAAGCTTCATAAAACGTTTGCTGTCTATTCTGAGCCCACTGCTCTCTGTTCAAAAAGGGCTCATAACCCCAAAGCAAACCAAGTGTGCCGTTTAGTGGGCTCAAAAATTCACCTGGGAGTTCTGATATCAAATTCAGAGATTGAATGGCCCAGAATTTTGTATGATTACCCACAAGCCTGTGCTGCCATGCCCCCTTACAGGTCACAGTTAGAGACTCATCACGCCCCATCAATAAACAAGCCTACGGCTCACAGTTAGAGACTCATCACGCCCCATCG
>JAABNX020000070.1:31462697-31479003 GCA_015163995.2 Mormyrus lacerda
TACCATCACACTGTGAGTACCAGAGGACTACACGCATGCACGGTCACAAACACGCATACCATCACACTGTGAGTACCGCAGAATTATACGCATGCATGGTCACACACACTCACACACTCACACAAACACAATGAGCTTTTAAAAACGTGAAGGGCAGACATACAGGCCCCTGTACCTTGACCCCTCCCTCAAGATGGCATCCAATCCCTCACAGCTATAACCTGATGATGGAGTGCTGGCACCCGAAACCGGAGCGGAGGCCCCCCTTCTCCGAGCTGGCGTCCCGCATTGCCACCATCTTCTCCAGCTTCAGCGGCGAGCACTACGTCACGCTGAACACCACGTATGTCAACATCGACAAGGTCACACCCTACCCCTCTCTGATCTCCTCTCAGGGCAACCTGGACAGGCTGTGCTGCACCTGAGCGACGCCAGTGGGGCCTCTCTCAGCCTGAGTGCGGCATGGCGTGACCCACTTATCCGCACAGAGCCAGTAACCACTTCAGGGTGAGCTGCTGCCCCATCCCTGACTTTTGGAAATTTTGAGGGACCATCGTAGGGGGTATGAGGATGGGAGGGGCTGAAATGTAACCTCTTTATGTGGTCTGCAGTCACTGTGTGCTGAGTATTGCTAGCTGTGTGACTCTTGTTATGCATGTATTTCCAGTCCACTGTACTGACACAAATCTCACAGTGCTGCTGGTATCTGTACAGAGTGTAGTATTTATGAATCTGGAATCCCTAGAAAAAGAGCATATTACTAGTTTTGCCTGCAGTACACTGGTCGGTTTGTAATTATTTTGATGTTCTGTAAATACCATGTTAGACAGTATTGAGGAATTTACTTTTATTTGTGAAAATGTATGTATTCTCTCACTTGTTTTTTATACTGTTTGTATAAGCTACTGATAGAGTAGCTGTGAGACCATCGTTCTATGAATATTTCAATGAACTGAAAGCGCTGTACTTTTATGAGAGTAATTAGAGAAAAATGCCAGGGATTTGTCTGGTTTCTTGGTTTGTATATTGTGAAATGGTATCAATGTGTATACAGCTGGAAGGGCAGCTACTGTACTGTTAACTCAAGTGCCACTCTTTTGAAATAAGTGTCTTTTTGGAAATCTGTTCATTGGCTTATTTCCTATACTTGTGACATTGATGTTGAGTATTTATATTGAGAGCTGTCTCCTCCTTTGGGACGATCTGTGATCGATGGTACTTTGTCTACCTTATACGCTCTCTATGCTTTACTGTAATAGAGCTTCATTGTAATAATTGCCCTTTTCTCCGTGTCTTCTCTGTGGTGTCTTGTGCTATAACAGTTTACCCAGGTTAATATTACCTGACAGTCCACAGGTCCCTGGGCATGTGTGAAGGTGTAAGACAGACATTAACATTTCACATTCATCATTAACATTTGTTTCTTTGGTTAATGATCTTGTGCACACTGACTTTTTTCCCTGTCCGTATGCACACCTCTGTCATTCCTGTTACTGCTTAACCTTTAACAGTCGAGTGTCTTGAAGTCAAGGTCGGTTGCTATGGTGATCTATAGCTCCTCTTTGTGACAGTTTAACAGGGGTGTGCTGAGAGCGTGTACAGGCTTTGTGATGCTCTGCTGTCCACCCTAATGACTCTCATCAGTAACAAACTGCTTTATGTACATGTGCATCCAGAATGCAATTTCTGTGGTGAAGCAGCAGCAGAATCACCCTGTTCACAGCTGGGTCACGTGTCCCTGTAATGCTAAGCTCATTCCCACCTGCTTAAACTGCACATCTGGAAAACTGACAACATACCCAGCAATATGCAGCCTCTCAGCATTGGCCCCTTTACCTTCAGGACTTCACAGCTTTTCTGTTCAGCATTACCAAGCTGAACAGCTGCGTGTCTCTGTGGAGCCCGAGCGTGTGAAGCAGGGCAGCCGAGCATGCCAATCCCTGCCCAGGAGGGGTGGGGCAGATGTCAAAGAAGAAAAAAGAGAAGTACTGCTCCAGCGCTGAGAGAGCCAGGAGGGGGCATTCCTGCAGCTGTAATTCCATCACTCCTTCACACAATGCTCTGTCACACCGGGGCGCCGGGGCAATCTCAGTACGCCAAGCGGCTCTGTCATGCGGGGGTGCGGGGGCAATCTCACTACGCCAAGCGGCTCTGTCACACCGGGGCACCAGGGCAATCTCACTACACCAAGGGGCTCTGTCACACCGGGGCAACCGCACTACGGCGAGCGGCTCTGTCACGCGGGGGCACGGGGGCAATCTCACTATGTGGGAGCGATCACACAAAGCCTCATTGCGGCTCTATCCTGCAGGGGAGTGGGAGAGATCGCATGACGCTGCATGGTGGCTCTGTTATGCTGGGGCATAAGGGCTATCATGGGAGCATGGAAGAGATCACATGACACTATGGTTTGTGCCACTCCAGGGCCTGGAGGTGATTCAACGCCCTTCCAAGCTCTGGCACATGTGCAGTGTAAATGACCCCCTGTGCTCTTTGAACAGCTGCCCATGTAACATCCCATTATTTAAGAGCGGAGAGATATGATGATGTTGTGTGAGAAAGACCCTCTTTTATTAGTGAATTGTGATATAAATCCTTTCAATTCTTTCTTGAACTCACACAAAAGATGACTAGCTACTTTGTTAGGTTTGATCAGCCTACAGTCATTTCTAGTCTCTTATACTGAGAACTATGGGGATCTGAGAATTGAGAACTTTGGAGTCAAATTAAAGGTCTGTAAAACGTACTACTGTAGCTGCATGTTTTTGCTGGAGTATGCATGCACGCTAGTTTCACAAAAAGCACTGAATCTTTAATTAAGAGTGTTAATGTGTTAATTGATAGGATCTCATTCTATAGCATATAAGAAAATGTTCAAGCAGGGTGAATTACTAGTTTAAAGTATATATAGGTAATATATTGGCTTATTCTTGCGTTTTTTTCAAAACCCGGCGTTTCAATGTTAGATGTTTGTGCCACCTAGTGGCCGGAATTTGAAATGATAGGGAGGTCTGAACGATCACACTACACCGTCATTTTATTTTATTTTTTTCTAATTTAACAGTAGTGAGTGTACAGGGGCACCCTGCTAGTAACCTGTAAAACTATAATACAGAATATATCTTTATTCTCATCGTGCAAGTATAATCATCTTGTAGAAGACTCAATAGAAACTAAGCTAAAAGAAAAAATTAAGAAATCTAAGTTACACCGATGATAACCGTAGATAATGTATTGTTTACTACTTAATTACTTATCGAACTATTATACTTTTTTCCCAGATACCCAAATTCCATCAGCAGGACAAAGTCAAGGTACTGCATCTGAAAAAAACAACAAAGATAGATTAATTCAAATTAATATTTTTCCTATAATGGACAGACTTGTAAAGGATTGAAAAACTGTAATATATTCTTGTTTAAACATAGAGTGGATACGATGACACGTACGATACCTACCACACCGTTCACGTACACTCCCCCATAAAGGCCGCGCGTTGCTTTTATCTTCGCGATTGCGCACACTGGAGTTCAATTGGTCCACGCAAGAACGGTGAAGGCGAGGTCCAATCAAAATCGCGCGTCCGCATTCCATAAAGACGCTACGCGCGCGCAGAGCCGTGTACATGGCTTTGCGTGCGCCGAGCGAGCACGCGCTGACGTCACGAGGGCTGGGGCGAGCCGCTTGTGCCGGAAGGGAAAGATGGCGGATCCTGAGGAGCATATATCCGACGAAGAGAAGGTAGGACGCGGGCTGTCATTTTACCGCACCGCGACGCTGACGACGAAGAAAGCGTGTTCAAGACAGTGGTTGTCGTGTGGAGTATTACGTGCTGAATCCACCGGGAAAGGTTCTAAGGTTCTGAAGAAAGCAGACGGCTGGGCTTGCTGGTATTTTTAGCTCCGCAGTCTCTGCCCAACTTCCGTCTGTCAGCCGGGGCTCCGTCCGACTTTCTTACACAATCCTAACCCTGCTCAGCTTGCTTCCCTCGGCCCTGCTGTGTTTCGCTTTTTCCAGTTCGGCAAGGCCCAGCCCGGTTTCTCCCCGCTTGGCTTTTCTCTATCCATGTACGGCCTTATGGCAGAAATAGGAGCCGTGCCGCGGTGACAGGCATCGCCCCCTTCCGGCCGGGGGGTTCGGGGGCACCAGGTCTGCAGTGGGGTTTAGAGCGGCCCTGGGAGCCGCGTCACCCGGGGTGTGTGCAGACATCTGGTCAGTTCTTGTGACACCGCCCATCGGCAGATGAGTTTGATGCCCTCTCTTCCGGGTGTTAACCTGAGGACCGAGCTGTGATGCACTTCGGTAATTTCTCGGAAACCCTTCGTGCAGCTGAGGATCCACAAAGCCGGACTTTCTGTCAAGCTACGGGCTGCAGGCTCAGCTCCCACACACTGACAGTGACTGGCAGTCTAAAAGGAGCAATGACTAATCAGGGAGCGCCGTTAAGCGCCGTTAAACACCATTAAATGCTGCAAAACACAATGATATACAATATTTGAAAATATCTAATGAATTATGTTATTGGTCAGATGCTTCCTTGTCATACAGAGCTTGTGGCAAACCTGCCTTAATGGTGGATGTTTTCTTGTATGGAAAATACTTTTGCATATTAAAAACATGTGCTAGTAATACGCACATGAACTTGCATGACTAAATTAGGTCACGCAAGGCAGGGCTCTGTCATTGGATCTAATCTTTCATGTTGGCTTGGCTTCCTTTTGACTTTGGTATTTTAGGTGTATCATGCTCCATAAATGAGTAGAATTTCTGCAGTGTAATGTGTTCTTCATAAGTGGCTATGCTGTTTGACTTACACATCTGACATGATTTATCTGAGGGAAGCTAGAAGAATGGACTGTCAGCCTGACATTTATCTGTCTTAAGTCATTCACGGGGGAGCCCTTGTCTCAAGCCGAAACACTTACCTTTAAGTGCATTGTTTGTGTATAAGGGCTCCGTGCCCAAATGAATCAAAGCAACTTCCCAAGCCAAGCAAGCACCAAGCCCTTGGCCAGTCTCATCGTGAGACAGCCGCCGGTGTGTTATGCTGACCCAGTTCTCACTGAAGCACCTGACAAGCAATGTAAACGCTGTCCTGGGTGTGGTGTAATTCTGCACGTGCATGCAGCTGTGCAGCAAGTGTATAAACTTGCAGCTGGATCGCTGTGCATGAAGATGCTTCTTAGTTTCTTAGCTGCTGGTTGCATGCTGCAGAATATCCCGATGCCTTGCGATAACTCTTAACTGGTATAGCACTACCGTGGGATATGTTTTAACTTGTAGAAGTGCTAACAGAAACAGTTAGTGTTTTGTTACAGTGAGTGAGGTGACATGTCAGCTGGAAGGCACATTAATTGGGGATTTAACATCATTTAAGTAGAACCACAGCCTGGCGCTCTGATGGTAGGAATACGTTTTATAATCCCTCTGTGATGACCTGATCAGAGATCAGCCGGGCTGTCCTTCCAGACTGTGATTCCACCGTAATGAGACCCATGAACACGCACTCAGACACGTGAAAGTGTCATGCAGAACTTTTATTAAACAGAGAGAGAACACAAAGAATCCTAAATCAGAATATCTGGCTAAGTTTCCCATTTTGGGCCGGTCTGGGCAGATTTGCTCACAAGCAGCCCGTAAAATGAACCTGATGCAACGAAAAGAAATACTGACAGGACCAGGTCGGATCATGAAAATGTTGTGAAACAAAGTGGTACAAATCAAGCAGGAACCTGCGAGGTACAAAAAGGGCAAGTGGTACGGATCAGTTCAGAAGCACAATGAGATCATGTCATTAAATGGTAAAAAACGATGTGGAAATAGTGATCAAAATATGACAGTTCGGTCTCATCCACCTATTTTTATACAGGTGAATGCAGGCGATATCTTGCATTTAAGCAAAATAATTGCGGTCCGCTCAAATAATCAGGTGATTATGTAATAAGTTTAATAATTATGTGCATTATATAAAATGTACATAATTTATAACTTTAAATAGAATAATAATTCAGTGATTTACATGTTATTTATAGTGTGTATTATGAAATGTATTTTGGAACATCAGTAATGTAACCTGGAGCTCAGCAGGCTGTCTTGGGCAGCGGGTTTGGCTTGTGGAAATCGCGTGGAAATCATGAATGTTTGTGTCCTGGTTTTGGTCCCTGTTTCAGAACCACTACACCACTGGATATCATTAACGAGCAAATTAAAGGGGAGTGATATCTGTGGGGTGGAAATACTGCAAAGCATAGCAGACTGCAAACTGTGCTCTACTAAACTATCAAATGGAAGTGTAAAATTAGGCTCGTGCAACACTAGCAATGTGATTAAACGTCTAAAAATGAAACACGAAAAGAATAACAATATTGTCACCAACAGTAACACTCTGCAATGACCAAACATGCAGGAAACTCTAGCACTGAGAGAAAAGGTCAATCGCTCAGTGAGAATAACAGAAGCTCTTACCCAGTATTGATCAAACACAATGTCGTAATGGTGGCATGCGGAGAGCATAATTCTTTGAGGTAGCACGCCGTATAAAGTCTGTGAACCACTGTTCTGCAAAAAATGGTATAGGTGCCTCTCTGGTTACTTTTGTTATCCTGTAATAGCCCAGTTGCTAACGGCCTATTTTGTTAAGGGCCTAATGTGTAAGTCCGGTATGGTGCTGTCCTGAATGAGCAAGTGTGTACAGACTGATATACTATCGATCCATGAGGTCTTCCGCCTACACTATTCAATTATTATTTTTTTCCTTTCTGGAACAGAAGCCAATACCGGGTGTTCTCTGTAGCGTTTCCCTGTGCCACCACAGTCAGTTTGACACAGCAGACGTCTGCTTTGTACCTGGGCAGAGGGTCAAATGTCATCTACGCACGTAACAAGTTCTTTGTATAGGTCATTACTCTAAATCAGCCCTTAGACACATGGAGGTGGGAAGTGCTCTAGAGACACGTCAGCTAGCACGGCGCTGCCTGTGGCCGTGCAGTGTTTTTTGCGTACCTGCCTGCCACGTGCTTTTGGTGTCGCATTCCTGGGAACATCTTCATGACCATTTATGGTGCTGAACTCCTGCGATGGCAAACCGGCTGCGATGTTGGTTTCACTTCTGACTGCAGTAGCAGGAAGTCTCGCAGCATGCTGGGCTTGTTGAACTGTAGCAGGAAAAGTCTTCCCCATTGTCAGCCGCCCTTTCTGGCCGTGCCTCGCGCTCTTTTGCCCTGAAACTAACCCCCTCTCCCATCTCACTGCAGGTGCGCATAGCTGCGAACTTCGTCATCCACGCCCCTCCTGGAGAATTCAATGAAGTTTTCAACGGTGAGTTTCAGACAAGCATGAAACCATAGTAATATCAAAGGTCATGGGTGAGCAGGCTCTGTCCAGTCTGTGTGTTCAGACCTCTCGGGTGGGGCGCCTGCGGGGAGGGTGTGGTGACTGAAGTGCTGATGCTGGTTCTGTCTCAAAGGCGACGGGGTTGTCAGAACCTCGAAAGTTGCAAAACCCACTTTGTCTGGTTGTGCACTGTACTACTACAGTTTAGGGGAAATGCTGTAGTTTTTTTTCTTTATTTTAGCTCCAGTGAGAGAGGGAATAAGAGACCCACAGCTCTGCTATAAGGAAGTCTCATTATTAAGCTGCTACTTGTTATTACAAAACACATCAAACTGGGAGAATGACAGTATCCCCTGAAAATGAATGTTAACTGGTGTCATTGCTCTTCTTTTGGTAAATATTCCTGTCCTAATAGCAGGAATGCTTACGGTTTTTAATGGATGTTTTCTTTCCTAAGTATTTGTGTCTTGGTCACTGAAGCCCAGAAGGAGAGGGTTTAGTGTGGGTTTCTGGATTTATCTTTTTGTGAGAAGTGCTGTCCGCATCACCCTGACCCCTGGAGAGCATCCGCACACTAAAGTGCCATCCTGCCTTCCTCTCGCTGGCCTCTTACCGTCCCAGGTCCCGCACGTGTGCCAGCTAGCACCAAGCTGCTTGACCTCTTGTGAATTGGATTTCCTGTCTTGCAGATGTGCGACTGCTGCTTAATAATGACAGTCTGCTCAGGGAAGGCGCAGCACAGTACGTCTCTCTTTACTCTGGAGCTTTTTCTTGAATGTCGGCTGTGCGGATCATAAAGTACCTTTATTCACAACGGCACTTGTCGTCTTTTGCGTTTTAGTGCATTTGCACAGTATAACCTGGATCAGTTCACGCCGGTGAAAATCGAAGGCTTCGATGAGCAGGTGAGGCATGAAAATGCACCAGATCAGACTAGACTTAATTATTATGATTTATGTTGCTTGCAGAAGTTTAGGAGTGGTCTTCAGTTGGCTAGTAACTAATGGGCAGGCAACAGGTAGAAGGTGGACAGGATATCTTCTGGAGGATGAGATCTGAGCTTACTGCATATAGTATGTTGCTGTTTCTTTGGTCATCATCTTCTCCCTCAGGTCTTAATCACAGAGCATGGAGACCTGGGCAACGGCCGCGTTCTGGACCCCAAGAACAAGATCTCCTTCAAGTTCGACCACCTGAGGAAAGAGGCCAGTGACCCGCGACCCCACGACGCAGACAGCGGCATGGAAAGCTGGAGGAACGCTGTGGACACTGCCGTGCGCGGCTACGTGAAGGAGCACTATCCCTACGGCGTCTGTGCGGTAAGTGTCACGCGCTATCTCAGGCGGCGTCTGCCCTGTAAACTGCTTCACAAATGTGATTCACTCAGGAAGGTCCTCATTAAGCCAAAAGCTTAATGAGGACCTTCTTAAGAGTTTCTGCTATCTATGAAACATCTGCTTCTTTACATGGTTGTTTTGGGGGCATGGCATTTAATTTCAACGTTTGGTCGCCTGTCCATAGATTGAAGTTGAATTTTAAAATGTTTTATAGATTTATGGGAAGACTATCGATGGACATCAAACCATCATCGTGTGCATAGAGTGCCATCAGTTTCAACCAAAGAACTTCTGGTATGTGACTTTCTTACTCCCTCACTCTGAGCCGACCATAATCCAGCCTGATTGTCTTTGATGTTGACAGATTGCTTAAAGTGGGCCAGGGTCGTACGTCTCACCATCAGGTAAAACTGCTGATCATCACATGATTTTGTCCATGATCTGTGCCTCTATTCATGTGTAGGAATGGACGCTGGAGGTCGGAATGGAAGTTCACTATCACCCCATCCTCTACTCAAGTTGTGGGGATCATGAAGATCCAGGTACTGGCATGTAGTGTCACTTGGGGTGGAGACTGGAGCTTGCTGTAGCTTCCTGGCTCTGAACAAATGTTGCACATTTTTCATGTGTAGAAAGTCTTTGACTGAAGGTGGGATGCACTGTTAGCAGAGAATGGTGTTCAGGAGGGGATGCATGGTGCACTGGATGAGGTGATGTGGAGGTTGAGCAGCTGTCTGGTCTGCAGGTTCACTACTATGAAGATGGCAATGTGCAGTTGGTGAGCCACAAGGAAGTTCAGGAGGCCATGAATCTTTCGGTGAGCGGGTCGTAAGCCGTAAGCCCTCCTTAAAGGGATTCTCTCCTATCTTCAGATTTTATGTTACAAAGAACACAGTGAAATTATTAGGAGGGTGGGACATATGAGAAACTGCAGTGAAATATAAGACGAGACAAATCTGGGTGCAGTGCAGGACGAGACGGTGCAGGACAGATCTGCAGCATAAGAATCCAGTACTATATCATTACCTAACTCTAGGATATTGTCCAGCTTAGTTCATTGGCAGGTTTTTCAGTTTTGGATCAGTGTTCCAGACCAGACTGGGTCATTTTCTCTTAAACCCATTTCTAGGTACCAACAACAAACTGGGCTCTTTGGCATTCATTAAAAACACTCCCAAATAACCTCATGAGGAGGGCTTGAGGTGCATTGTGCTTTACCCCAGTACACAGACTGTCTGGGCCTTCAGGAAGATGTATAATGTCACTGGACTGTAGGCCTCGCATCTGGCAGCTGAATGTCTCTTGGTGGAACCTCCGGAATTTCTTTTCTATTTTATGAGCCTTTGAAAGTGGTAACAGTTATTAGTATTCATTTTTATTAGTCCCTGTAACTCATACAATGACACTGCGTTATACACAGAAAAACATGAATCTGTCTTGGTTAACAGCACTCAGACTGAAGTTTGTGCTGTTCATATGTAGAATGAGGCTCAGACTGCAAAGGAATTCATCAAGATCATGGAAGCAGCAGAGAATGACTACCAGGTACGATTGTAGCAATCTGCAGTGTGTTGGTGTTATTATGGATACACTGCTGATCTGGGTGTTCCTGCCGATGCTGAAGGTTGCTAAGGCCTTTTCCTGGTTTGCTTCAGACTGCCATTAACGAGAATTACCAGACCATGTCGGACACGACCTTCAAAGCCCTGCGCCGGCAGCTTCCTGTGACGCGCACCAAGATCGACTGGAACAAGATTCTGAGCTACAAGATCGGCAAAGAGATGCAGAATGCTTAGGTGCAGCCGTGCTCGTGTGACATCCATCAATAAAAGCTGTGGTCTCACATAAAGCATTTATCACGCACCGAAAGCTACTTTCTGTTATGAAATTAATTTGCTGATTCTCCAGTCACATCATATTCCACAGGAAATAATTTTTTTTTTTTCTTTTGTGTATTCATTCGGGAAATTTTACGTGCATCAAAGCTTGAGGCACAAGTCCTGTGGGGGTGAGACCACACCTTTTATTAATCAATCACGAGAACTTCTAAGCCCAGAGAAATAAAGATTATTTTAACGAACTTGCGTCTTGTGTAGTGTAGGGTTAAGGCGACGCATATACCCTGCCGCTCATCTTTCCGCACCTGCACACTTGCACCCTTCCCGTTCTTCTGCTCCGTGGCATCAGTGAACCGCACGCGTGACCTCCCAGTCCTGGCACAGCACAGGTTGGCACTGTGACGTGGCACATGATCATGCTAGAAACCTTGGGGAATAAACATCAGGGCAAGCTTGGTAATTAAACAAATGGTAAACAAATAAAAGCCAGAGCTTTTCGGCAGATGTTCAGCAATTTAAAACAAGAGTTGTATTACCATAAGTTTTTGTTTTTAAAACAAACATTACTGTATTAAAAAGGCACACTGTAATATATGACCTGTATGAAAGTTCTCTGACGGTTTGGTTTCCTCCAACTTGAACTGTAATACAATCACAGTTACATTGCATTAAATGACAGATTTTCTATTTGGGTTGTAAATGACTGTATTTCCAAAGGTGTGTCTGTTCAATGCATCAAACCCTTGCTTCATGGTGACTGCAGAATCGTCATAAAGATCAGACTGCTGGTGCTGTATAATCCAAGCCCGGGAGTGTGACTGCAGGAGTGTACTTTTGGATCGTCTGGAAGTTTCGGGGTGATGGTCTTTTAAGTCTAGCCTGCCTGTGTCGGGTCCTGAAAAATTTTGACACTAGTATATTTTGCCTTAGTATATTGGTGTAGTTAATCGTAAATCCACATATCAGGATGAGTTGCCTTTTAAAAAAAAAAATTAACAAATGGAAAATTTCATTTGCATTTTCTCATGGTACCTTCCACCTGTTTGCTCTGCATGTCCTTGTGTCAGTTGGTTTTGTCCCATAGCTCTCAGTTGTCGTCCTTGACTGTATTGTTCTCGAGTTGATCTGAGGCTGGACATGATTCCTGTCCAGATTCCGGATTTGTCACGATTCCGTCTCGGATCTGTTTGTTCCAGGTTTGTGCTTTTTTATTTCCAGTGAATCACAGTGATTCACTCGACTGGAGAATGTAGCTGTTCTCCAAAAATGTGACCCAGTCATGCTTAGTCCTGTCAAAACTCATCATGGCTTTATAGACTTGCCCTAGAGAAGTATGTGCAGCTTCAATGCCCTGGAGTCCTGCCCGAGGCTTGAAAGTCTTATTACGCTGTTTCTAGTAAGCTTTGCCGTGACATTGCTATCACTGAAAGATGAGGATTCTGCTGAGATTGAAACACCATTGAAATGTTAGTATGCAGCTAAACAGTCGCTTCATCAGAAGCTGACAACAGGCTAAATGTGGTGAGCTGACATGGCATCCTCATTGGACCGGGACGGCGTGGCACCAGCCACACGCAGTGAAGCGACCTGAGAAGGGCCACAGTAACGGGCCTCTCCATGTCCTGTGAAGTCGGCAGTCCTGCCTCCTGGATCTCTGGCTCCCAGGACAGCGTGTGCACTTCACTTTTTGCTCTGTAGAGCTCTGGAGAACCTTGTGATCTGTAAGAACGCCGAGGTGGAGATAAAATGGAAGGCTGGCCATGTGCGATGGAGGTACCCAGGGGCAAAGCCGGTGCCAGGGCAGTCAGCACACCCTGGGGTGGGATTGGGCCCAGTTTGGCTTGTGCGTTTAGGGTGGAGCAGAGTGAAGCCCCGATTTGGCTGCTAAGGTAACCTGAACCTTAAGGGCCGTCAGCAGAGGCAAGCTCAGCAGGAAGCTGGCAGACCTGCCTCCAGAACGTCCAGAGCAGGGCTGAAAAACCAGAACTATGGAGAGCCGCTGCAAGTGCAGGTTTTTGGGGTGACCTCTTAACCAGCCAGTAACAGTGGGTCCCCATGACTGGAGCTGAGAACCACTCATTTATTATTGGCTGATTGAGAGGTCATCCCAAAAACCCGCACCCACAGCAGCTCTCCATGGATCAGGTTCGCCACCCATGGTCCAGAGCAATGCTGAGTTTAACGGCAAATTAAATTACCACAGTTCATACTCATTACTACCTGAGTTCCCTGGGCTACATATCACACTTCATGTTCTGACCACCACTTGGCACATGTTCATGTAACTTCATGTTGGATATGACCACCATGTGGCACATGTTGATGATATTTCATGTTAGAACTGAACAGCACGTGGCACATATTGATGGAAGTGTGGTGCTCGGTAACGTGAGTCTGGGGGGGGGGGGGCAGGGTGACCACACATCGCTGCCCCTGTTTTCACACCTCTTTGATGTGAGCGTTTGAATAGGAGCTCACCAGCGGCCGTGCCTTCTCTCTGCCGCTGCTATACACTGCAGTGCTGCATGGGGCCCAAGAGGCAGCAGGGCTGTGTCTGCTTGTCATGCAGATGCCCATCAGGTCAGTTCTGACTCTATAAATGGAAACTTTCCAGTTCAGGAAAGCATGTGGCAGCTCAGATGACTGACACTAGAGATGCTTCCGTTTGTCTTCTGCCAGTATTTAAGACCTTATATCTCCCTTGCAGCCAGACGGCGCTGTTCACATTCTTGCAGCTCAATATCAGGCTTTGGCCTTCCCTAAAGCCTGTTGTTTGGACAAACGGCCTGCACTCAGAGTTGTGTGACTGGTGTTTCAGCCTGGGGCAGCTGCCGTGTGCTGGGGAGGGTCCACTGTGGGTCGTACCTTAGAGCATCCCCGGGTTATCAGTCCACATCCCTAACAGCTGCATCACCTTCTTTTCCTCTCTAGTAGCTTACCCTATATCCCTATTGTAAGCAGTCCTTATCTGCTTCTGTTGTGCGGAATGTTCTACAGCACTACTACTTCATAGTAGGGTACTTCAAACCTTCTGGAGAGGCACGCAGAAAATGTTGATGAAGATGAGTCATGAAGATGAAGGTGATAAATGATAAAATAATAACACTGTTTAGTGGAACTGCATCTTTGACGTTAAGGGTTGCAGGTGCCTGAAATGGCAAGTTGTTAAATCTGGATGCCATTGATAGTCGGACAGGAAAATCTGCATCAGAATCTGTCCAGAGTTCTAAATGATTATAACTGGTCTGTATACGCTCTGAAGATCCAGCGCTTATTCGCCTGACCATATACGTATGTTCAGTCACTTACCTGATGCACTAAGAATCCGAGGGGTGATCGCCTCACATAACAAGATGAGTCTGAACCGGATCTGGGCTAAAGGTTGTTCATAAATCACCGCAGATCCATAACCTAGATCTGGCCTGGCCCGTATCTGCAACAGAGTCAAAGGTTAAATTCAGATGTAGTGCAGCTGGAGGCAGTGAGTGGCTTGGAAGGCTGAGTTTCTGTGCCAGTAGGCAGAAGGTTGCTGGTCCAAGCCTTGGTCTCAGCAGTGGCTGATGTATGTTAGGTGATACTGCACTGTGACCTGCAAGCTATGGAGAGTAAGATGAGATCAGTGAAGGGAAGCATTCCAAGGTATTTTTGCAAATAAGGCATGTTTGTTTTTTAATGTGGCTCAGACTCATTGTTTCCAGACTGTCTGCTGACCATTTCTGCTCCTGGATCCCACCTTGTGTGTCTCGATGGGCTAAGTCTCTGTGCCCGTGAGCAGGAGGCGGCCGGTTCGAGCCTGGCCCTGGTGGGATGGTCGCATGGCTGTGGCCCCCCACCCCGAGCCAATGGTTAAAGGCATTGCTCAAGGGCCCAAAGCCATGTGACCATCCCACCAGGGCCAGCCTCGAACCGGCACCCTGCTCCTCACGGGCACAGAGACTTAGCCCATCGAGCCACACACCAGCCACACATACCAAGTAGGGATCCTGAAGTACAAATGGTCGGCAGGCAGTCTGCGTCTGAGCCACAACAAAGAAACATACTTTATTTACACTGGTACAGCTTCACTGGAATGCTTCTCGTCACCAACTCAATCTTACTCTCCACAGCTTGGGGGTCAGAGGGTAGAGTCAGCTAATGCGCAGTGCCCTCTGCTGGTGGATGAGGCCTGAACCAGCAATCTTTGGATCACACCACACAAGCTACTCACTGTCTCCATTTAGGCCACCTCTGAATTTAACCTTTGACTCTGGTCCAAATACAGGCCAGGCCAGATCCAGGTTATGGATCTGTGGCGATTTCTGAACAACATTTGGTCCAGATCCGGTTCAGACTCATCTTGCTATGTGGGGCGATCACCCCTTGGATTCTTAGTGCATCAGCTGTACATCGGGTAAGTGACTGATCATACGTATATGGTCAGGCAAATGCCCGCCGGGTCTTCAGTGCATATACAGACCAGCTGTAATCATTTAGACCTCTGGACAGATTCTGGTGCAGACTCTCCTTCCGAAAGTCACTGACACTCAGATACAGTATAAAGATACGCAGCTGGATCTGGTGATGATTAGTGTGTCAGCTAGAGGGACTGAGCACCCCCTTGTGGTTGCACATGAGTTCATTGATCTGTTTATTAGAATGGAAACTCCTTAGTCTGTATGGTTTTTAAATTCTATAGAGTGATTGGTGTTGCCACGTTTTAATAACGCTTTGTATATGTTTTCTGTAACACGCTTTCTGTCTCTGCAGAGAAATGTGCAGAGATATTCTACAAAGCCAAAGCAGGACTATGTCAGTGACTGCCATCTTTTATACACACACCTTTTTAACACATACTCCGCTGTGTCAGTGTTGTCTTTAATACACACTCCGCTGTGTCCGTGTTGTGCATATGCCCCCATCATGGAGATGACTGCTCTGCACACCCCCATCATGGTGATGACCCCTCTGTACCCCCCATCATAGAGATGACCCCTCTGTACCCTCCATCATGGAGATGACTCCTCTGCACACCCCCATCATGGAGATGACCCCTCTGTACCCCCATCATGGCGATAACCCCTCTGCAGCATTATAAATCATAATGAAAACAGTACTAACAGATATTTTATCAAAAGGTCTGGGCCCTACATTACCGTCAGGCAGTAGAAACATCTCATATGCCTGAGGTGAGATCAGACTCAGGTTCAGGTACATCTAGGGTTCTGTTATACAAGAGTAACCAAGATATGTTCTGAACCACAGTGTGGGGAAATTTATTTTGTCATTGACTTTGGTGGGATGGAGTCCCTGTGGTGACCAAAGTGCTGGGGTTCAGAGGTCATACATGGGGCCCTCTTGGAACTTACAGGTGTGCACATCCACCAGTTCTTGACAGTCCTTGCAGTGCACAGCGCAGCACCAATGAAACGTGCACTCGCATTGGGACATGCGGCTGACCCGGGCCGTGTTGTAGCCTCGCCCACAGCACATGACCTCACAGCCGTCGGTGTCCTTAGATGTCCTATTGCAGACACGCCCTCCAGTGCCCATGGATCCTGAGGGACAAGGACAGAATCACATCCCCTGACATCCTTTGTTCCACCAGCCTTGATATTCACACGTGTTTTTATTTTACCATTGTAAAGAAGGTGCCCCCAACAGGGTGGATGTCACCCCGCATATCTGTGGTGTCCTACATTTACGTTTACATTTACAGCATTTGGCAGACGCCCTTAGCCAGAGTGACTTACATAAGTGCTTTAAGACTCTGCTATAAATTTTCCTCGATACTAGCTCAGTCGAACCAAGGCTATGAATACC
>JAABNX020000070.1:31481471-31496662 GCA_015163995.2 Mormyrus lacerda
GTCGTATCCTTCTGATATTAAACAGGAGAAACCGACAAGAACGGGAAAGGTTGGCGATATGCGAGGAAAAGGACAGACGATTGTCCATGATAACCCCGAGGTTGCGAACAGTAGGCGAAGGACGGATCAGGGAGTTGTCGAAAGAGATCGCAAGGTCCAGGAGGGGGGATAAGTCATTTAGCCGATCTGCCTGTAAATCGATACCCTGCCGACCTAGTGACATTTGTGGTTACTTTCTGACATGGCTCCAACGGTACTTCTCCCCCTTTAATCAGTATATTGATATTGGTTGGGAGTTACTTTACCATTATGGAATATTGAGTGGGAAAGACAATTTATCTTGTCTTGTTTTTACCTGATAGGTTAATGGGTTTTGGATGTGAAAGGGGGTCGCACACTGGGAGAGACTCACTTCCCACAACAAACAAGCTGAGTTAGACTGAGTCATAAAACAGGCTGCTCTTATGTTGTTGAGTGAAGCACTGGAGATTTAACTCCTAGACAAACAACAAAGCAGGAATGTGTAAATCATACTGGCAGTAGATTTTTATCTGTACTGTAATGATACTCAATTTTTTTGAGCAGCTTGACCATAATATTTTACTATTATCATATGAAAAAAATATTACTACAACACTAAATGCAGATAATTAACCATGATAATTGAAATGTATGCATACAAATATCTCATTTAATGTTTAGTGGATGATGAAAGGTAAAAAAATATCAGGTTTGTATAAGTATCGGCTGGTGCTGAAATTTAAATATCAGTATTAGGATCAGGCCAGAAAACATGGCCTGTGCCATTTGTAATTTAAAGGCTGTTTAGACACAACAGAAGGCTGAATTTTTGCAGTTGTTCCTGAAATTGATGGGGTTAAATTCTGTTCTTGCTGGAGGTGCAAAGGGCTCAATCTTCTGAAAGGGACTCTTTTTCAGACATGACCTTCTTATAGAAATATTCCTGCCTCCAGACTGACTGTGAAGAAGTTCCAGAAGCCCCCAGGTGTTGGAGTGGGGGTGATTTACAGCAGCCAGTAAGGGATTGGGTTACAGCCCCCTGATTGGCTGGTGCCCTGAAGCTGCAGGGTGTGTAATGTGTCTTAAACATGTAGTCAACTGATACCTCTGAGTGTCCCCAGCTGCTTGACATGTATCATTTCGCTGGCCCACACTTACTCAACAGATTTTTTTTTTTGGGGACGAGGGGGGCTGTAGTATGTTCAGCTCATGGCACCCAGATTCAGGCTGAGATGTGCAGTCTCTTCCATACTCACCAGATTCAGGGTCCCGGATGCAGTAGTCTGGAGATGCCTCCATGTACACCAGCTCATTCTTGGCGAGGTTTCTGAAGCTCTCGTGGGCACGGGTGAACCTGCTGCCATACTGGTTCATCACCACCTGGATGGCTCCATCATACTTCCTGCGCAGGTAATCCCCAGTCCGCCGGAAGTCCCTCAGCGCCATCCAGCATGTCCGAACTGCACAGGACCCGCTGACACCGTGGCACTTACATTCCTGACTCATGGAGCACCTTACTGCCTGTCAACAAAGGAGCGAGAAGGTATTAAGATGAAGAACCAAAATGGGAGAAAAGGGAGACAAGAAGGGAAAGTGAAGGGGATGAGATGGGAACAAGAATGGCCAGCAAAGGAGTCGAAAATTGGACAATGGATTTTTTTTTTGCCCCAGCCCATTCTCTGTAAACCCCAGAGGTGGTTGTGCGTGAAAATCCAGTAGATCCGCTCATCTGGCACCAACAACCATACCATATTTAAAGTCACTTAAATCACCTTTCTTCCCCATTCTGGTGACTGAACATTAACTGAAGCCCCTGATCTGTATCTGCATGATTTAATAGACTGTACTGCTGACATATGATTGGCTGATTAGATATTTGTTTCAACAAGCAATTGAACAGGTGTACCTAATAAAGTGGCCGGTGTGTATGTTTACATTGCATTGTAATTACAAGGTCACTGGTTCAATCCCAGCCTCAGCATGTCTGCGGGTCCTTAAGCAAGGCCCTTAACCCCCAGCTCCCTGGGTGCTGCCATGGGTGGCTGCCCTTTGTAGACAGCTCACTTACAAAGAACAAGTTGAGGGAGGTGTAAAAAATAATTTCTCACAGGATCAATAAAGTGATGATTATTTACTTTATAACTGTACCCAGGTGGTGCCAGAAGGACACACACAGCCAGGTTTCCATTTCACGGTGTAACTGACGGTTTATTGCAGCCATGACCATAAACCCCTGGAACATTAACTCCTCTTAACTCAACCAATTTGGACCTCAAATGGGTTGTTCGAGAAAAATCTAGCCGCAACTCAACTGAAAACTCAGAATAAAACAAAACTTGTACGGATGGAGCTGCGTCTCCCCTTCCAAACAATAATCCTTCCTCCTCTCACCTACATTCCCATTATGCCACCAGCTCACCTCAATACAGGTAAAGTGATTATAAATGGTCATTTATTTCATGCTTATTGCTTTTGTATGTGTGCATTAGTTTATACTGATTGGTAATAGTTTGTATCATTAGGTAGGTAGATGGGTTTAAATAGCAATCATTTGGAGGTCTGGAGTAGATTAAATTCATTTACATTATTTCTTATGGAGAAAATTGACTTGGACCTCAACCAAATCGCAACTCAACCAGCCTTCTGGAACAAAGTAAGTTTGTGTTTCAAGGTAACATTGTATCTTGAATGCCTGTCAGATTCCCAGACTAGTCATGGACTGATCCAGTCTCACCCTGCAGACGGCCACAAGAGTATTTCAGCCCGACAGTAAGTAACAGATTCTCATGTGCGAGTGGTTCCGGTACCTTCCGTCCAACCCGGTTGTTGTGCAAGTTCATCAGCGCCCTGGCATCCCGTTGCTTCCCCTCCTGAGCATCGATGAAAGCCCGGGCAAAGCTGACAGCGAAGTTGATGTTGTCACTGCAGCCACCCCAGCTGAAGGACCCTTGGCTGTCCGAGGAGATACCTGTCTTATGCGGGTCACAGGAGCAGGTGTCCAGCTCACCCTGACTGCAGGCCCTGGCGAGTGTGTGCACCATCCCCGCAGAGGAGACGGCGTACGTGAAGGCCACCTCACGCGTGTCTGTGGGCCAGAGAACCCCCCATCAGTGTCTCGGCCCCTCCTCCGCTGTTCTTATCACACAGACTGTTGAGGTGGTTCCGCCTCTGGACAGTATCCTTTAAATAGCATGATCAAACAGATGGTTGATTTCAATCGCTCTTTGCTGCCAGTTCATGGTGCTTCATTTTCAAGCAGATAAATGAATCACATGCTCAGTACCTGCAATGCCAGATTCCTGGCTGCTCTGCTGATGAAACAGATATGCTTTCCTGATCAAAGGCTTTTCTGCAAGTGTGTGTGTGTGAGTATCTGTCAGTGTGTGTGTGTGTGGATGCGTGTGTGCATGTGTGTGAGTGTGTGCATGTGTGTGAGTGCATAAAACAGGATTCTCAAAAGATCAAAACTGAGACACAGCCTTTTCTTAATTATACCACAAAATCCTCACGTTTCATAGAAATTAGCCTTCCGTGGTGTCAATACAGTCCAGCTAATTTAATACTTAGTGCAACGTGACGGGAATCACAGCGCCACTCTGGGAGGTCCAAGTTCCAAATGCTGAGAAAATAGACTAAATGCTAATTAAACATGTTCATTCATACATTTCAATTATTTTTAAATAGGCTAAGAGTCATTTCCACTTTTAATTAATTTATTTTTGTGGGGCAATCTGTGCTTTGTAAATACACCAGCAATTATTTGGTCGATGAGGCAGAATGAGAGTCTGGGCTCCCCTGGCATCTCCGAAGCCCCAGTGTGATGGGGCGGCAGACTCACCGCGGGGCGGCAGACTCACCGCGGAGCAGCAGGCGCCTGTAGCTGCCTTGTTCCTGGGCCACGGCGCCACAGTCCCAGCGTTGATGGCGGAACTGCTCATTACACTCGTCCACCCAGTCCTTAATGCCGGCTCCGATGACCAGCATCACTGTGGGATGCTGACGGCACAGCTGCCGCTGATGGCTTGCCAACCTCGGGATGTTATCGCACATGACCTGCGAGCCCAGGGAGCGCATGTACCTGCACGGGGGGTGGAAGCATGCTGGCCAGTCCGAGTGTTTAAATGTTTTATAATTAAGTTTTAAAATAATAATAATAATACATTTTATTTTCAGCGCCTTTCAAAACACCCAAGGTCACTTAACACAGTAAATTACAAATACATGAATAAAAGACATAATAAAATGTAACTAATTTCAATAAAATAAATGTCTTAAAAAGCATTTTAAAATACTTGCACTCATATTCATTGCTTGTCTTAGATCTACAGGTTTAGTGCTGCAAGCAGCGTTTATGTTTAAATGTAGGGGAGACCGCAGATGATTGTAACATAGGTTAGCTGTAACAGTCTTTCTCAAATCAGGAGTGAGGTAGAAATCACATGACTCACTCTGCACATGCTCAGTTTAGTCTTTATTTCACATGTGAAGAAGGACCCTGTAACAGACACACTCAGATTTGTAAGGAAAAGGGAATTTTGAGGCAAGAAAGTATTTTTGAGTTTTAAATACATTTTTATTTGAATTTATTTTGTGATAGCACTGCAAGCTTTATACTTACATTATTCAAACTTAAATAATTTTAAGCATGTAAATATCTTTTATACAAGTTGTGAGAGCTAATGTAGCTTCTCCATGGCTGCCACGGTCTGGGATAGTCACAATGGTATTTCTCCAACTGCCCATCCGGCCGCTTCCCAAGCCCAGGAAACCTCTGCATTGTGTGTGTGGAGCATTTCAAGGTCAAAGGAGAATTCGGTAAAATGCAGAGACCAGGGGTGTGGAACCTGATCCATGGAGAGCCCGTGTGTAACCGTGGCTTTTTGGGATAAATCATTTACATTTACATTTACAGCATTTGGCAGACACCCTTAGCCAGAGCGACTTACATAAGTGCTTTAAGACTCTGCTATGAATTTTCCTCAATACTAGCTCAGTCGAACCAAGGCTATGAATACAAGCGTACTTTTTTTTACGTACTTACTTTTTTTTTTTGTATTTATGAAAATCTGTGACTGCATCAAAACACTAAAAATGCTGAACATCTTGTATTTTGTTTGCTTACTTACTGATAAGGTTTTTTTTTTTTTTGGAAGAGCTCAGAATTTAATACCAGAAGTGCTAATTTAGGTATTTCTGGAAAAGGTGTGTCTTAAGTCGTCTTTTGAAGACATTAAGTGACTCAGCTGTTCGGACATCAAGGGGGAGTTCATTCCACCAACTTGGTGTCAGAACAGAGTAGAGCTGAGGGATGTGTCTTCCTTGTGCCTTGAGGGGAGGTGGGACCAGTCGAGCAGTCAATAATAAATGAGTAGTTCTCAGCTCCAGTCCTGAGGACACCCTATTATTGGCCTGAGAAGCCATTTCAAAAACCCACAGCAGCCCTCTGTGGATCAGGTCCCCCACCCCTGGCATAGACTGTCCAAGGTGGGTTATGAAGCCTGTAGACCAGCAGGAGTTCGATACACCTGTCAGCAGTGTGATTCTGATGGTGACTAACATCACACACACTACAAATAAATAATAATGATAATAATCTTACATCATTTATAATGTCACATTTAACCCAGGGCTATGTTACAACTATGGAGTTGACTATGACTATGGAGTAAAATGTAATATTTCACTCAGTGTGTCAGTACATAACCAGCTAAACCATTCATTGTCCGTTTGTGACAGAGATAAAACCCGTAGTGTTTAATAGACGATGAGGTAGTTTTTCTTCTTAGTCAAATTTTGAATGAGATTTCTTAAAAGAGCTCCGAGGTACAGTCAAAAATGTAAGTAGAATTGGAAAAAAAAAAAAAAACGTTACAACCATCCCCAGTATCCCGTATACTTAAAGGTGCAGGAATCGTTGCCTTTATGACAAATCCTAAGCTTGATCACCACTTCAGCTGAATATTGCTGAACGCAGCTAACTTCTACTGAAGCAAAGAAGTTTTAGACTCACCACCAAGACGCAGCGATCCCCGGAGTGAAGCAGCAAATGAGCACCGGCAGGTAAACGCGGATCCGGCTGGGCAGCGCGTCCATGCCCCACGGAGCTATGTAGCGTTAAAACGCATTAAAGCCAAAATCCCTACGCCCTTATGAAAAGTGGAGATGCCGTGAAGATGGAGAGGGGCATCGCAGACATCTGCTCACATGAAGTGTGGCTGCCGGTACCTGCCCAGGGTCTGATATGTTGGGGCGGCGCCTTGAAGCGCATCCGTACCTCGCCTGGAAAGCGGCCAGACCATGGGCAGATACCTCCAGACAGGCTTTACCGTAGTAATCGGTCGCTAACCTTAAATCAGATGATATATGAGGAAATATGGCTGTATGATCGCAGCCTTTTCACCCGTAAGACCGTAACGTCTCCCCTCATCTGTCCCACCTTTGATCTCCATTTAGCGGTTTAATACAGGGTTGCTCTTTCTTCTTGGATCCGGTTAATTATCTAATCAGATTTCAAGGATCATCGCGGTGGATGAAAAGGTTACAGCGCTCCCATACATTTGCTTCGAGGGGAATCGTTATTACTTTACACAAAAGTAATTAATTAACTCTATATTAATAGTAAAATAACTTTTTAGTAGTCTAATATGGCTATGAATAAATACTGAACCGTACGTTCAGTGTTTATACGTGCTATTACAGGTTACGTTTTAGCAAGGACATGGGGCTCGTGTGAGTGGACTCGCGGTTAAGTATAGTCTCGGTTGTACCTGTAGTCGCTGTTAGCTGATTACCAGACTATGCATCCATCCATCCATCCATCCATCCATCCATCATCCCCCGCTTATCCGAAGTTGGGTCGGGGGGGCAGCAGTCTCAGCAGGGAAACCCAGACTTCCCTCTCCCCGGCCACTTCTTCCAGCTCCTCTGGGGGAATCCCGAGGTGTTCCCAGGCCAGCCGAGTGACATAGTCCCTCCAGCGTGTCCTGGGTCTTCCTCGGGGCCTCCTCCCAGTGGGACATGCCCAGAACACCTCACTAGGGAGGCATCCAGGAGGCATCCTAAGCAGATGCCCGAGCCACCTCATCTGACTCCTTTCAATGCGGAGGAGCAGCGGCTCTACTCTGAGTCCCTCCCGAATGACCGAGCTCCTCACCCTATTTCTAAGGGAGAGCCCAGTCACCCTGCGGAGGAACCTCATTTCGGCCACTTGTACCCACGATCTCGTTCTTTTGGTCACTACCCACAGCTCATGACCATAGGCGAGGGTAGGAACGTAGATCGACTGGTAAATCGAGAGCTTCGCCTTTTGACTCAGCTCTTTCTTCACCATGACAGACCGATGTAGCGCCCGCATCACTGCTGACGCCACACCGATCCGCCTGTCGACCTCCCGCTCCATCTTCCCCTCACTCGTGAACAAGACCCCGAGATACTTAAACTCCTCCACTTGGCGGAGGACCCCATCCCCGACCTGGAGAGAGCATACTACCCTTTTCCGGCTGAGGATCATGGTTTCGGATTTGGAGGTGCTGATTCTCATCCCAGTCGCTTCATACTCGGCTGCGAGCTGTCCAAGCGAGAGCCGGTGGTCATGTTCTGATGAAGCCAACAGGATCACATCATCCGCAAAAAGCAGAGACCTAATCCTGAGGTCACCAAGCTGGACACCGTCAACACCCTGGCTGCTTCTAGAAATTCTGTCCATATAAGCTATGAACAGAATCGGTGACAAAGGGCAGC
Organism: Mormyrus lacerda; assembly: GCA_015163995.2. Taxonomy (NCBI): domain Eukaryota; kingdom Metazoa; phylum Chordata; class Actinopteri; order Osteoglossiformes; family Mormyridae; genus Mormyrus; species Mormyrus lacerda. The sequence goes on from JAABNX020000070.1 coordinate 31,489,233, forward strand.
CCTGGTGGAGTCCAACCCTCACCGGAAACGAGTCGGACTTATTGCCGCCCATGCGAACCAGATTCTGGCACTGGTCATATAGGGACCGAACAGCCCTTAAAAGGAAGCCCGGCACCCCATACTCCCGGAGCACCCCCCACAGGACTACCTGAGGGACACGGTCGAATGCCCTCTCCAAGTCCACAAAATACATGTAGACTGGTTGGGAAAACTCCCATGAACCCTTGAAAACCCTGCAGGGAGTATAGAGCTGGTCCACTGTTCCACGGCCAGGGTGAAAACCACAATGTTCCTCCTGGATCCAAGGTTCGACAATCTGGTGGACCCTCCTCTCCAGAACCCCCAAATAGACCTTACCCGGGAGGCTGAGGAGTGTGATCCCCCTGTAGTATCTCGGTGCAGATCTCATCCACCCCCGGGGCCCAGCCACTGAGGTGCTTTTTAACCACCTCAGCGACCTCCGCCCCAGAGATAGGGGAGTCTACACTCCTCTTCCACATTGGAAGGCGTGTTAGTGGGACTGAGGAGGTCCTTGAAGTACTCACTCTGACCCAAAACGTCCCGAGTTGAGGTCAGCAGCACCCCATCCCCACCATATACAGTGTTGATGTTGTACCGCTTTCCCGCGTGGAGCCGCTGGATGGTGGACCAGAATCGCCTCGAAGCCGTCAGGAAGTCGTTTTCCATGGCCTCACCAAGCTCCTCCCACACCCGGGTTTTTGCCTCAGCGACCGCCGAAGCCGCAGCCCGCTTGGCCTGCCGGTAGCCGTCAGCTGCCTCTGGAGTCCAACAGGCTAAAAACGCCCGATAGGACTCCTTCTTCAGCTTGACGGCATCCCTCACTGCTGGTGTCCACCAGGAAATTGCTGCCGCGACAAGCACCAACCACCTTATGGCCACAGCTCCGGTCAGCCGCCTCCACAATGGAGGCATGGAACATGACCCATTCGGACTCAATGTCCCCCACCTCCCCCGCCACACGGGACAAGTTCTGCCGGAGGTAGGAGTTGGAACTCCTCCGGACAGGGGATTCCGCCAGACGTTCCCAGCACTTGCATCTATTTGATAAACTTCAGTGATTTTTCCCGAACCCTTGAGCTAATTGAGTCTTCAACCAGCTGCTCAAGGTCCATTTTGATACAAAATAAATCCATTTTCCCCTTGGGCTTACAAAGCACAACCATGAGCTTCCCGTTGTATCGCTGTCCTTTGCGCTGAGGGTGAATTAAGGAAATACTAATTAAGGAAAACGCTAATTTACCATCAGTATGTTTACACACAGTAAAATAGGTGAGACTGGTGGCCTGTACTCCGAAGCGGGGTTACTAGCTTATTGGTGTAGCTTGCTGGATTTACGGTACCACGGTTTAAATGGACTTTATATCCATTCACTTACATTTTGCTCTGACTACCTTAAATCCGACAAGTTACCTCGATAAACCAGTAACCCCGCTTTGTAGTACAGGCCATGGGTGGGTGGGTGCGGGAGGGAGAGTGTTAAGGGAGAGTCTGACTTACTTCGGCAAGTCTGGCTCATTTAAGTGGGAGTCCCGTTCCATCAGCGTGTCTTAAATGAATCCCCACTGAGCTACCATGCTTGGCATTGCTCCAGACCAGTGGCCTGTACAGTACTATGAAGCACCCCTACAATAGGCCTGACCATGCCCCTGATGCACACTGTTATTCACTTATTAAAACTGGTGCACAGTTGTGCATTTGTTCAGTTATTTTATGATCTTTGATTTTAGTTGGGATTAACATACATTGTAAGCATATGGATACATACCCACAAATTTAGTTGAATTTTTTGACATAATTTATAATGGTACATTTAACCCAGGACTATGATACAGTACAACTGTCACTATGGGGTAAATTGTAACATTCAATGTGTTTGAGGCTTAACCATTCAGTCTGTTTGTGATACAGACACTTGTACCGTCTAATTTTAACTTTGCATAAAATTTTGAATGTGGTTCCATAGAATGGCAATTTCTGCGGTGTTCTCCAGTTAAACCTGCAGACTCACCAGGACAATGTACTGGATAAGCAGGTATGGAAGATGGCTGGAAACTCAGTGGGCATGAAAGCTGAAGACATCCTGAAGGCAATCACACCCATCTTTACTGATAAGCCAGAGCCCTTCCAACAGGACTCAAAAGTATGACTCCTGTAATAGACGATCCCTAATATGCTTGACTGTGTGAGGAGGTCAATTAAGTACAGTCACTCATGGTATAGGGCTCTTTTGACATGTTTTTAGGAAAAAGGAAATATTCATGTTTCCTTTTTTGCTGTTAAGTGGTTCGTTTTGTACTCACAAAAATGGGTCAAGATGGTAGTTAGATTTTAGTTACACTGTACCAGCACATGTATTTACATTTTAGGTGCCAAAATTTCAAAACAATACAAGCCAAAAAAAAAGAGTGAAATTTCCATATATAAAATATACTTCAATGAAATATGCCCCAGTGAGACGTATTTCCCATTTACCCAGGCAAAGTGTATCTCCGTGTGACTATTTTAGTTTTTCTTTTACAAAAGGTTCACTGCTGAAAGTATTCCTGTATTTGCAGTTTTATCACATCTTTTTCACTTTGAAACAAGTGAATTTATTTAACAAAATTATGATGTTTTTTTTTCTTGTACAAATAATACAATGGACACTAAAGTAAAAAGTCCCTATTTGCTAATTTGGCTATAGTCGGTGAAACCCTGCCCCATTGATCTCATTAACTAATAACATTGGAACAGTGAAACATGATTTAAAGGCCACTCTGGTATCACCGGAAAGCATTTTACCCAAACAGCCAATGTGTTTCATTTACAAAAGCCAAGTACCCTCGCGTTTAAGCGAGTCGTGGTCCCCAAGTACATAAAGCAACAATACTGAACAATGATCGTTACAGAACAGAGACAGCACAGCTGTGCTTCTGCACACGTTAAACAAACTGGGGGTCTAGGTGCCACTGTTGGCGTTTTCATGCAGGATCCATATCTCCTCATTTGATCGGTCATTGCCATCGCTGGTTGGTATCTGCCTGATTCTGCTGCTGGCTCGGGGGACGCCCTGGGCCCTGGGGACGCCCTGGGTCCTGGGAACGCCCTGTGTCCTGGGGACGCCCTGTGTCCTGGGGACACCTTGCATCCGCTGTGTGCCTCTGCTGCCGGGAACGGGTAGCTGTGATTTGGGCCTCGTCATGCGACTCTCACTGGAGGCGGGTTTGCTGGAGATGGTTCTGTCTGGGTGAGACCTGCCAGCCTGTCAGAGAGTGAAAATGGAAGCATTTCTGTTCAAGCTTCATCCTAACTATGTGTACAGGACATGAAAGTAGAGACTGTCCTACAGTTATATCAGTAGACAGTACAATAGGGTGGATCTTTGGCATTAGTGCATTAGGATGGATGGATGGATGGATGTAGACATCAGTAAATATTTAAATACAAACACGCTGCGAGGTTTGGGTTTTAGCATGTGGGGCCTTGTTCTCCTGCAACACGTCCAGCAAGTCTCACCCGCTGGTTCTGAGCCTGGACGGCTTTTTCCTTTTTCGTTTGTCCAACAGGAAACATGATGAGATCATCTCTGGAGCGAGTTATCTGAAACAGTTTCCATAGCATCAGGGTCTTCATTTTACTTTAGGGTTATTATTATTATTATTATTATTATTATTATTATTATTATTATGAAGTGGCTGTGTTTTTAGTCAGCCAGACCTAAGCAGAAGCATACAGATCTGTCTCAGTTGGCCTACACAAAGCACAACTGAAGCTGCAGATGATGCCGGAAATGACATCACCTTGCGGATGTCTGGCTCAGACCGGCTGGAGCACAGAGAGCGCAGTTCCTGCATCAGGTCAGACTCATCGTCAGAATCCATGCAGAGCAGTACTGGCCCATCCAAGCCCCTGTGGAGACGTATTCACACCAACAAGTGGTCAGGCACGTTGTCCTCGCAGATGAGGCCCTTTGCTGCCACCTAGTGGCCAAACTATGATACTGAAGAGCCTTGGTTTGCCACCTCACCTGCTCATCCTGCCCAAGCAGACATCTGAGCCACACATGGGACCTGCGGGGCAGCAGACACACATGACCCCCATTCCACGGTGGAACACAGACACACAAGCTCAGGTCCTCAGAGGAATGCGAGGCTGCCCACGTGCCATCTCCCCTCACCATCTCGGAGAGTTGTGTTGCTCCGCCAGGATCCTCCTCTTCTACGTGGGCCGGTGCGGACCTTCCTCCAGGCTGGGCCATCTGGGTCCCTGCGTGCCCTGCTGCTGAGGGGGCCGTGTGGCAGCAGCAGTGAGACGCCATCCCCCCCGTGGAAGGCAGGCAAGTACTTATCTATTTCTGAGGGGATAAGGAATCACACCAGAACCTTCTTATACTCCTTACTGTTGCTCTAAGGGCATCATGATTGTTAGTAGCATGTAGCCACCAGCAGGGGGCGTACCTGTCCTGGGCAGGGGGCAGGACTGGAGGACGGCCTTGTTGACTAAGATGCTGAGAGCAGCCTTAACCACGGCCTGCTGGCCTGGACTCAGCTTGGGACTGCGTGGCAGGTGGCGCTGTGGGGATCTGCTCACAGTCACCCTGGAGACGATGGTGTCTTCCACGCGGGGGACGATAACCATGTTCCAGAGCCTGGACAACCACCTGGGACAGGCGACCCGTCTTTCAGAATGATCAGCTAAAACTCGTGGGCAGTGGTGGCTTAATGGTCAGGGACACGCACTTGTAATTGAAACATTGCTGGTTCCAATCCCTGACCAGCAAGGCACCACTGAGGTACCCTGAGCAAGGTACCAACCCCAAGCACTGCTCCCCAGGCGCTGAATTAGCTGCCCCTTGCTATGTCACGATGTCCCATATGGGTTAAATGCTGAGGACACATTTTGTTGTTGTGCTGTGGTGTGTGAACAATGACCACTGATCTGTAAATTCACATGATTTCATTTGGGCTCCATTTTTTCCTCCCATTTATGGCTCACCCGATGATGGCAGATGTTTCCTTTGGCAGCACCGGACAGGAGAAGAACATGTGTGGCCCTATGAGAGCCTCGGGGGTTCCAAGCCGGGCCAGACAGCCATTCAGCTGCTGCCACACAGAGCAGATCCAGGCCAGACTCCTCCACAATGGGTCGGATGGTGGCAGAACATTGCCCTGCAGCTGGAGAGGACGGTAGCACTGAATGAGGTGCGATGGCACTGCAGCCCTGCAACAGAGCGCCCCCCAGTGGTGGGATGCTGACCTTGTGCAGGAGCTTCCTGCGCAGGTGACGTCCCAGAAGGCCACAGAGCGGCTCAGAGTCCCAGCGCAGCTGCACCCAGCGGAAATGCTGCTGCAGGAGCAACTCAGGTCCGTGGAGGCGAGGCTTAGACAGTGTACCAATCAGGAAGCTTCCTTCCAGGAAGTGGTGCTGGCCATCTGGAGCTGGGGGGGGGCAGTAAAGAGAATGTAAATACTGAGACATATAAGCATTGTGGCTGGCATCATCCATTGCTGTGGATCACATGACCTAAGCTTGGTACGTGGTCACTTTTAGTTTGATGCAGAGAAACACACGAGAGTGTGAAAGGTATGAAATTCAACAGCTGGTCAAACAGGTATGCAGGGTAAGGAAAACTAGATTACATTGTTTGTATATGGTTATAAATACAGAGCACACAGGTGTAGCTAATGAGTGTTGATGTACCGGTGCTCAGGCCTCACTGTAGGGTATGTTCAGTAATCCTAACCCTCACCTTACAGTGCGTAAGAGCACACAGGTGTAGCTAATGAGTGTTGATGTACCGGTGCTCAGGCCTCACTGTAGGGTATGTTCAGTAATCCTAACCCTCACCTTACAGTGCGTAAGAGCACACAGGTGTAGCTAATGAGTGTTGATGTACCGGTGCTCAGGCCTCACTGTAGGGTATGTTCAGTAATCCTAACCCTCACCTTACAGTGCTTAAGAGCACACAGGTGTAGCTAATGAGTGTTGATGTACCGGTGCTCAGGCCTCACCATGAGACAGGGTCAGAGGGTAGGCATGTCCCCGGTTCCCCAGGCCTTCACATAGGTCACCCAGTAGTTCCCACAAAGAGCCAGCCCTCTCCAGACCCTCCAGCAGAACCAGAATGCAGTGGCCAGGGCCAGGTTCACCATTCGGGACCAGGAAACCTGTGACGACCATGGTGAAACGTAGTGACATGTGGTCACCACTTCTGCATTGTTTCCATTCCTTTTTTATTATTGTGCACTTCAGTTTTAACCTTCATATTTGCTACACACTAATGCGTAATTACTTGAAGAGACTATTCTGTTGATTAAAGCTATTAAAATCTATTAAACAACCATTTAATCCAAATGTCTTCATAACCATAATGTTACATTCATTGATCATGCATATAGTGCATGGCTTTGTTCCACCCTCTACATGAATCTGCAGTTTGTCAAAGCCAGTTGTAATGTTTTCCAGGTAACTATGCCACTGTCCCTTAAAGCTATTGGCAGCACTCATGCATCATGAGAACTGCAAGGGGGGGCACTCACCACAATTAAGGAAGGTCTGCAGAAGCTGCTCCCTGGTCAGACTCTGGTCCACATGCACTGGGACGAGGCTGCAAGTCATCCCTGCTGCCTCCTGCTTGCTCTGCCGAGGGTGGGGGTGGGGGGGGGGGTCAGGGTGAGCTGTGCCAGCATATACAGGATAGCGGCGAGCATCCAAACGGGCTGCCCTACTCCCCCCTACCTTCACACAGAGGGCAACCAGTTGGGCCACGTAGTCCTGACAGCTGCCCTCGGACCCGTGGAAGATGACGGTCCCGTACTGCTCCACCTGGGGAACCGGGAAGGGGCAGTCGGAAAGCCAAGCCAGGGCACAGGCATTGAGGGTTATGCATCAAGGGCTGCACTCAGGGTTATGCATCCAGGACACACCAAGGGCTACGCACTGAGGGCTGCGTGGACGGCTCACACCGAGGGCTACGCCTGAAGAACACACCAAGGGCTACGCATTGAGGGCTGCGTGGACGGCTCACGCCGAGGGCTACGCATCAAGACCACAACCTTGGGCTACGCATTGAGGGCTGCGTGGACGGCTCACGCAGAGGGCTACGCATCAAGAACACAACCTTGGGCTACGCATTGAGGGCTGCGTGGACGGCTCACGTCGAGGGCTACGCATCAAGAACACACCAAGGGCCACGCATTGAGGGCTGTGTGGACGGCTCACGCCGAGGGCTACGCCTGAAGAACACACCATGGGCTACGCACTGAGGGCTGCGTGGACGGCTCACTCCGAGGGCTACGCATCAAGAACACAACCTTGGGCTACGCATTGAGGGCTGCGTGGACGGCTCACGCCGAGGGCTACGCATCAAGAACACAACCTTGGGCTACGCATTGAGGGCTGCGTGGACGGCTCACGTCGAGGGCTACGCA
>JAABNX020000070.1:31556709-31569752 GCA_015163995.2 Mormyrus lacerda
CACCCATCCATCCATCTTCTACCTGCTAATCCTGCTCAGGGTTACAGGGGGCACAGAGGCGGGGGAGGACTCACCCTCGGAGACAGCACACTGCACCCTGCCCCCAGTACAGGCACACACCTCCTGCCCGTTCGTCTCCCATCGTGCGCCATCCTGCACCTCCTGTCCATCCCACAAGCAGGTGGACCTTCGGCACTCGCACGATTCAAGGTCTTCCACCCGAGTCTGCAACTTTGTGTTCTGCACACAACACAAGCAATCTTTCAGCCACCAGACACGAGCTTGTTAGGTAATGTCAGGTAAGTGGAACACTCTGTACCTCTATGAATAACGTGAAATCTCAAAGAGTCTCGTCAAGGTTTATTAAAAAATTAAGTCATAAAGAACAAAGCAGCGAACGGCCGGGGACACCAGCAGGAAATGGTCACCAACACCAGCAGCGAACGGCCGGGGACACCAGCAGCGAACGGCCGCCGACACCAGCAGCGAACGGCCGCCGACACCAGCAGCGAACGGCCAGGGACACCAGCAGGAAACGGCCACGGACACCAGCAGCGAACGGCCGCCGACACCAGCAGCGAACGGCCGGGGACACCAGCAGCAAACGGCCGGGGACACCAGCAGGAAACGGCCACGGACACCAGCAGCGAACGGCCGGGGACACCAGCAGCGAACGGCCAGGGACACCAGCAGGAAACGGCCGGGGACACCAGCAGCGAACGGCCGAGGACACCAGCAGCGAACGGCCGGGGACACCAGCAGGAAACGGCCATGGACACCAGCAGCGAACGGTCGCCGCCACCAGCAGCGAACATCTAATGATGCCTTCACACATTCACTGATGCTTCACCTGGGCTTTAAGCATGTCCACCATGACACGGAGTGTTTCCAACTGCTGCTCCAGCCTCTGCAGTCTCTCTTCCTGGCCACTGGGAGGTGCCCTTGATCCATGCGTTAACCCTGGAGATCCCAAAGGAGTGCGCTGAGGCTGATCTCGCGCCATTTCTGACTGTGGTTCCCAGTGCAGGCTGAAGACCTCTTGGTGGGGGCCATCAAGGTGTGTCTGCGCAGATCTCAGCATGGATGGAGGAAGGAGGTCTGCAGAGCAGAATGGAGAAACAGAAAGAAAGGAAATGTTTCATTCCTTATATGAACACAGTTTCGTTTACAAACACTTTAGTTCTCAAATGTCTCATCACGCTGATATAGAGGTGAGAGTGAAGCTTGGGGTCTGAGCACAGGGTCAGCTGTCCATTCAACAGCCCAGGAGCATTTTATTTGCTGGGGGTGGGGAGGGGGGGTTAAGGGTCTTGCTCAAGGGCCTAACAGAGATGTGCCTATTCATCTAAGAATGAGATTTGAACCAGCAACCTTCTGATTACAGAGGTCTAACCCACTGCACCCCAAAAAATGGTTCCCTGGGCTGGTGTGAAGCGAATCCTGGGCACCAGGTGACTGACATTGAGGAATGCAGGACACGCACACATATGCCTCAATATCTCTGAGGCCCAAGCCGAGGAAAAACACGAAAACGTGACGGAAGGGGGGCATTTCTGTGGAGAGAGAGGATGGGGCCCAAGCGGGAAGGCGGCACATGTATGCATGTTCACGTTTGCACGAGGACAGTTCACGGTGAGACACTGTTTCCTCGCCAACCAAACCCACAGAAGATCGCGGGCTAATCCAGTGCTGGACCCCACTTTACCTGATACATTCTCACAGCGCCAGGGTCTCCTCTGGTATCCCGACATGGAAACTTCTGCTCTCTGCAAGTGTCCCTAAAAAAAGCCCATAAAGATGGACGTTTACACCTTTGATGTTCCGGGTAAAGTTATGCATGATGAACAAACTATACACATGGGAATATATTTACCTCGTATCACTAAAATATGAATAATATGACATTACGCAGGTAATACCGGCTGCTCATCTCATCAGTCTGTCGAGCATTTTCCATATTAAGTCGATTTGTAGGACACTTTGCTGGATGTAATTCTGTAGAGATGTGCCCCCCAGCAGTGAAACACTACAAAATACACCGGTGTAAAACAGCGGAAATGGCCACCCCCATTGGCTCTGGCGGAAAGTGTGGCTTCTGTACTGCCTCAGATGACCTGCGCTAGGCATTTCCAGCATTCCCTGCTGGGGGAGCGATTCACACCCCCTCCAATCGCCCCAAGTCAGCTTCCCTACATCAAAGCAGAGCATTAACAAGCTGTCTGCATGGAGCCCAATCAGGCACGTCATTCTCACAGCCAAGACTCGAAAAGGGCCATTACAGCGACCCCAGTGCCGATTGACTAATGTACATTTTTTAATCTATTTTAGCAGACACTTGTGTCAAAAGTGATGTACCGAGTATAGCTTAGCGCCCTATCCGAGTCTGAGATCTGACCCAGCGCCCTACTGAGTACACGCTTATCGCTGGCACAGCCGCCTCACCAGGAACTTGCTGGCCTTCTTGCCCGGCATGCTGGCCAAGGTGATCTCCAGGTCCAGTGGCAGCAGCAGGCTGAGAAGCTCCTCGCTCTGGCTCTTCTCCAACACGACGGCCTCCTCACAGTCGACGAACAGCACCACCCTGTTCGTCTCCAGGCTGAGCGCCACGCGGGCCCAGCGGCCACCGGTGAAGGGCGTGCCCCCGGGGAAGCGGAGGCTGGCAGGCCGCAGGGCGGCCGCGGTGCGGTAGTCCAGCTGCAGCAGGTTGGTGCGGGTGCTGGAGAGGAGCCGGATCAGTGGGTGACCATCCTGCTTCACGGCAGCGGGTGAGACCAGCGAGATCAAAGTTCCATCCGAGCTCTTGGCCTGCTGGGCAATGAAATGGAAGCCGATGGCGCCCTGCACAGAGCTGAGGAAGTAGACAGAGAAATCCCGAGGGAGGGTGAGGGGCGGGGCCCGCTGGTGCAGCCTCCAGGCCAGGACCCCGGGTTCTAGCGCCTTGGCCCTCGTCACACCCCTGATGGAGCGGGTCATGTTCAGGGCTTCCAGGAGGTCGATCGCTGCAACCGGAGACACCGGAGCTGGTGAGCTCCTTAAAACAAAGTTCATCCAAACACCAACACAGCCACCATCCCCCCATCACATTCCTGATGGCCGTGGCTGGCCGGCTCTTTTCAGTGCCCTAACCAAAATGCAATGACCCATCCGTCATCTGTCATCCTCCTTCCCAGGGTGATCAGATGGGCGCCCCCTAGTGGCCGCTGATCCCTAAGCAGCTGCTGTCTTGGCCTGGGCCTGCTGACGGCCCCCAGCTCACAAAGGCTGCTGTCACTTTCAGAAAAAAGATGAAAAATTAGAGAGCAGCCATCTTTGATTCTTGCTGGAGAAATTTAAAATTAAGATTAACTTTATTGATTACAGCGGGAAGCATTTAAGACAGAATCACAGGTGAAGTATTTCACTTACTCAGGAAAATGTTTTGGTGTTCTTTGAAATTGTAGATTATCATGTAGATTGTAGATTATCATTATTCTATATGCTAATCTTACAAATATGTTTCAGTCCCAGGTGCGTAAGACACAAACTGCATCATCAGTGATACGGTAAACAGTGTCGGACAGCACAAGCTCAGACCCCAAGATTCACTGCCACCTCTATGTGTGTCTGTGTATGTGTGTGACAAGCTGTGTAAAAATGGTAAATGAAGCTCAATTTGAACTTCAATTATTTATCAGTCAGAAGGATGGAAAATCTGCAATGAGGCAACAGCCGGGCCCAAGGAATCTGCTTTTCATATATAACAGAGGGATGACAGCATCAGAGCCAGAAAGAGCGTCAAAGGAGCTAGAGCCCGAAAACAGCTGTTTACTCCCAGGGATGAGTGTGGCTTTCATGGGCTCACAGAGGAAGTCTCCTCTTGTGAGAATTAAGGCGTCATTAAGTTTGGTTTCCATGCAACAGGCCAGAAACAGTTTGTAAACATACACAAAAAAAACAAATAAAAACATTCAATGAATTGGTAAATAGTAAGATCTCACGCAGCATGGAAGAGCAGCGTGGAAGAAAGGGGGGGTGATGGTGGTTCTGTGACTAGGTCTATGTATAGTATCGCTGATGTGATTCTTTATATAGACACAGGTACGACGTACAGAGACGCCAAACCGATGACCCGCAGGGTAAGTCATTATGCCTAATGCGCAAGGTGTGCCAGACGGTGAAACCACACAAAACCTTTCTAACAAAACATTCAGATTAATATCCGTGTTAATGGATAATAATAATAATAATACTAATAATAATAAAATAATAATAATAGCGAACATAGTGATTCCTTATATCGATACAGCACAAAACAAACGAATGAATTATTTTTGTTTGCATTTATCCAACGTTACCGTTTTCTTCGTCGTCATGGTGTAGCAGGGCGCTTTCCGGAGCTCGCATTAACACGAAGAAAATGCCCAGCAGGATGGCCAGAGCGCTTCTCCTGCCAGGGGGGGGCATGTTCTCCGCCGCGGATGGGGCTGCTCAGTAATACTCAGTGATGAGTCTCTAATTACTTTCACTTTGCGAAGAAAAGCACGGGGAGTCGCTCCGAGCTGGAATGTAACAGCCAGACTAAGACTGGTCACTTTCAGATCTTTAACTTAACATGAAGCGTCTAGCGGCCACCCTGCGCCCATCTAACTCGCCGTTTAGCCGCGGCTGATCACGGAGCTGAAGCGTTTTTGTCTCCTATTCTGGAAGCGCATGGAATTTCCTGCATCCTGCCGAGATGCCCACAGATCTAAACTCCTCCGGCTCTTGCAGAACTTCTGCTGGGCGACCCCCCTCCAGATTATCTGCCATAAAACATGGATCGGAGCGCCGGACTGGAATGGCGCCAACTGCAGTTTGGGAGTTTTTAGGAGCCTCAAAAATGCTACACTTGCTCACTCTAACTCTTCCATGTATTTCGTGATTATTATTAATTTAAGCACATTTCGTATGAGCAAAGTTACTTCACTGCTAATTTTATGACTAGTGATCATTTTCTGAACCCACAATGTTACATTTAATGCTGCTGCAAAGAATATGTTCACTGTTCATCTACATCGGGTAGAACGATAATAATCGGCCTGTTGTTTTTCATATTATTTTTATTTATCTTTATAATGTATAAGATGGTTCAGGAAGCACACATGGACACAAATATAATAGTATATATAACCAAACATACTTTGCCTCTTGGTCAATACATGCCAAGGAGAATAAAATCCATCGATCCATCCATCTTCTGAAACCGCTCATCCCATTCAGGGTGACGGGGGGTCCAGAGCCTATCCCAGAGGCAACGGGTGCAAGGCAGGGAACAACCCATCACAGGGAATGTATATACAGACGCTCCTTTACTGATTAAGTTTCAGTTTACGAACTTTCATTCATACGAACGAAGAGGACCGTAAGTCCACATTGTGTTCCTTGGGCTCCCGTTTCCTGTCTGCAACATTAATTTTTTTTTTCTGCTCGCCAATTCCGCCTAGTACGACTTCTGCCCGCTACTCCCGCCGCACAGCAGCGTAGCGTGCGTACTGCCAGCATCCTAGTTCTTTGTACTTGCGTAAACCCGTAAAATGATGTTGAATAACGACTTACGAACATTTCAAGTTACGAACGCCCGTTCGGAATGTATCTCATTTGTAAGTAGAGGTGCATCTGTATATGTAAGATGACCCTGAATGTTTTATATGATAATTTTTAGAGTCAAAGGCTGTGATCTATGCTATGCGTGGATGAACGAAAAGTTTGATTCTTCTAAATTTGAAAACCAGTATGACTGATTTACTGAAAAGAGCCGATTCAAATAAAAGATTTGTTCACGAATCGGATATCACTGTTGTACGCGGTATGATGTCACATGTTGTAGCAGGATTTTTTAACAATGGCCAATAAGACGTATTATTCATTTCTGTAATAAATTACCGTAACTGTCATGAGCGCTTAGATTTCTAGATGCGGGTCTTCCATCCATACCCAGAATAAGTAACGTTACTTTTGGGGGCAGAGCATTTGCTCATAAAGCACCACAGTTATGGAATAAACTTCCCATTAGTGTTCGGAACTCAGACACAATCTCTGCTTTCAAGTCAAGGCTTAAGACGTACCTCTTTAACCAGTCTTTTGGATAGTAAACCCCCCTTTTGTAAGGTGAATGGGAAATCTGGAGGTTCATAGTCATTTGAGATTAAAGGTGACAGGGGGGATTGGTGCTGTCGTTCTGTCACTCTCGCCAATGACTTAAGTTATTGGCGGTTGTTTGACTGGATGCCAAAACCCCTGGAAACCCTCATGTCTGTGCTTCCTACCAGGTCTCTCTTTTAGTCCGGCTGCCATAGTTAGTTTAGTACTGCCGGAGGTTAGGTTAGGTGTAGGGCAATAACTCTTCTCCATCTTCTGTTTTCTGAGCTGTTCCCGAGCCGCGCCTACACCACTGAACCCTCTCCTGGACTCCTTGGAGAAAACTACATGAAACCAACTGGAACTTATAAAACTATATGGACTCAAATTAATGTGAATGTAAATGCAGTTTCATGCTCCTCGGTCGCCCAGAGGAGGATGGGGTCCCCTTCCGAGTCTAGGTTCATCTCAAGGTTTCTTCCTACCAGAGGGAGTTTTTCCTTGCCACTGTCGCCACAGGCTTGCTTGCTGGGGTTCTGACCGGGTTAATGTAAAGTGCTTTGTGGAAATGATTGTTGTTAAAAGGCTATATAAATAAAACTGAATTGAATTGAACAACACCTCTCCCGGTGACATGATCTCTGACCCTTAAAACAGGTGCAAAGGTAAGGCTTGGCTTCACTTACAGCATGGTGCATATTCAAATCAAACAATCATATGCTCTCCATAGACAGTCTTCCTCCATCCATCCACCATCCTTCCATCTGTCAATTGTCAGACCAGCTTTCCTGGGTAAACAGTTTATAAAATATTCACTGGCACTAGCAAGTTATGTTTAGGGTATTTCCTTAATGATTACTGCTTGTACATGATGAAATGACAATTAAATTAAGCTAAAGTGATAGTAAAGTAATAGTAAACAGTGCATTTTGATTACTCGTATAAGACACATATCATCATGGCATAATATCGTCCCTCAAGCAGACTTTTGCAGTTCTTCAGTAACGACTCACGCTGCTTCATTTCTCCGGTCAGCCGGATTTACTGTACCCAGCGTGATACTTCAGCCCGATTTACTGTACCCAGCGTGATACTTCAGCCCGATTTACTGTACCCAGCGTGATACTTCAGCCCGATTTACTGTACCCAGCGTGATACTTTCATTTTTCTCATTTAATTAAAGTATTTCACATTGGCCACATACAATTTCCAGAATAAGATGCTTTCCATTTGGCTTTTACATGTATTATCACCGGTGTAAGTGTCCTCTTAGCAGATGTCTGTTCTGGTCAGAAAAGAATGCAGCTAGTGTGTAATAGCATCTAGATGCACTGTGCAGGACTGAGGCTTCATTTGAAAGCAACCAAGGTTGTCCTTAAAATTTATGTACTTCAGAATTGAGAGTCACACCCACAGCTCGCTCTGTATAGTAAGATCCTGTTACACGAGAGGAGCTCGGCAAGGAATGCAGGAATCAAGAGTATCTCTGCATAATCATGAAACACGACGAGGCAGAACCTCTGTAGAAAACGGTGGGACACTCTTTTTGTGGGTTCTATTGAACTGTTACACCTGAAATCAAGCATCTTCAAACTAGAGTATCCAAATGAAGAAGGCGTGGGTCTAGATAGAGTTACCTTCAGAAAGGGAGTCATTTGCTTCCCTCTGGTGGTTATGTGATGCAACGGCATGAGAGCTCTTACTCAACGGGGTAAAAATCAGACAGAGCAGCGGTGTGGCTATGATTCAGAGCTGATACTGGGTATCTCTCGGAAACATTGGGAAAGTGTAAACATAAACCGTATTCCTTGTTAATAGCTTTTATCACTTGGAAAAACATCTGCTTTAAATATATATATATATATATATATATATTTTAAAGTATAGAACAGGTTTTAAGTGTAGATTAACCTGTAAAGGTGTAAGTCTTAAAGCCAATAATACTGTCATGCATACTGCCAGTGCTAATGTGCAGTGTGTTCATGCGTAATGTATTAATATGTTGAGCTCCCTGTGAAAATTTATGTCAGACACGTCTACGAACATCGTTCCCGCAATCAGCGGCTTCCCTGAGACCCCCCCCCCAGTCAATGCGCAGCCAGCCCTTTCGGTGTAACCTCGCCCAGAGGCTGCTCGTTATCTCCTCCTGGAAATGCCTCTTAAGCCCCCTCTGTCCCTGTCCCTGGATGTGAAGGAGGCCCGCCAGCTCTCTCCCAGGACAGCTACAAGCTGCAGGACTCACGCCCGGCCGCCGAGGGGAACCGAACCCACATGCACCGACTGCTGCGGTCCCGTAAGTTAAGATGCACTGTCGGTCTTGCTCTGTGCAGCCGGCTAGTCGCCTGTCTTTGGTTTCTTCATGAAAAACCTGAAAACGGAATTCGACGTTCCGGAGGCTTCACATCCTCGATGCCTCATTTTCTTTATGATGAGTTTGTTCTGGATTTACAACCGTCACATACTGTATCCTAGTCTCCTAGTGGGACGGATGCGGGTGGTTGTGAGTAATGAAGTATCTCTTCTTTCAGTTAATGCTATCAAATGAATTCTAATGCTGTCACGACAGATCGGTGCTTCATAGTGCAGAATGTTACCATTCTGTACAACCTGCATAAGGGGAGTAATCAGCACTAACTGGATCCTTTGTGGGTTAATAACTCAGGAATTCTGACCAGGACAAATGCTTTCTTGTTGCTGCTGGACCTATTCAGGACATCGCTCTGACTTATTCAGGCGGTAATAAGCGAGGAAACTGCATTAACCATTTTAGCTGAAACACAAACACATCTTAATAAAGGATACACACGTACAGATACAGACAGACAATCCACCCGAGGCTGTAAAATGCAAGAACACGAACACACAAGAAAATGTATATGCTGTTATATGAGTACCAAATCTACAAAATAATCCTTTAATCGCACACCTCTGTCTACTGTCAAAATTAGCATGAGATTAACCCCTAATCCTTGCCAAAGTCCGTGTGCACATCATTCACCAGCCGATCCCCTCACGTTTCACTGCAGTCTACATTCAGAAACTGCGCTTGGAGACTTGCAGGCGTTTACCATACACCTCAACTTGTCTGTTGCGCCGTGTGGAAAACGCACATAAAATAAATATATATATAGGCCTACTGTGACGCCGCAAGGCTGGTGGGGGGGCTATTGTATTCACAGACCGGCATGCATTGCGCCGTACTGTATGTAGTGTAAATACTAGTGGAAATAATGTCTGTAAAGTGTAATTATGTCAGTGACTGTATGTGTTGCATTCTCGTGAAGTGACGAATACAGTGTTCTCCTACTGTGGTGCGTTTGTAATTAACCCCTGATGGTGCTCGATGTCTGTATTGGTAATTTCCCCTGTTCATGGTGTCGCGATTACTTTTCAGCAGTTATTCACAAGAAAGCATTTGTGCAAAACTTTTTTAAAAATATGTAAATAAATTCTTAGAAAAACTTGGAAAACTCAGCGGGTGTGGAAACGATAAATAATAAGTCGTTAGCGCTTGAATAACCCATTTTCATGGCTATCAACAAGATTTAACACAAATATTGAAAGGACAGCTGGAAGTCACACTAACAGGACACACAGTGGTGAAGGAAGTCTGTCTAACCAACATCATCGACCCTTGCATCATTGGACTGGATTTGCTAGTCCACCTGGGGGCCGCCATCGATGAAGTGGGCGCTGTCCTCTGCCTCAGTCCGGAGGTGGTGGTCCTCCAGTGCGACAGTGGCAACCAGCAGCAGGGGAAGTGAGGAGAGGCATCTGCACAGTGGAGATGACCACAGCCAGCAGCTCCCACGGGATGGTCTCCGCCTGCAATACAGCCACAGCTCCAACCCAGACCACAGAGAACAACAGCCCTGGGGCTACCTCCTGAGATGGCACAAACTGTCCAGGAACTGCTGTGGGAGTCATCAAGCTGTCCGACAGACCATAGCCAACTCCAGTAGTGCTCGACATCAATAAGGATGAATCCTGGTGTTTTTGCATTGGCTACTGACGACTGACCACTGCCACGCACTGAGGGTGTGCTGGATTACATCACTGGGTCAATGTGATTTAGCGCCTCAGACCTCCAGAGTGGTAATTGGCAGGTCAGACTGGCTCCGGAAGCCCACCCCAAAATCAAGTTCACTATTAATCAGTGGCTTTGGTACTTCTGGTGCATGTTGTTCGGTCTGTGCATTGCACCCACAACCTTCAAGAAGCTAATCGAGTTTGACCTGGCCTATGTGCCCTGAGTCCAGTTCATCGTCTACATCGATGATCTACTGCTCTGCTGATTTCACCGCAGCACAGAACCTAAAGACGGTGTTCGCATCGATCTGTCAGGCAGCTGGAGCCCTGGCAGTGTTTTCTGCTGGAGCCCCGGAGCCTCTGCGCCCTCAGGCACTTCAGGGTGAAGAAGATTCTGGGAAGCTGTGTCTCGCTTCTCCTGGCCTGGCTGCTGGTTTGTGAAATGTGAGTCGTGCACAACTCAGTAGTGTCATAGCCAGCAGTTCCAGACGCCCCTGCAGCCGTACCTGGGGGCTGCTCCCATGGAGCAGGTGGGGGGTTGACATCCTGGGCCCCATATCCAGACCGAGGCCAGCAATCTCGATATACTCCTGCCCATGGATTACTTCACGAAGTGAGCTGCAGACCCTGGTGGAGTGGGTGTTTGGCTTGCCCCCTGAGCCAGCGATGCCGGCGACACTGGGACTGGGCTACCTGCATCAGCTCCAGGAGCATGTGAGGATCTGCAGGAGCTGGCCAGACAACAGCAGGATGCAGCCATAGCCAGACAGGAACAGCATCACACAAGCTGACCTGCTGCCAGATGCTAATAGTGTAACTAGTGTATTTTGTGTTGCTATTGAGCCAAACGTTAATGTGATATGCAGTGTTTAATGTTAATGTTAAGAGCTGTAAGCAGTGTTGTGTGTGTGTGTACCCACAGCGGGGCGTATGAGTAGGCGGGCAGCCGGCATGGTGTACAATGTGTGGTGCTTGAGTGGCATACGCTCTGTAAATCCACTGCGTGTGTCACTCACAATAATCATGAAATAATAATAGATGAAAGCCTCATTTAAAACAAAATGACACAGACTGTACGGGTTACCTAAAGTGGGAAAGGTTCCAGATGGATTTACGAGCTTTAGCAGAAGCTCAGGCTCAGGCTGAGGGTGTGTCCTTCACATCCTCAGCTCACAGCAAACCCCACACCCTCACCCAAGCATATTAATAGGGAGCTAACACAGGCTAATGCGATTAAAGAGCTTGGGGACAGACGACAGACCAAGGTGGGTGGCAGGGAGCATGTAAACAAAGCTAAGCCGTCCGGGCTGCTATTATTCAACTGACCTGTCTCTGTGTAAGGAGGGGAAGCCATGGAGCGGGATGGCTGCCCGTGGATACTGACTCTGCAGAGCATCTGCCGGATCCTTCTGTGCCACATGATGATGAACATCAACCAGCAAGCAGTGAAAGGTGGTGTCATAGCACATCAAATAAATGTCTTTTAATTATAACTACTTATGTACCTCAACTGATGCAGAATCACACGCAACACGGAACCGGATAGATCACATATTCTGCGAATTTAAATATACTGAAATTTATATTATTCTCTACAAAAGTGTCAAATGTCATATGTATCGATTTCGATGGCAGGCAGCTCATGCCTCGGAGGTGAGGATATCTTCGCAGTGGTCAGGGAAAACAGCCCCGACGGACAGTTCATAGCCAACCTCAGCATCGCTGGTGGCCCCAGACCCAGCGGCATCCGCTTGGCTCTCAGCGGAGACAGTGCCGACTGGTTCTACCTGGAAGAGAATACCATCAGGCTCAACGCATCTTTCTCGAGGGCTCTGGATCGAGAGGTAGCGTGACATCTTCAAAGTACAAGCGTACCCAGCACATTCAACCATGTTCTCCACCAGATGACCACTATGATCTCACCAAAGGTTCATGGATCGGTTCTGATGGCGGTTTTGTCCTGCTATGAAGGAGAAGCCATACAGGTATGGCATTCAGCAGCTTTATATATGTATAAAATAAATAAATATATGTATTAAATGTATACATTTTTTTCTAGACTGAATACAGAATCATGGCAGAGATCCTCAATGAAAATGACAACAAGCCAGTGTTCATGGAAGAGACTGTCCAGCCTGTGGCCATCAGCGAGGTGAGATCTCATGTGCTGTTCCAAGGATTTGTAGGGTGCGGGGTGGTCTAGGGTCATCAAGAAAGTTCAGATGAAATCTCCCACCCCTAAGAGGATGAGGGCATCACCATGTAAGCTTGGGGTTTGATGTGTCCTTTATTTCAGCTGGCTGCTGTGAACTCTGTGGTGTTTGTTGTGAAGGCAGTCGATGCAGATGAGGACACCATCATATATGTCATTGACAGGTCTCTGGTATGTGTTTCCCCCTACTGGTGATTAGTGCCACACAATCCCTTTGTGTCACTGTCTAAATATGGCTTTATCTCTGAATAGCCAGACTCCAGCTACTTTAGGATAGACCTCCCCAACAGCGGTGACGTGATCTTATCCAAGCCCCTGGACTACGAGACCAAGACCCAGATGCAATTGGACATTTACGCTGTGGTATGCCTCAACATATGGTGTTCATGTGACACCGTATGTCCCAAACATAGTGAAAGTGCTGGTGCTGTCAGCTTATCATACGTCTCGAACTCAGGGAAAGTAACAGTACTGTCGGCTTTCTGTACATCCCGCACATCTGACAGTAACGGTACTGTCAATGCTGTATATCCCACACATCTGACGGTAACGGTACTGTCAATGCTGTATATCCCGCATGGTCTGACAGTAACGATACTGTCAATGCTGTACATCCCGCACATCTGACGGTAACGATACTGTCAATGCTGTATATCCCACATGGTCTGACAGTAACGATACTGTCAATGCTGTACATCCCGCACAT
>JAABNX020000070.1:31581348-31602646 GCA_015163995.2 Mormyrus lacerda
GTCACTGCATATCAAATCACATAGTGTGAGAAAAAAATTCCCTGTTCATCTTCAGATTCCCCTGAAAAAAATCACAGGTGCTCCGGAACCAAACTTTTGTAGAATTCCCAAATTCGGTTTGTATCTCTAATAGTTAAACTACGGCCCTTTGAAACCGATACTCCTTCCTTGGAGGAAGTAGAGCTGGGATATTTAGAGGAGGATATACCCATCTCTAGGGCTGAGGTCACGGAAGTCAAAATAACTCTAGGGTGGTAAGGCTCCAGTGGCGCATGAGAGCCGCCTCAGACATTCGCGAGGGGTTAAGCGTAGGGTCACTTCTCTTTATCAAAAGGAGCCAGTTGAGGTGGCTTGGGCATCTATCTAGGGAGCCTCCTGGATGTCACCCTGGGAAGCATTTCAGGCATGTTCCACTGGGAGGGGGCCCTAGGGTAGACCCAGAATATGTTGGACAGATCTCTCAGCAGGCTTGGGGATGCCTAGGTATTGGCAGAGCTGGAGGAGGTGGCTGGTGAGAGAGAGGTCTGGGCATCCTGGCATAGACTGCTGTCCCCGCAACCCGACTCTGGATGAGCAGCAGACGGTTGATATTCATGTATATTAAAGCTGTTAAGGGATGTCAGGATGTTAAGGTGTACTTGCATGCTGCTTATGAATGTTCTATAAATGCATTAAGAATGTATTATGAAGGCGTACTGAATGTTCTAAGAATGCATAATGAGGTATGAATGTCAGAAGTTGAACCGAAAGGCTTGTTCGGAAAATGCATATTATTTGGGATTGGTATAGGAGCCAATCCTGGGGACTGGTATAGGAGCCAATCCTGGGGACTGGTATAGGAGCAATTGCGAACTGTTTGTAGGGGATCTGAGAAGGTGACCTGGGACCTTCTGGGTGATTTATGGAATGATACAAGTACTAACTGGAAGAAACATTTATCCCAATGGAATAAAAAATGCAACAATACATAAAAAATATGCTTAAGTGACAAAGCGCTTTTTTTTTTTTAATACATATCAAGGATTTAATTGCATATATTACTGCATATATATAATATATGCTGTATGCTTGATAGTCTTGTCACTATTTTCATATTAGATATCTATTGTTCTTCATTGTTAGTAGACACTTTCACACCACAGTTCCAGAAACTGGTTCCTGGGCTTCCTTGAATATGAACTTTTGAAGCTCCAGGCCACTTTGGCATGTTTGCTTTCACACTGCACAACAGGACCCGGGAACTTTATGCTAAATAAGCGTGGAGGACGCAGAAGCTCGTAGGTTAAGCTTCACGCATAATTTCATACAAAACTACACTACCACGGCAAAACAATGGTGGATAAAAAAGCCAGCTTGCTACTTATTTCTTAGTTATTGGGGAGATCGATTGCAATCAAAATGGAGTGCAGCCTTCTATTTCAATTTATATGACCCGCAAGGTGTTTGTAATTCTTATTAAATCTGGCCAGCAGATTGATCATTCATTTTCCACAGAATAAAAAAACAACGTAATGTTATCCCGCTAATAAGCGCAGATGAGTTTCACCACAAGCACTGGTCGATATTAGACAAAACTACACAGGTTATTGCTAAAAATTTTCTGGAAATTTTGGAGCAAGCAAAAAAAACTGTATTAATTGATGCAATACATGGAATTATTTGCGATTCTCAGTTTTTGCTACACTACTTATATCTGTCTTTGCACTTCTGGATAACTTCCAAATTAGTACTGGCATTTGTGGTCGACCAGTCGTCAAGCTATCACTCTAAATGCCTCCACAGTAGTTTGTATATGAGCATGTAAGATGCGTGGCTCAGCACCGAAGCGTCCTAAGTCAGGGCCGATCTGTTAAAAACGGGGTGGTCATGCCTCATGCCCATCCCACTGCCGGGAAGTACCTTTGAGGAGGCCCACCGCGGCTTCCGATGACAGGAAGAAGGAGTCGAGGGCATGGGCAATGTCCAACAGGGCCTGGAAGTGCTGGATCATGAGGTCGCGGCATGCAGAGCACATGTTGTGGATCGCCTTGGCCGAGACTGAAGAGAGGGCCTTCTCCCGTAATCCCTTCATCAGGTAATTCAGCACAGGATCTGTTCCCACACACACGGTTAGAGGAGCCCAAAATGCATGTCTGTTCCCCACCCGCGAGGCAGGGGACATTATGAAAGGCAGCAAGTCCATGTTCCCTATCCAGCACACACCTAAGAAGCGGGGGTTATGGTCAATCACTTCACCCATCTCCCCCACCAGGTCGATGCTGGTGTAGCGCACAGCAATGTGGATGGTCTGGGGCAGCAGCACCACCTGCTCCAGGACCTCCAGCAGGGTTGGATTGTTCTCGCTGCCCAGGGAAGAGGGGTTGACGCGTCACACACATCATCCATGAGCTGGATAAGGTCAGCAAAAGCACACGCCTTTCCTCTACATAACAGGATGAGCAGCGGGTGCTACACTCCTTGCAGACAGGGGGGTGCACTCTTGCACTCACGGACTGACACTCCTGGCGATGGCGGCCATAATGAAGAGTACGGCTTCTGTCACCTCCCAGGGGGGGTTCCCCTCTTTCAGGGTGGCATACAGCTGTAGGAGAGAGGGGTCCCAGCTGGGTGAGCTGCTGACAGACCAAGCAGAGCTCCATCTTCAGCCTGTGCTTGACTCTGAAGAATATCGCTATACTTTATTCTTGGCTAAAGCTGTAGGCCAAGGCCATGCTAACCAGCTACACTCCATGCCATGGACCTAGACCACACTGCACTTTGTCCTGCACAAAAGCACATCCAGGACCATGTGACATACCTGGGAAAAGCACTCCACAGACCCAACCAGGAAAACGATGTCCTTCACCAAATCTGACACTCTCATCCGAAACTCCCCAAAATCATCGGTATCTTCAGGGATCCCCTCCTGTAAACTCAGGCAGGGAATTAAACGGTGAGTGTTTGTGACATGACAGCGAAATGAAAAGCACACCTGACGATTATAACGACAGCCAGGACAGAAATGTACACAACAAACAAGACCACAGATCACTGCGATACACCGCAGGTGCCGAGGAAGAGCGGGGACTGACAAGGAGACTCACATGGTCGGGATCCAGCTGGCAGTGATGGGCGAGCCCGTGCAGCAGCCTCTGGATGTAGGGCCGGAAGATTCCATGCAGCATGACATCATTGGTCTTGTACAGGTGCTCGCCCAGGCGGTACCAGAAGTTAAAGGAGATCTCCACCACCTGACGTCGAGAGGCAGTTCATTAGCCGGGGAACTTCTCTATGGCTCGATGGTCACGCTCCTTCGGCTCCAAAAGAAATTCGAGAGGGGGTCTCACCTCGTACTGGGGGTGTCCCGTGCAGATGAGAAGCAGCTCCAGGGAGCGGAGGTCCCCCATGCCCTGTCCTGGGCTGCGCACCATCGCCTCCAGGAAGGTCTCACACAGCTCCGTGAAGATGCGACAGTAATTAAGCACCCTGCGGGTGAGAAGTGCTTGTGTCACCACGGCCAACGCAGCTGTGTTAACTTACTAGGGGTTCTTGATCTGTTGATGCCCACGGACCAGTGTACACTGCACAATTTTACAGGGGGGGAAGGGGGGGCCTGGTAATGGAAAAATCTGTCCATCCGATTGATCAGTGGGACAGATTTTATTAATCTGTTTCCATTTGCTTTTACAATGCAGTCAAAGTGTAAAAATCATAAGAAAGGTGTGGTTTAACGGCTCAGTGGCATTACTCAGGGGTTGGGAACCACAGACTGAAAGATACTGAGGCGTCCAGTTTCCATGTTTATGGATGGTGGGAGCAGTGGGATGTGGACGCGACGGCGGGAGAAGGGAAGGAAAGCTCACTTGTCTAGGTCCTCACGGGCCACCGACATGTGGTAGGCTGCTTCCAGCGTGAGCACGCCCCGCAAGAGCTGCAGGGCGAGCGGCACGTTGCCCTCCACATTCTCGATGGCGTACAGAGCCGCGCATACGCAGTCTGAGGCTGCCTCGTGCAGATTGGTGGGCGTCTCATCCCGCTGCTGCAAGGAACAAGATGGCAAGAGTCACGCAAAGCCCTCGGGTATCACTGTCTTCTATATCCGCGTGTGTGTCTTGAAAAGGACAGAAAGATGAGATACAACAAAACAAATCTACGTATGTTTAACAGATATTCAATTCAATTCAATTCAATTTTATTTATATAGCGCTTTTAACAATGGTCATTGTCTCAAAGCAGCTTCACAAAATGAACAAGATTTTAAGATAACTTAAGAGCACCGAAGAGACCATCTGTGATGCCGTTGGAGGTGAGCGCTGTGACTATGAACACGCAAGGGTTTCTCAAAGGGAATAAAGAGCACCGGCCACAGATCCGGGCGACACCCACCAGTACTTGGAAGAGGATGACGAGGAGCTGGTTGCTGGCCATGAAGTTGTGGTCCAGGACGCCCAGGTTAAACCAGCTGCTCAGGCACCGGAAGACCTTCATCAACATCTTTTCGTTGTTGCCGGTCTTCTCGATGCATGATACCTGAGGAGGACGGGAGCAGAGAGCAGGGAGCCAGTGGCAGGAAGTTAGAGTGAATGTCCCCAAATTAAGGTCCACTGAGAGGCCAGGAGGAGGACGCTGGGAGGGTCCCTCAATTCGTACCAGCAGAGTGATGACAGAGTTGGAGTAGAATCTCAAATCCTCGATGATCTCTGTCCGACGATTGGTTCCGATGCGCAGCGAGCGGCTGTGTACCTCCTCGGGCAGCACGGTCAGGATCTCCATCAGGAAGGGCATGGAGGAGATGTCGTTGCTGTACCTGTGGGAGAACAGGGAGGGTAAAAAAGTGCAGAGTGATCCTGATAAGGTTAGGAGATACCGTGTGCCATCACAGGAAACAACAAAGGGTTAAGTACTCAATAACAACATAGTGAACATCCTTACTTCTCTACGAGAGTCTGGACACAGCCCTTCCAGGAAGTCATCTGAAGGGCTAAATCTGCGATGGCTAGAGCAAGCTGGGAGAAAACAGGAGCATCAGGAGCAGGCAGATGCTTCCAAACAGACTGAAAGACACACCACCTCATTCAACTCTATTGGTCAAGACTTCTCACTGGATTTGGCTATAGATTTAATTACTAATTTATTACTAGCATTGATTGGGTGGTACCTTAATAAAATATCATCTAGTGCTGCCTAATTACGCTCCCACTGTTGGAAACAAACACAAGGATGCAGGTCGAGCACGGAAACATCTGTGCTGCACCTATGGTGGAGCTAAAGGCGTTTTTCCACCGCATCAAGTGCCGTGATTTTGGTACTTTTGCTTTTCCATTGACTTCCAATTGAGTACCAGTACCAAAAGCTCTAAACCAGCTGGGATACTTCCTTGGTAATTCAGTATTTTGGGGTGGGAGTTCAAATGCTTTCTTTTAGAAAACAATGACAAATTAAGTAAAAAGAAATTTTATAAGTACACAAAGTGAAGCATCCAGATGGAGTGGTGGAAATGAAATGAATCTGCATGTGGTGAAAGGTCTTGTGCCATGATTATAACATCAGATCAAACAGACAACGGAGTTGGCAGTACGGGCACACTGCTGGTCCCAGGTCAGTAGGGTGTGTCAGTAGTACTGTCGCTGCTTCTGCATGAGCTCTGCATGCACTCTCTCAGTCAGCCATAATCATTTTCATTTTTGCTATTAAAATCATTTCTGGATGACTGTGAGAAATGTATTGCAGCCCTAGTATATTACAGCAGATACTTTTTTATTCCTTGTTGCGCCACATCTTGTTGAATGTTATTCCGACCAGATCACAATTAAAGCTTTGGCCTCTTGATCTGTCCATGCACCCAGTATTATCACTTCTCTTTTTTACTTCGGTTTACCTCGGAGTTTGCAACTAGGTTTTTTCGGGATAGCAGATGTATTTTCTGTTTGCCAGGAAGGTAATTTGCAGAATCACTCATCATTAAACTCATTTGCAAACCCCACCCCAAGGTACTGAAGTTCCAAGAAAGTGCCCTAGCTGGTTTAGTACTTTTGACAGTGATATCTGGCTGGAAATCAATGGAAAAGGGAAAGTACCAAATTTTTAGTTGCAAAAGTGCGGTACCTGGTGCAGTGGGGTCTGAACCCGATCACTGTTTCTATAAATCAAGATTCCTGACTCAAGCATACATACTGACCTGAGTAACGATGATGGGGGAGAGGTCTTTGAGGTTCTGTATATGAGACAGCAGCGAATCCCGAAGGGCTGTGTAAGTTTCAGCTGGAAGTTCATAGAATGAGGTCTGTATTTTCATCTTCATGGTCTGGGCAGCAAAGTAACAGGACTCCACGTCCTGCTGCAGCTGCAGAAGCTGGTCAGAGATCTCCCAGGCGTACATCTACAGGAGAGATGGGACATGTTTCACGACAGCAGGCAAGACAGCAAACCAACTCACTGTGGAGACAGCTCCAGTCAGCACCTCTCAGTAAACACAAACATCACAAGCTTTTAATACAGAAGGGATACGAAGGAGCCATCTATACAGAGTCAGCGCTTTTTGTCCACATCAGGAAAGAAGTTGTTCCTGTGTGAAGATCACTGTTCCAATGTGGGAGGAATTTGACTATAGTCCATGTTATAAAGAAATCTACAAAATCTCTGTAGTTCACCAAATAACTAGCTTCTCTCATTTATTACCAAATTACCACTTACACAGCTACATTGTCAGAAGTGTTAAACCCTAGTATATAGCAGGGACAGCCCATCTTCACAGCCAGCACCCCCAGCTGACCCTAGCCCCCACAGGGGTCCGCTGGCTGCCCCGAGGAGCAGCTGAGGATTCTGCCTACAGGTCTGACACCATCACTGGACCTTGAGCAAAATCAGGCTGAGCACCATAGTAACTCAAATGCATTAACTCTATACCTGTGAAACAGCAGGAGGACTCGAAGCGTGAGACATGGCCTCAGTCTCCCTCGCAGCTAAAAAAACCTCCACTTAGAGGATGGACATCCACCTGCTAATCCTCTCCTTTTAAAAAAACAGACACCAGCAGGTGTCTGGGGTGTGGTAGGAGGAGCTGCTGATGCAGGCACAGGAGCAAATCAGTATTAGTATGTTCACACACGGGGAGCCTGCTTCCGGCTATCTGTGGCTCTTATACATACCGTAAAAACATACACAGTCAGGACAGGAAGGTGGCCACATATAGTGCAGCGGACACATACAACGTGCAGGTGTGGTTGATAAATGATGATGACGTATAAAAAGTTGAGGACTGCATGACAGTGCACTTAAATAAGGCTCAAATAAGCAAGACAATAACTATAACTGTGACCATGAACAAGTCACTGTATGCGAACCCAGGCGACAGTCATGTCACCCAACGATCATGACCATACCAAGTAACAAAATGCGACCGCACTGGCTGCGGAGCGCCCCCCAGCCAAGTCCAGCCCGGTTTGCCTTGTCATTCAGTCCACTTGGAAGTTACACAGAATATATCGAGACAAGGAAAGGAATCCGAAGCGGATATGCAAGGGCAGGCGACTCTCTACACATTCAGCCACACTCAGTATGGCTCGCAATATACTTCTCCTAAACCTGCTTTCCCAATACCAGTGCCTTAAGTTTCACGTCTGCCCGACCCCTGCGTGCGACGCACACAGAATATCCATGGACGGATTCCGCCCGGTCCCAGCCCACCCGGAAGCTTCCTGGTAGGCCGCGCCGAAGCCTCGAACTTTACTACCCCACTTACCGATCTCTGCAGCTCCCCGAGAAACACGGAGGCTCGCTCTTTGCCGGCAGGATCCGGGTCGTGGTACAGCGCCTGGACGGCCCGGTAGACCAGCGCAAGGGATGGCTTGTTGCCCTCCATGGCACCTTTATGTTTCAGGGAAACTACTTCAAGTAAAATATCTCCGGTTACTGTGCAAAAAAGTGTAAGCAGTCCGTCAGTTAATATTTATTTAAGTGGACGGTGCGCTTTTCGGAGCGCCATGTCAGACGGACAGGTTCGCCGTGTGTCCGATAAGCGCCCTCGTGTGGAAATCAGAGGAAGGATAGTTTGGACTTAAAAATGTAAAAGAATATAAAGTGTGAAACATAAAGCATATATATGATGTCCATATATATGCACATGTGACTATGCATAAATACGTGTATTTTAATTTGTCTTAATGTCTTAATATCCACGTCTTAAAATGTGATGTTTATATCATGTTTATACGTCTTGATATTTATATGCTATTCGTTATTTTTCATTTGCACTATGACCAATAAGAACGATATTTTACCTGAGTCAGGCTTTTAGAAATACAGTACTACTGAGGTGCAATTTAACACCCCCAACCACCCCTGACCACCACCATGGAATATAAAAATGCTAAAATACCCGTGAGATATGTTGGAAATTCCTGTTTCTTTAACATTATGACATTTAACAATTAATCTATTTGTAATTTCAAGATTTCAATAATGGGGGCGGATTTCCTCCCGCAGTGGGTAAAAGGGTATCTCTGATCACGAATCCCTGAAGTGGATTTGTTATGTGTTACACGAGCAGAACATTATAGCCGCATCTATTAAATAAGCAACATAGTGTATTATTACTCTACAGTTAGGCTTCTTTAGACTGCTTGTCTTGTCATTAAATTGACCCCCTCGTTCCCACCTTAATCACCAAAGGACAAAATCTATTTGCCTATTGCTTTAGATCAAGTTCGTTTTTGATTGCCGTGAACGGCGCTGGCACACCCTACAATCCTGGTCATAGTGGCCGGTACACTCCTTTTGACAATTTCTCAGTTGTATTAGTGCTTATTAATGCATCAATCAAAACCAAAACAATATTCTTAGCTAAAGTTGGATTGAATAAAATTGAATAAAACCTTATTGCTACCTTCTTTAACGTTTTAAAAAGCAGTTCGGACCCGGTGAAAAAATCGGAAATATTTAATCTATTGATTTTGAGTGTTTACTGCAAGAAATCCCCTAGACTGAAATGTGCGACGAAGTCAGGCCTCTTATTCCTTTAAGTAATGGCGCTAAACAAACCCAGTCACGTGACTCTAGGACTGAATATTGTTTATTGTGGTGGCCTTGGCAACGAACCCAAGGAGTAACGTAGGGATTTTGTAGTGACAACGCGATAATGCGCTTCAGAGTCACCAGACGCTTAAGTCGAATTTGATATTTTTTGCTTTTGTTCTTTGCCGAGCTGACGTAGAGCCATTTTTAAGGCATTTCCCGACTTTGACGAAAACCTCCACCTCGGGGACCTCACTTGTGTGTACCGCCATGACCCCAGTGTATGACCCATATATCTCATACAGTAGATCTGAAGTTGACAATAAAAGGTACTCTGACTTGCACTTGTATAATGCTGAGGCAGCAGTTTTTCATGATTAATTGTTTTCATGCATAATACTTTAATATTTATATTAATATATCCCTTTAAATTCACTCAAACACCCTCTCAGCACACTTGATTAATGTTTTTATTGAATGTTCTGTGTAAGTTTCTACCTTTTGCTTTCATCATATGACTCATGCTAGTGTATGTGAATAAAGCTAAAGTTAAATGTTTTAATACTTCTATCTTCCAGACAGGGAGGACAGATAAAGAGGTGTTTGTTAAAGGAATCCTGTCAGTGAGTCAAGAACCATCTATAGTTTAGTTACCCTCGTCCTACTTACAGAGGAATGGAAGCAGTACGCACATCCAAATCTGCTCCTTGGAGAGTCACAGTCATGTCATTAAATGAAATTGTCAGTGCCAAGCAGTTTCCAACAGCATTAATAATGTAATACTCTTTGAGCAGTTCGACAAAGCCCTTCCTCTCACCCTGAAACCAGAAAGATTCACCAGGTCATCCCAGATGAAAAGATACTCTGGTTGACAGAATCACCATGTTTGTGTCACTCTTTCAGTTCAGTTTGTTTTGCTTTAAGCACTGAGCAAAGCAGCAAGAATAGACAGAGACATTCTGCAGCCATTAAGACAACTTACAGTATGGTGGAAATGGAAGAAGGTCCACCACCAGGTCCCGAGGGCACATCTACGGAGATGACTGCCAATATATTGGCGTCTATGGTGATCTGCATATCTGTCGTATGCGGTCACCTCCATCAGATGGATTTTTAATGTTATATCCACTAAATATTTGTTCAGAATGATTTATAAAATGAGCTTATGTCAATAAAAAGTTTCAATGATACACCTAATGCATGTTCTTTGTGTTGTAAATGATGTGTTGTTTATAACAAACACTAAAATTGTATTTATTTTTTAAATAAAAAGATATCAAACTTTGTTATGATACAGACTATTAGTGTGTCTTGTATTTAATACAACCAAAAAAACAACAGTTTTCCTTCATGTTTTATATTGTAAACTAAATTACAATTAAAAATGTAATATATGCCCAATGGAGTTGACAAAATTCAAGCCCTCAGCTGCAAAAAGTGCTATTTAAGAGAAAAGCGAGTCACTGGGAGGTTGGCCCATTGTTTAATTGCCAAGGTTTTCAGCTGTTAAAATACATCTTACCAAAAAAACGTGTGTACTTGTGCTTCTTTAGTGCTGAGACCAAACTATGAAGGTGGCCTCCCAATCGCTTGGTCTTTTTTTTGATGCCAGCACTTTTCAATGTCAAGTTACTGTCTCTGTTTTAGCATGGAAGGGGAGGGGTTTGCAGGGGAGAGTCAAGAAATGTGTTATTTGCATATATTTGGAAGCTTCTCTGCTTCCAGGATGATGTCACCTTATCCCAATCCGCAACTATGACTTTCTTGGTTGTTTTTATTTTTAAGAAAATTGAGTGGCAATAAAGTTAATTATTTTTTTAACTTAAAGTGTGTGATTTAGCCCCATATAACCTGAGATTTAACTGATATCAGGTGAGGACCGTAAAAACATAGTAGGGTGAGATTGGTGTGCAAAAACTTGACCGGCCCAAACAGAACCCTGACCTCGACCCATTGAACACCTTTACGATGAACTAGAATGAAGATTGCGAGCCAGGCCTTCACATCCAGCATCAGTGCCTGACTTTACAAATGTTCTTTTGCTGGGGTCCATGCTCGCGCCCTGATTGACAGTGGCTCCGCTGTTTCCATTGTCACGGCAGCATTCAGACTCCCCCTGCTACTCTCCTGGAACTCCGCCCAAGACGATGTTGATGGCCTAGGAGTGTGGGAGCTCCAGGGGGCTCCAAAAACTCCCCGGGCAGAGAGGGCTCTCAGCATGCCAGCTGCAAGGAGGCGCGGTGTGTGCCCAGCTGCAAGCGCGACTGGCACGAGGAGCTGGTCAGCTGGAAGTTTGAGCACAACTACTAGAAGAAGCAGGCTGGACTAGTGGCTGAGCAAGGCCACCTGGTCTGTGGAGCAGAAGGGCTAGCAGGGAAAACAGCACGGCGATCGGCAACAGATCCCCACGAAGCCGCACAAGGTCAAGGGCCACAGCACCTGGCTGGACTAACACGCAACGCCTGCTAGTAACCTGGGTCCCCTAGCCCCTGTCAGCAGTCTGGCTTTGCCAGTGGTTCCCAGCTGCTCAGCACTCACTAGCAGGCAGCTTCCATTGCTACCAGAAAAGGCACACCGGTGGCTGCTGCTGGACCTGTGCTGTAGAATGGTATTGGGATATTGGTGTTCTTGCATACAGTGAGACCTGCTGTTGTTCTGAGTCCTTTTAAGGGCTGATAAGAGAGCTCAGTGTTTGGAAAAATTATTCTTTGCCTGTCAGCCGCTCTTGAGCCTGTCTCCCGAGTGTCACAATACATTAATAATCTAATAGAACATGTTGGTTAAACCATAATTTAAAAATTGTTGCTAAATCTAGCTACAAAGTTGCTAAGTTTGCAACACCGGCAAGAATGAACCTGGAACTGCATCATCGGCCAAATAGCTCAGTGACACGTCACAAGGGAATGGAATTTGGATAAGGGGATGAGAGCTGAAATGGGATGTACACTGGTGACGTCACCGTAAACAATTATGTCTCAGAAAATAAAGCAGGACAAACTTTTAATGACACAAACACAGCACAAACGATTGAGACTGGTTTGGTAAAAATCTGAAACACACGACGGGTCAACTTTACGCAGATGACCGGTTTGGAAACAAAAGCAGCAGAGGACACTTCCTGGAAACTGCGATGCTGTAAAGTCCATCAACAAAATTTGAAGTATTATTTATAAAGTATTGAAGTCCCCCCCCCCCCCCCAACAACACACTATGAACAGGATGAATACACAAAAAAACAGTGGATTCCAATTACTCCACAGTACCAAGATACTGCTCTGAGGGCAGAAATACCAATGGACCTGTACATATGTCACTCACTGAGTACAGTGCTGAAATGTTTGCCCAATATAAAGCACCTCAAATGGCAGCTCTATTACCAAAGAGTAGATGATGCTTTCTTTGTAAAATCATTTTATTGTGAAAAATCCAGAAAGTCATAGTATACTGGTTTACAAATAGTGCTTCTTATGTATTTACAGTAAAAACAAAGTGAGAACAACGAACAGCAAACACACTAACGGCCGATCTGCGACAGGAGTGTCGTGTACTTTATGTAGTGTGAGCAAATTAATGTTAAACGATTACAAAACAGTGAGATGTCTCAATGCAAGCAAAGGGCAGCAGAATTGGGTTCAGAGCAGCAGAAACAGGTGGGCAGCCACACTGCAGGCCAGCACAGGTCCGTCCAGCTTCTCAGAGCTGCTTTATGCTCGCACTGCAGGCCGGCTCAGATCCATACAGATTGTGAGCTGCTATATGCTCTGGATTTTCTGGTTTCCACGATGATGTGCACAGGCAGCATATGCCCAGCCACAGGCCACACAGGTGAGTGACATTGAAATGCACTAAGGACCCCAAAAAAAATACTAACTAGCAAAAAAACAAGGAGATAAATACTGGAGGTCTTTGCAACAGTCTCACTGGATAAAAATAATTAAACATATGCCAGTCATAAAAATAAATTAGGGTATATCAAATTGCATTATTGCCCTTCTTGTCAGAGGTGATTTAAAACTCATCATGTCGCACCAGAGCCTCTCCAAAATCAGTTGCTTGACTTCCAACAAACAGGTCATACTTCTGTACGATCTCCTCTTTAGTCAGGAGGCCGTCCTGCAACAAAGCAGATGGAGAAGCCATGAGACCCACATTCAACCTGG
Organism: Mormyrus lacerda; assembly: GCA_015163995.2. NCBI lineage: Eukaryota > Metazoa > Chordata > Actinopteri > Osteoglossiformes > Mormyridae > Mormyrus > Mormyrus lacerda. Next base: position 31,594,500 of record JAABNX020000070.1, read on the forward strand.
ACTTAGTACAGCCCCACATGCCCAACCAGGCACTCTGACAGCAGCACTGGCCCCCACAGAACTGGGGACGATCTCGGGACTGCAAAGGGCCTTACCTTATCTGTGTCTGACTCATACACCAGGTGTTTGGCTTCCGCTTCCGCGTGATCGTAATCCGAGGGCAAGATCCAGTCTTTGGTCTCCTCCTTGTCCATCTTCCCATCCTTGTTCTTGTCTCTGAACTCTGCAAACTGCTCGCGCTCTGTCTTCACCCACTCCGGCTCCTTGGAGTCAGCCTCATGATTGTACATGTCCCCTGCACATAGATAGGTTACCACGGAAACCGGTGAGGGATAAGCCAATGAGAAGCAGAGAGGTGGAAAAATCGGCAAAATTCATTCATTGAATCTAATTCCGGTAAAAATTAAAAAAAAAAAAAAAAATCTCTACTTGTAACCACTCCCACAAAACATGACCCCATAGTAACATACCAATGTACTCCTCCAGGTCAATGAAACCATCCCCATTCTTGTCGATGTCCTCCATGGTTTCCTTTGGAAAAACAGGGATAAACACAGGAGTAGAAAATCATATCTTTGGCCACAGAGGTGGAAAAACAGCGAAACACAAAAAAAAAAAAACAGCCGTACCAGCACAACGATGTCCTTCATGTACTCATACTCTTCGGGATGCAGGAATGCTGTGAACTCATCCTTATCGGCAATGAGATCTCCATCTTTATCCGCCATCTTAAAGCGCCTCTCATCTCTTGACATCATCTGCTTGTAGTTGAACCCATCCTCAGGGTCAGGATCATCTGTATGCATGGAAAGGCGTCACTTTGCGACAACTCTGGCCTGGAATGTTATGCTACGGCCAATGAGAGCATCCCAACTCCTAGCAATCAGACTGCTCCTCCAGGAAGAACCCAGACAGCCTCAGTGATATGACAAGCCAAAACTGAAGTGTGATGAAGGTACTTTGCCCCCAAACAGCGCCTCACCCAGGTAGCTGCCATACGTGACATTGCGGTACTCTTCCCAGGAGATCAGAGCATCACTGTTCAGGTCGAAGTCTTTCCACTGGCGGTCCACATTTTCATAGATGTACCTCTTTTGAGACTTTTTGATCCAGGCCTTCAGCTCATCCTCTGTGACGAAGCCATTCTTATTGGCATCAATCTTGTCCACAATCATTCTGAGAGAGATGGAGACAGTGAGGTCCAACCCGGGGCAGCCGACGGACTCACAAGACCTCCCCATAGTCATACATCATCACCTCCGCATCACAGACTTCCCTCATCTGTTGCAAGCCCATTTGTCTGTGTCTGTTCTACATAGCAGCAGGGGTGGGGCTTGGTGGCCATTACTGTGCAATGTGCCCCATGTTACTGAAATCGCTACATATGTTCAAATACTGGTCAGTATTAAATAATCTCCTCCATTTGCCATCTTACCCCAGCCTCTCCTTGCTCTCCTCAGGAGTGAGCTGATCAAAGGTCTTGGCCTCTTCCTGGCCCAGGAAAGCATCATGGTCATAGTCAAAGTTCTGCTGGTCATCATGCTCCTTGTCGCTCAGCTGTGGGTCGTGATGAACACGGTCCTTCCTCTCCGTGGGCTTGCTGGTGGTGTACACCACACAGAGCGCAAAACACATCACCAGTGCCCGCAACTCCATCCTCAAGCAAGATAATCGCTGAAGGGAGTTTAAAGGTAAAGGGAAAACACTCAATCTGTCAATCTCCATCTCATTAAAGTGCCAAACTGTCTTCATTGAATTAAATGAAGTTTTATCTGTCATTTGTACAAGTACAGGCACTTGGACTGTGTTAGGGGTCACATATCCCATCATGCTCTCTTTTATAGGAGACGCACATATACAGAGGTGCGAGTGAAGCTGGTGGTTGGAGCACAGGGTCAGTCATTTATCCAGCAGCCCTGGAGCTTTTTCAAAGGCCTTGCTCAACGCCCCACCTGACATGTGACTATTCTGCCCAGGACAGGATCTAAACGAGCGGCCTTCTGATCACAGGCACAGAGCCATAAGCCACTGAGGCCAAGTGTGAGTTTGGAGACGGCATTTGTAAAAAGGTTTACTAAAAACCGACAGAGCTGCCCTCCTGAAGGATTTCAAAACATGAAGGTTTAATGAACACCGGGCATCATGAAACAGGAAGGAGGAAGAGCAGCTACCAGGAGGCACAACCCCCACTAAGAAAGGGCACTCTCTGAGGCATGGGAAAAGCTTTCCGGATGTTTCTCAGGATCTGGGAGTAGAGAGCAGATGCCCCTAAAACCCATCAGAACCTACCATAAGAGAACACAGGGCGGCTCTGAGGCTAACCCCAGTATAGCTGTCCAGCTGTTTCCAGTGAACTCACCACAGTTTTATTAAGACCTGAAAAAATGTCCCAAAGTTGCACAGCATCCACTGCTAACACGTAAGCATGAATCTCATGTCAAACTGCTGCTAGAAACATGGCACACCATAGAGCAATGTCCATCCATCGAAAATTAGAAACTTTTCAGATCACTGTAAATGTGAGAGAAATACATTCCACGACATTAAATGTGAACAAACTAATGTATACAATATTATTATTATTGTTGTTATTATTAATACGAGTAACGGAATAATAAAGTGGCGCCTATAACGAGGCGGGTGTCAGTATTCAGGGTAAAGTAAGTAATTAGGGTACCGTGCAGTGCGGAAGATAATTATTCAGAGAAAGCACCAGCTAACTAAGCGAGAAAGGGTTCTTCTGTTAGTTAGTGAGAAAAATCCAAACTTTAAAAAAGTGTAATTAAAATTTAATCTCACCAGACAGACACAAAACCTCGACACACTGAATAGGCGCACCGGTAATCCAGGAACAACATAAAACAAAATAAGTAAAAATTAATAGAATTAGCCGGCCATACAAACAAATAAATGAACGCAAAACACTCCAATCACCCTACCTGCGCTCAACTCGTCGCGACTCCTAAACACTACCGGAAGCTATCCCGCCCTCCGCTTCCACTTCCGGTAGATTCATCCAATCGGATCAGGTATTTTGGCCTATTCGCGTTGAAGAACCCACCCCATTATTAGTTTATCATTGGTCCACTTCATTGAAAATAGACCGTTTGATTGGCTAAGAACCGCCACGTCCCCAAATTAAACCGCAGATCGGACACCTCGCCGACACAAATCACATTTTTTTTAATCACGGAAATAATTCAAGCTTTTAAAATAAATTTGTATCGATTTACTTTAAAATGTTTTGGAGTTATTTTTTTCCCACGATTGTTCGTTGCTACTTTGTTAATGATTCCATAAAAGTCCCACATTACTCGAGATCCTTACACTGTCCCCCCGTTTCCTAACCTCAATGCTCAATACCCGTTTCCTAGCCTCGATTTGCCTTCCTCAATGCTAATATGCATGACGACACAAACAACCAGCATAGCACATCTATATGACACAATTACATGAGCTCATAGGTTCACACAATGACAGTACTTCTTATCTACAGCCCCCTGAATATTGCCCCTCCTTTCTCTCTCAGATGTCAGAGACCCTGTCATCGTTCTGCACCACTTCATCCAATCTGCTCATACTGGGTGATCTCAACGTTCATGTTGATGCTCCCTCAAATCATCAAACTGCTGAATTCCTTCAGCTGCTGGACTGCTTGGACTTGGAACAACATGTCAAATCACCGACACACTCTCCAACACTGGATTTAGTCATCACAAACTCTGTATCTGTGCATTATCTCTCCGTATATGACCTGGGTGTGTCAGATCACAAAGCCATTTACGTGGAGTTTCCCTTCCAAAACACTCTCATGAAGCCAAAGCAGCTGATTTCCTTTCGAGATATAAAAACCATTAACCCTGAACTTCTTTCAGCTGATTTTAAGCACCACATTCCTGTCTCCATACCAATCTCCACCAATACAGTGGATTTCTACAACTCCACCCTCTCCACCATATTGGACTGCCACGCTCCCACTAAAACGAGGACCGTTGCCTTTTTGGGCTCAGCTCCATCGTTTACACCAGAGCTAAGAAAACTAAAGGCAGCCGGTCGAGTGCTTGAGAGACATTTTTTAGCTTCAGGTCTGCTAGTCCACAAGCTATTTTACCAGGAACACCGTAAACTATATGCAAGGGCCCTCAAAGGGCCACGCTCGATCACGTTATTACTCATCCATAATCTCTAATAATACGGGTAACTCCAAAACTCTTTTTTCTACCATAACTCATCTCCTCCAGCCTCATACACCATCACTCACCAACCCCACTAATGACCTCTGCAATAAATTCATCTCCTTCTTTCGAAATAATATCCTAACAATCCGCTCTTCATTTGCAACTCCTCTCACTGCACACACCACTGGTGCCAACACACTGTAAGGGCTTCACACTGTTTCTGCTCCTTTCCTCAGGTCTGTGTGAAGGAGGTTGAGGGCCATGAAACCCTTATAAACTCCTCCCTCGGCCCCCTATTACTCCCATCATCAACGATCCCTCCAGTCTGGTTATGTTCCCTCCACTCTGAAATCAGCCATAATCCCCTCCCACCTCATCAGCCCCTTCCACATCTATGTCCTCCTTCCCCCCACACTCACCGCTTGTCATGATGAGATAAAGGCATGGAACAACAAAAAATCTTCAGTATGTCTTTCTCCGGTCAGAACATTTCCGTTTCTAAAACAGTCGCCAACCTTGGTGTTATTTTTGACCCTCAACTCACTTTTGAAAGCCATATCAAGCACATTTGCAAAATCTCCTTTTTCCATCTCAGAAATATTGCTAAACTCCACCCTACACTTTCCATATCCATATCACTTTCCATATCAGAAAAACTAGTGCATGCCTTTGTCTCCTCCAGACTGGATTACTGTGATGCGCTTCTCATCGGGATTCCTGGCAAAAACAAACAAAAACTTACTACTACCGTGCATGTGTTCAGTACCTACTAGGATGAAACTGCTGTTGTGAAACTTCTGCGGCTCAGCAGACAGATCCGTCTCGGACAAAGCGATAATTTCTCCGACCTCATAAAAGCACAATACAGCACACTATACTGGACATTGATAATCGCTCCAGCGTCATAGAAGCACAATTAATACAGTAAACTATATTGGACAAAGCAACGCTTTGCACTTTGCCAAATTTCCTATTTCAGCTGTTTCTTTTATCTATATGCATCTCATTACATTTAGTTATCCATGTGCTCCTTTCCAGCCATTGTTTTTTATTTAATTTTTCCCATAAATATATACCTCTGAGGCACTTAGCCATGTGGCTATTTTGATGTTCTGCGCTGTCCAATTCTGTAGGTATTACATGTTACTGACTGGACACTGCAAGTAAGAATCCTTATGTATTTATGTACAAAATTCAAAGAATTTTGAATCTTGACGGGGGAATCAATACGGAAGCGCACGGTGGAAATCGCGAATATTTATGTCCTTCGTTGAGGACATAAATTGAGATGCGCTTATCGCCAGTCACACAGGCAGCGTTCCGCTTCCCACTCATGTCTGGAAATTCCCGAGTGAGTGTGCTGTTCAGTAGGTTGCATTAAAGCAAACAGCTTGAGATATGACGTGAGTTCGTTGTATTTTATTTTAAAAAGCGGATTGTCTGACCTGTTTGTAAAAAGACACTTAAAACATTTATTGTATATTTGGTAAGCATTAAGTACTCCTAATTTCTGATGAAAATTCTGGTTTACTAGTTTATTTAAGTAGTTAACACAACTTGGCAGTATATTTTTCAAAGTAACCCATGTCATTTGTCTTGACAGGTTTGGTTTAGGCAGAACAGATGACTAATGTAGATTACGCATTAGAACAGTCACTTCCTTTCAACTGCTGGGAAATTCCTGTAAAGGACGAGATGATTATTAGCCCTGCTGAGTCGGAACCCAGGAGGATCGGAGAGCAGGCGGACGGCTGCTTTCACTGCGTCTGAGAGCAGGCGGACAGCTCTCTTCACCGAGCAGACAGACGAATCTTCTGACACCTTTAAATAAGGTCCGTCTTTGCTAAGGGGGGATCACTCCTGATCTCTAGTGTACACTGCATGATAGCTGTTGTTTTTTATGTGTGAGTGCCATTTCATACGCCTAATGAACTTTCTTTCTATTTATCAGGTTTCTTCGCTCTTTGTGTCCGCGGATGACGGCGTCCTTACAATACATGGCTCCATTACTGAAGCTGTATGCCCTTGGCACAGTGCTGTCGCTGGCGGCCGCTTTCATCGGCTTGGTTAACTCCGTGGGAGGCCTAATGTATGTTCAAGGACTAGATATGGACAACAACTGGACCGAGAAAAATCCCCCAAAGACTTGTTTAAGGCGCAAGGGTATCGGATCGTGACGGGGACCTGGGTGTCAATGTGTCCGGACGCCTGCGAATGTAGCCTATTCACTCATCAAATCACTGGAAAAATTCTTTAATATGCTCATGTGGCGAACTTCGTTGTTTTAATGGTGTACAGTATGGCAGAATATTCGTGATCAGCTGGGATCATTTTTTGAGGATTTCTCACTTGTCACCCTGTTTCACTTTATGTGCGATTTAATAAAGAATAAAAATTATAGCCGTGGTCTAAGCTTGTTTCTACAGTAAATCTTTCATGCTGCTGCTTATTTTATGGAGCAGGATCTCCTATTTCCTATGAAAATCAAAGTAGTCGAGCTAGTGGAAACTGAGAATACGCAGATCTGAATGCTGAAGCTGCAGTCGGCTACTTGAAAATATACCGAAATCAAAAACTTAAGTAGGCCTAAATGTAATTCTCCAAACTAATTTCACTCCCCGGTTAAACTAAGTAAACGACTGGCCTTTAATCACAATGAGCCCGGCTAATAACTATAGAGCCCCCGGCAACAAAAATTCTGCAGCCATCTATCACCCGGCCCCCTTTGCCAACAAAAAGTTCCATTCGGAACTGTCATTTTTAAGACGTTTGGAACGATGCAAATAAATAATGATGAAATTTCAAACTATATAAGCCCAAGTATAAAAACGTGAACAAAATTCTTTTAGATGTTCATGAAAGATTTAACAAAGATTAACAAATGAAAACAAAGAATTAACAAAAACAAATTGTATTCAAGGCCGTCGGAAATATAGTGGACGGGCAACCCCTTCTCAACAAACAAACGAACAATTAGCGCTCGTTATGTTTTATTGTGAATTCACTCGGGTCAATTCGCTGCGCATGCAGACTTCGAGTACGAAACATATGCAGTACTTAAAGACTGTAATTACCTCTGTATCAGACAAAATCATTTTATCACACGAATCAGTTATTTTTAGTTTATTGATGAAATTGTACCCTAAACGGTGTTAAGTCTTATTTTAGATTATGATTTTTTTTCTTTTAAAATACCTTAAAATATTTCTTTTATCACATTCTTTCACAATGTGGCTGTATATGTATGCCCCTCGCGATTTCATGATATATACATCGCCCCCAATCCGATCTCCACTCACTCTCCCACCGGTCCCCCCAATGTCAAACTCCTTCCGACGCCATTGATCGTAGTGCTTTATACAAATATTTAAAAAGAGTATCGAATTATCACTCTATTATCCTATTGGCTAATGAAATGGGTGTTTCATTACACGCATTTTCTACTCACGAAGAAGTTAAACAGCCGCGTATCTTTATCTTTCGCACGTTTCTCGTCTTCCTCCTTCCTCTTTTGTATAAAACGAGCACCTGATGGCTCAGACCTTTTCTTACCCATTTGTTTTAATTTTGGGTGTAATACACTACCCCCCCCCCCCCCCACTATAAACCAAGAGCAAAACCAGCAACGTGCAACAGTATGTCTTATAAATGCAACAATAGTATTATACAGTAGGTGAATTGTGGTTTATTTGAATTAACAAAGACAAATAAAAACAAATTGTGGGTGCGGTACTTTGGGATTGGAAGCACGCTAATATAACACCCTGTCATGGATGCGGGCAGCTTGTGTGCGGGAACGTGGCTTGGTGCACACAGAAATGAGGGTGGACGACCACTGGTGGCTCCAGGAATATGAAAACAGGGAGGTTTATTAAATAAAACAAAACCAAATGGACCACGAGGGGTCAAAAACTAAAAAGGGATTAACAAAGACTAAACTTACAAATGGGGTCAAGACAGGCAGACTAC
>JAABNX020000070.1:31604155-31624250 GCA_015163995.2 Mormyrus lacerda
CACCATGATGTCATACCCTATGGCTCCCCACACCATGATGTCATACCTTATGGCTCCCCACACCATGATGTCATACCTTATGGCTCCCCACACCATGATGTCAGGAGTAAAGCTGGTGCGTTATGCCACCCCTATCAAACTCTGTCAAGTGCTGGTAATGCTGTCTAATGCGTCTATGAGGCATCCTCTATGTCTGGTGACTAGACATGCCAGTTCCTTGCAAATCGATTCATTTACATATCCATCTCTGGTCTGCACATATGCCAAATTACATCCAAATCAGGCAATTACTTCTGGGTGCTTAATGTTTTTTGTCGTGTATTTCTTGGGAATATTGCAGTGCAATATACTGCATAATGTTATTGTCGTGTGTAAAATGAAAAATAAACAAAAACATAAAAAAAGTTTGCCGATGGTGGGTGGTGTCCTCCTTGGTAAATTTTGCTGTAGGTGCCCTGCCCCCCCAGCCCCACCAACTCCTCTACTGGAAAAGATCGTAAGACCAGCACACGAGAGATGGAAAGGTCGGCAGGTTAAACACAGTTATGCATTAAGTGACCATCAGGTGGCAGCGTCAGCCAACACTCAGCTGTGGAAAAAGAATCACAAACTCTTTGCAGAGCTGAGAAAAGAGTGAATGACAGAAAGTAGCCAGTCTGGACGTTGGGTATCTGTACAGGGAGCGGACAATGTGTTGCACTCTCTTGGCCACAATTAAATTGTGTGTGGCACACAAAGACCTGACAGGTAGAACAATCAGCCCCGCTCTGACAGGCAAACACACAGGACACTTGCAAGAACATCTGCAATAGTTACATCAAGAACAGTGTAAATAATTCCCCTGTGGTATAATTTGGTTTCCATAAGGTAAATTATATAGCCAGATTTTTTTGTTCATCAGATATTCATGAATAGACCTTGCTTGAACTGAGGGGGTAGTTTGGACTGAGGTGGATGTATGATCATTTATTGCTCAGCACACTGCAAATCCTACCCCGGGTCTGGAATACATATTTATAAAGAACAAGGTATTTGTGATTTTACAGTCAAAGCACCGCAGAATTGATTCCATTCATTCCCAAATCAGTCTGACTGATTGGTGTTACCCACAATGGATTTGGTCAAAGACTAGAATGTTATTGAAATATGGGGAAGACCATGCAAAGAACAAAGGGTGACAGCTGTTGGTGTCACTGAGAGGGCAGGATTAGCTTGCGGTCACCCCCAGGTGCATGACACTTCTTTCCGAGATCCTGGGATGGAGCGAGACTCTGCAAGGCTCCTAAGAGGCTTTTAGAGGTCAGTCAGTCACCTGCAGAAGTCATTGAGAGACCCCCCCCATTTCTGTAGCAGCACAGCCACCATTGTTACCCCGGCTGTGACTCTGCTCTGAGCCCTGGGCAGCGACCAGCTCCTTGCTGGAGGAACCACCCTGGGAATTTGCATTTGTTTTTCTCCACCGGCGCAAGGTCTCCCAGTCACAGATACACACCTGCAGATGCACACATGACCTCGCCCTCAGGGATGGGGGGGCTGAACAACACCTCCTCCCCCCCATGGTATCCCGCCCCCTTTTCTAAGCCTCCAATCCTATTTGTGAGAGTGACGTCTGCTGGTGTCAGAAAGGGGTTAAGCTCCCGGGTGAAGAGCAGCTCAGCCGGCGGGTCTGAACAGCTCTGTGGTCCGGGGGTCCTGCTTGGGTCCCACTCAGCCCAACCAACAGGCCAAAGGCTGGGGCCGCCTCACTGGCTCATCTGCCACCTGTCCAGCCAGGACTGAGCTTCTCGCTGTACGGTGCCTCCAGCAGCCCGACCTCCTCCTGCTGTCAGACCTCCTCCCCTCCAGCAGCCCAACCTCCTCCTGCTGTCAGACCTCCTCCAGCAGCCCGACCTCCTCCAGCAGTCGGACCTCCTCCTGCTGTCAGACCTCCTCCAGCAGCCCGACCTCCTCCAGCAGTCGGACCTCCTCCTGCTGTCAGACCTCCTCCAGCAGCCCAACCTCCTCCTGTTGTCAGACCTCCTCCAGCAGCCCGACCTCCTCCTGCAGTCAGACCTCCTCCTGCAGACAGAGCTTCTCTCTGCAAGATAACCAGAGAAGCAAGGGGTGCCATGGTGCCCTGGGAAAGTAAGAGGCTGCAGGAAGGCAAGACCTAAACAAGACTGGGTGCAGTTTGCAATTCCTGCGCAGGAATGAAAATACATGCTGGCTGCTGATAAGGCTGTGAGCGCCGCCTCTGTTCAGACAGAGATCTGAGTAAAGTTGCGTTGTGTGGGCAAGGGCAGCGGGCGCATCACAGAGCCGTGCAGACGAGGGAGCGACCGGGCGGCTGTAGCGCGTCCCCACCCGCATTTCCCGGGCATGGAGGCACACGGGTACGACGGCGAGCGGGACACTTACCAAATGGACTACCGGAGGATCGTGGGGGACACAGAACCCACCCGGTCCCGGTACTTACCCAGGGAGGGTGAACACCCCCTGCACATGCTGCCCATCCATGCCAACCCACACGGGCACAGGCACGAGACGGCGGCCCAGCGCTACAGTGCCACTCGTATCCAGGCCGGCTACGAGCCAGAGAGGTGAGCCACACAAACATGACTGCGGGGCTGGGAATTTGCTTATGGAAATACTGCATGCTCTCTAATACAGGGAACCAGTTAAGGGCACCTAGTCTGGCTCCCATGCAATGCTGTCTGATGCTGATACTCAGAGAAGGGCCCTTAGGCTGGTTCATATGCATGTTGTTTGATATGATATTTAACCAGATAAGGCAACTAACCAAAAGGTGCAAAGGTGCTAGAGAATTGTATATGGAGACCCAGTCACACACACTTAAAAATATGTATCAATGTAAGAAGATGAATAAAGGACAAAGAGTTATTTCCTCATGACATCAAATTTAAAAATATTGGTTAATCTCGCGAGATCTGTACTTCCAGTTAGACTGACAGGAGGGTACCAGGCCATACCCGGGTGAAATATCCTTACCTGTCTAACCCTATATTTACAGGGTAATTTAATCATTATACATACATGTACCTGTGTTGTGTCTTGTTACTATGAAACCTTGTCCAATTATTAATCTTGTGAATTAATCTCCCTGTGGAATGGCACTGCACAAAGACTCCTGTGCTATGCATTAGTGAGAATCCGATTATATCGGCCTGACAGCAGCGTCGATGTCCTCATAGTCGCCCATCCGTTCCACCGCAGCAGGCCTGCTGGGAAAATGGAGCAGGGTGATAATTAGCACTAACTCACATGGACATGTGACTGCTCAGAAACCAGGCGCCCTGGGAATTGCAGGCGAGGTCCCTGTGCCCTCTCTCAGCTCGGCTTGCAGGTGTTCCTTACCGGTGCATTTGGAAACACGCTGCTGAGAACGTCCGTGTGTGTGTGTGTGTGTGTGTGTGTGTGTGTGTGTGTGTGTGCGTGTGTGTGTGGGGGGGGACTTTCACAGAGAAGCTAGCTGCGTTCGTAGGTAAACAGTACTGGCTTTTCCACAACGTCTGAGACAAGCAGCTGTGGGAAACGGGCAGTTTACACCCTGCAGATCTCCTGTCCCATACAGTAAGCTGTGACAAACCACTGGTTCCTTTGTTTTTTGTAATCAAATATTGTATCTATTTATTATTTTAATTTAAATTTGTTGACAACTTACTCTACAAAAAAAAAAGAGCAAGTTGAGGGAGGCGTAAAGACAATTTCCCCACGAGGAACAATGAAGTATCGATTATTATTTGCACTGAGGAATTGTACATTTTGAGTAGACAAGCAATTTAGTTTTAACTACTTAATTATTATTATTGGGATTGTAAAAGGTGTTAAAACATCCATTTGTATTATTAAAAATTTCCTCATAAAGTATGTCGTATTTCCTAGATTTTAAAAAGACTCATTCACAGCATTTACATCATTACAGCATACAGACTCATTCCCAGCAAGTCTTAACTTTCATTGGCAGGCTTTCAAGAGTCCAAGGAGCGTTTAAGGGGACAGCACAGACGCTGATGAAGTATCCGGGAACAGATAGGCAGACATAGGCGTCATATTTATCAATACCAATTTAGCTGTTTTAATATATCGGCTACACCTTGTTCATCTAAATTTCACATAACACCAGTGGCTAGAGGCAATATCTGTCCATTTCCTGAGGATCTGAAAAACTTTGCAAACTGCCCGGTCATCCATCTGTCACACTGTTTAACCAGTAAAAGGCTGCAGTGACACAGTGTCTTCATGCAGGAGAACACGCAAGCAGGTGACGCAGTGTCATATCTAGCGGCTCTCAGCGAATCAGCTTTCGGTCTTCAGCTTGGGATGCGAATGCCTCTGCCTGGTTCTGGCACCGTTCTGGTCCAGTATTACTTATATATACAGTCACAGGACATCCCCAGACAATCTCCTCTTGTACGGCTGTGAGGAATTTTCATTTCTGCACGCAGGCATTCCTCAGATGACCTTGAGCCAAGTTTAGTCAAAGCGTTCATTCCAAATCCTCCTTCCCTAAATAAACCACAAAAGTCTAAATACACAGTCAGATTGGAAGATTGTATCATCACTGCAATAGAGTCTGCTTGGGGTAACATACTGAAAATATCACAGGGAAATATGAAACGAATGAGGTGATTCTGAGGATAATAAGACATTAAAACCTACAGGAAAAGGAGATGAACGACCACAGTCAACAGAATCATGTTCTGATCTGAGGCAAGTGTTAAAGTAGAATTTCAGCTGAAGTTGGACAGGCCAGGAGATCCTGTCCCTGAGTTAGTGTGTGTGTCGCATGGAAGCCTGAACCATTAGTGAGTCTGATTTCCTCAGGGAAGTAAGCATTCTGATTTTGTGACATGTTGGTCTTGATGGATATACGATGCTCAAAACAACAGCCAGAACTGAATTTTCTAGAGGAACAGGTACCTGAAAGAGTAACATTTAATAACTTAAGATCCTGTCGCGATACACCTGCATGTTTGCTCTGGGACGTCAGCGGAACCAGAACATTCCTAATCAGTACAGTATCTCTGTGCGCAGTCTTGCATGCTCGCTGGGATAAGGGCTCAGCCTGCAGCGTCACTTACCAGATAATTTCATATGCACGCCCATGTCAGCGTATGCCACAAAGAACGGGTGTCCGTGTAATGCGGCAATCTGCCATCAGAAGACATTTGGATGAGTCATATGGTCTCAAAACATAAACAGACCGCTCCATGCGTTTAACTTTTTTTTTATATATATAGTTAGTGTTAATTGGTTCAGATTTAATTAACACAGCTTCACTTTACTGAACTCTGCACGTTGCCATAATTCCTCTTTCTGTCATTTAAAAAAAAATAATTTCGTCCACTTTCATTTATTTTAAATTTCACAAATACGTACCTCTGCAGTACCCAAAGTAGCATTCGTCTACTTTGATGTTTTGTATTATGTTAAGTTTGTTACTGATTGAATATTGGGAATAAGAATTCCTATGAAGCGCGTAACAGTGGGAGCTACTGTATTAAACATATAACCCGAAATGCGGAAATGCTGTTGAATTTAAATTCAGAAAGAATGTTTGTTCTGCCGTGGGATGTCAGGGAAGGGCCGGCTGGTGTACGTCGGGCGTCCGATCCGTACTTAATACACCGCATTCATACATCCGAAGTTCTCCCAAATGCATTAACCTTAAAAGTGTGAAGGAGCCTTATCAGCATAGGTAAATCTACTGTACAGAAATATTTACGGACCGCTTAAAGGCAATCGGGATGCTCGGAAACCTGCGAGTCTCACTACCATGTGTAAAGAACGTGACGTAGTCCGATCGGATAAACTCGCCTATGATCGGACCTGATCGGCTAAACTGATATAATCGGATTGACTGGGCTCGGTCCGCCCACTTGGTGCGCTCGGCGCTTCATAAGCAGAACCGGGCAGTCCGCCGATCCCGCACATACCTCGGGGAGCCGTCGCGCACTCCAGGTAGAGTAGCTCTCTCTTCGTTCCCTAACGCCAACCGTGGATTAAGACAGCGATATTCCGCGCTCTGGACGGGATCTGCCGGCGTTCGGACGGGAATCGGACGGAACTATGTGCGGTGCCACTCTGCCCCACAGGTCGCATCGAAGCCCGTCATCATGATCCTAGGTGTAGGTGATGCTAGCCTGCTAGGATAGCTAATCCGCGGGACGATATGATGGAGACAATCGTGGAGCGGACTGATTACCCCGGGGATGCACGATTCGGCTCACGTGAATCGGATCAGACGGATCAGTTCTTGCTCACTGCAAGATGTGGCTGGATTCGATTCGATGTGTTTGATCTGACTGAAATAAGACCGACTGGATCACGATGTCACTGATTTAGATCCAGAAAGTATCCATAAAAGTACTTGAACCAGCAATTCCGTGACCCGCAACATCCTGCTGGGTCTCCTATATAAACCACAATGTCAGTGTTGGGGCTTTAAAAAGTTTACTGTGACATCCGTGTCCCATGACCACTGGGACCTCACAGGGTCATGAGGGGGGTGACCACAGTGGTCCAGCCTCTCACATTCTGACTCCCTGAAATTCTTTAAGGACTGCCCATATTAAGGGGGGGTGACCGCTCCAGCCCCTCACACCCTGACTCCCTGACAGTCCTTCTGGACCGCACACGGTCAGGTGGGGGGTGACCGCAGCGGTGACTGCCCCAGCCCCTCACACCCTGACTCCCTGAATGGGCTCTCTCTCTTTTTGCGACAGCATGGCGGATTACTTGATCAGCGGAGGCACTGGCTACGTCCCAGAGGATGGGCTCACGGCCCAGCAGCTCTTCTCCATCGGAGACGGCCTTACATACAAGTGAGTCCCGTCTGGTCCACTGTGGGGGACACGGTTTGGGCCATAACAGAACCGATGGGGTCACCTACAAGTGAGTAACTGACCTCAGCAAAGTGTGTAACTCCCGGCGTTCCGCATTCGACCAAAGGGACACCGACGCCCGGACTTGTATGTTTTACATTTAGCAGATGACATGCTCTCTGCCCAAAAGGGAATCGGCTCTGTTGCTCACTTCGGGGCAGCTGCCTGTCTTTGTCTGTATTGCAGTGGCTTAGGACACTGTGCAAATAAATAAAATGTTGATGCAGGGCTTTTTAGCCTCCAAATGCATAGTCCTGTTACCCTGCTGGAGGGGTTAATCTGTTCCTCTTGTTGGATGCGTGCTTCCTGAATGGCGGCTCCATGATCAGTCGGTCTGCAGCTGTCCCTGGTTATAGATGTAGTACAGGAAACAACAGCAGGGGGGCGCTGTCCTTAAAGGGGCCGCTCAGCGTCAGGGTCTCCCTGTGCTGACTGCTCGTGCCCCTCTGCCTTCTGCCGCGTGCAGCCGCGCGCTTTCTGGGAGCACTGGAAGCTTACTAACTGGAGGTCATGCCGCCGGAGATACTCCATCATACCGGAAGGCTCTTAAGGCTCCAGAGCTTTTCCTGCACGCTTCAGATCCAGGCCTCTGTACAGTTATGCCGTCTGCCATGTGCAGGGGGCCCATTTGTAATTCCCCCCCGTCTGTGAAGAGCATAGTGGGAAGAGCATAAATAAGGAATATACTTATATTTTAATTCTTAGTGTAGGGAAGGGTAGTGTGTGATCACCTGACTTTTCTCTCTCTGTCCCTCACTCTAGTGATTTCCTGATTCTACCAGGTTTCATCGACTTCACGTCTGATGAAGTGGTGAGTCCCGCCCACTTGCACCCCCCGCAGGCTGTTTGGAATCCCATCTTTCCCTCAAGCTTCACTGATTGGATGAGACTGATCTGTCCTTGACGATGTCAGCAGAACAGACTGTGTTTACATATGTAAAATATGGAAAGCAAGTTGTTTAAGATCATTTACAGGCATTTTCACTCTTAACTACTTTTTCACGGTGAGTCATGGGGAGGTTTCTACTGGAAACACCTAGAGGCCCTGTTTTGATTGGCTTTCAGCCAGCATGGGAACCTTGAAACCCTGAAAAGCAGGTGGGGGGGCTGGAGCTTGGTGCAGGGAGGTGACCTCCACCTCGCCCCTGAACTCACCCTCACCTGTGGACAGCCAGAGGCAGCCTTTTTATCTGAGCCTCTCCAGTCCACACAGGCCTCATGTGTAAACATGTTCTCACTGGACAGCAGCCACACACACTGTCCACTGCTGTTTTGTATTGCAACTGGGCCTCTTACCAAGCTTGGATCAGCTCTTTCAGGTGCCAGGCTCAGCTCTGCATCCCCTGTTCGCCCCACAGAGCTTTTCTGTTTGCGGTGATTTTTAGGACCGTTTCTGCTTTGAGTGCTGTTGCGGTGATGTTTTTTTCCAGCTTTCATTCTTCATGGCATCTACTTAGACCCATTATTCACTGTGCAGTGCCCTTCCTCTTCCACTCCTCCATGGGAAGGCGCCCGCATATCTACATTAACGACCCTGCTCCATCTAACCCTCGGATGTCTCAGGTCTTATTCTCTGGGTAGCAGGAAACACTGGAGGGGGAGATTCCCACACTGTTTCCTGTGAGTAAGATAAGGGGCATCCCAGGCTGCTACCTCATTCTATTGTTAATGGGAAGCACTTGAGGGGGAGATTCCCACACTGTTTCCCGTGAGTAAGGAAGTATGATTTCTGTGAATAAAATGAGGGTGGACAGGAAAGATTCTTCTTGAGGTCTCACACACTGGAAGTGTGTCTTGGAATATGATGTAAATTTGAAATTATTTGCATTTGAATTACAGATATCTGGCAGATACATATAAGGAGTTCTATAAGCATAAGTTTCACACTAAAGCAGTGTGCCTACTCTGCGGAGTAATCTCTAAATACGTGACTGTTAATGTGAGAGTGAAGATGTTTATTTTGAATATCTACCTTCCAGGACTTGACCTCTGCTCTGACCAGGAAAATCTCCTTGAAGACCCCGCTGATCTCCTCACCCATGGACACTGTGACGGAGTCGTCTATGGCCATTGCCATGGCGGTAAGTGGTGTGCCCCCTCACCTGTACCAACAAGCCGTGCAGTGATCCTGGCCTCCACCAGAGTTGGGTAATTCAGGTCCAGAGAGTAAAAGACCAGACCAGTATTTTGTTTCAACCAACCAGTTGAGTACTCTGTGACTGTGACTCTTTATACACTGGTTGGTTGAACCAAGATCTTGGTCTGGACTTTTACTCTCTGGACCTAATTTACCCACCTCTTGCCTCCCACCCGCTATCTGTCTTCCCAGCTCATGGGGGGCATTGGCATCATCCACCACAACTGCACACCCGAGTTCCAAGCAAACGAGGTGCGGAAGGTCAAGGTAAGGTGGGGGGGGGTGGATGGGGCCCAAGGGGCATCAGGCACCTCGGGACGCCGTCTTGTCCATCAAGCGGGGCACCTCGGGACGCCTTCTTGTCCATCGCGCTGCAGAAATTCGAGCAGGGCTTCATCACAGATCCCGTGGTCATGAGCCCACGTCACACCGTCGGTGACGTCTTTGAGGCCAAAGTGCGGCATGGCTTCTCCGGGATCCCTGTCACCGAGACGGGCAAGATGGGCAGCAAGCTAGTGGGCATCGTAACCTCGCGCGACATCGACTTCCTGTCCGAGAAGGACTATGGCCGCGCCCTGGAGGAGGTGACTGGGGGCAGGGATGGGGGTTTTGTTGGGTGCTGAGTTAGTCAGCTGGGATTACTAGAGATTTATCACCTAGTGTAGAGGTTCCTAACCTTTTGATGACTGCGGTCTTTACATTGGGCAAATATTTTACAGACCTGTATGGCTATCAACTGGCAGGACTGACCTTGCAAAAAAGGCATGGCCTGAAAATACAACGTTTACTTTTGAGAATGAAACCCCTGCCCCAATCTCTGGGATATCCTTCTCTGTGAATGACTTGTGTTTTTTTTAGTTAGAATTGAAATAATATATGCAGCAATGATTCACTGCTCTGCTCATGATCCATTGTCCTGCAGGCCATGACCAAGAGGGAAGATCTGGTCGTTGCACCTGCGGAGGTTACGCTGAAGGAGGCCAATGACATTCTGCAGCGCAGTAAGAAAGGTGAGAGTAACGGGGTCACCAGTCACATGCCCATGATGGATCTGCTGTGAAAGTTCTGTAAAGTTCTTACATGGTCTGTCTTGGATCAGGGAAGCTGCCCATTGTGAATGACAGTGACGAGCTGGTGGCCATCATCGCTCGCACGGACCTGAAAAAGAATCGGGATAACCCACTGGCTTCCAAGGACTCGCGCAAGCAGCTGCTGTGCGGGGCTGCCATTGGGACCCGGGAGGACGACAAGTACCGACTGGACCTGCTCATGCAGGCCGGTGTGGATGTGGTGGTTCTGGTGGGTTCGGGTCCATCCCCTTCTTTATAAGTGCCGCCCACTAACACTTCTCTCTTGCTCTTTGCTTAAATGTTCTCGCTGTCTGCTTCAGGACTGTTTTGTTTTTACTTATACGTCTCCTTGACGACCCCTTCATGAAGGCGATTTGCTGTTTACTAGACAGGATTCTATGTGTGCGAACTGTCAAGAACTAAACTGTATGTAGCTTAATCTTTTTGTAATGCACAGCTCTGGATTTTCTGACACTTTTGATAGTATAACAACCTGCATGGTATTGCATGAACCTGCATGACGCTGGTCCTTAGTGTAGCCTTCAAAAACCTGCAGGGTATCATGTATGGAACTATCAGATTTTCCCATCCATACAATAAGTGATTCATAACCCAGTTATAAAAAACAATTTGACTTGAAACAGGTTGGTGAATCTTAGAGGGAACATTTTCTCACCTTTTGCCTCCATCATGTTGAAACTTTCTGGGTATATAGCTGTTTACCTATGTTCACATATTATTCACACATCTTAGTTTCTTTTACTTTTCTATCTTTATTTTACTTTTTATTTCATTTATTCTTTTTCGTACTTTTCTCTCGGTGTTTAAGTGTAATTGTATACTCCATGCCACCCCCAGCACCACAACAGCTCCTTGTACTTTTGTGACTCTGATAAAGACTAAAAACACAGTTATAGATCACTGTGATTTTTCTTTCCCCCACCTGACAGGATTCCTCGCAAGGCAACTCCGTTTATCAGATCAACATGATCAACTACATTAAGCAGAAATCGCCTGAGCTCCAGGTCATCGGGGGCAATGGTGGGTCACCTTCTAAGGGACACTCCCTCTCCGCTCGGTGCCGGGAGGTGACATCCCCTTCTGACGGTCTGCCCTTGTGTCTCTAGTGGTGACAGCAGCGCAGGCCAAGAACCTGATCGATGCCGGTGTGGACGCCCTTAGGGCGGGGATGGGATGCGGTTCCATCTGCATCACGCAGGAAGGTGGGGGGGGGGGAGCCCTGGGAGAGCTGGACCGTATCGCCAGAGCGTCCCCAGTCGCTCAACACCCTGTCCCCCGTGTCTCCCACAGTGATGGCATGTGGTCGGCCGCAGGGGACCTCGGTCTACAAGGTGGCGGAGTACGCGCGGCGCTTCGGGGTGCCCGTCATCGCTGACGGCGGCATCCAGACCGTGGGCCATGTGGTCAAGGCGCTCGCTCTGGGGGCGTCGACGGGTACGCTGGAGGACGCCAGGAGATGGGCACCACCCGTCTGCTGACACAGACTCCTGAGCTCTTTATTTCACCCCCCAGTGATGATGGGCTCCCTGCTGGCCGCCACCACCGAGGCCCCTGGCGAATATTTCTTCTCAGACGGCGTTCGCCTGAAGAAGTATCGCGGCATGGGCTCACTGGATGCCATGGAGAAGAACAGCAGCAGCCAGAAGCGCTACTTCAGGTCAGGCTTGGGGGCAGACTGTGGCTCCAGAGCGCCCTCTGCTGGCTGTGCTGCCCACTGCCTCTTAACTCCACTCTACCTTTGCACCCCAAACAGCGAGGGAGACGAGGTAAAGGTGGCCCAGGGGGTGTCCGGCTCCGTTCAGGACAAGGGATCCATCCACAAGTTTGTCCCCTACCTGATCGCTGGAATCCAACATGGCTGCCAGGACATCGGGGCCAAGAGCCTTTCCATCCTGCGGTGAGCCATGCCGACGGAGATGCTCGTTGGGGGGGGGTCAGGTCCTGCTCAATTCTGAGTGGTGAAGAAAGCTCTTGGCTTGTAGGTCAATGATGTACTCCGGGGAGCTGAAGTTTGAAAAGAGGACCATGTCTGCGCAGGTGGAGGGGGGCGTGCACGGCCTGCACTCGTAAGTCCCCCCCATGACCATGCCCCCAAACCCCCCCCGCCCCCAGTCCACATGCGATGGCCCGGTGCTGACTGTTTGGAATGCCGTGTCACATGGGCGTCACATGACTCTTTCTTCCTTCTTCCCCTGCCTCATGCACTCACTGTAGGTATACCTGTGTTCCATGTGAGTATCTAAGCATCAGTGTCTGACACATGATCACAGTGCCGCTTCTGGTGTGCTGATGTGCCCTTCGGGCCGAGGGGGATCCGGGATCTTTCCGGGGAAGGTTTTGGATCTCTGGGTGAGAGACCCGAGGCAGAGTTTTTCTTCCCTCCCCCCCCCGGCTGAGCTTTGCAGCTACGCAGCCAGAAACTCAGCTGTCGATCATGCGTTTGTCTGGACCCACATACACAGCGTTCTTCCTGAAATTCCATGTCTTGTGTTCCTTCCCCGCGTTTGGAGCACAGACCTCACCTCTATGCAGCAGGGTGAGACCGGTAATGTGGTTAAGGGTGTAAGAACATGGCTTGCGTGGGAGCCGGCTTGGGTTCAAGTGAACGGGGGAGAGTGCGGGCCTGTCTGACGCTAACCGCTAAGTGCCCTGTGCTGCCTGTGCTCTGTGAAGGTCACTGCTGGGTCGTTCCCACAGCGGTTTATCGGCCCTTTCTGCGGCTGTTTTAACATGGGCTCTCTGCCACTTTGATCCCTTTGAAGACCTTTTCTAATGCAGCTAACAGCGTGGTTTCTGCTCGCTGCTGCTGTCCCTATAACTGCGACCCCTCCTGACCTTATTTATTTGTCGCTTCCCCCACAGTTACGAGAAACGGCTGTACTGAAAGCGGAGAGAATGCACTGACAAGAGGCGCCACTGGGGTCTCGACCACAACCGTGGCCAGACAGAACGGACACCTCTGAACAGCTTTTCACTACAGACTCGCACAATCTGCGACCTGCGGACAGTCAGGGCTGGGACGCCCCCCCCTTACCCCTCTAGTGCCACCCCCGAGGCACGTTAAGGCTTACTCAATGGAAACGCCACGATAATTAGCCACCAAAACAACAACGCTGCACCCTGCGTCCTAGCAACCCCCTGTGTCAATGGCTTTAAATGCTACATGGTGCGTGGCTGCATTTCCCATGATGCCGTGCGACAGCTGGGCACTGCCTCGTGGCTGGTGGGCTCTCGACTGCCCCGGCCTGGATACACACATCCTCTCCTTGGCTTCCTGAAGCACAGCTAAGCTCTCCACGCCTTCTGGATCCTTCCCCTGAGCCCCACTGCAGACAGATGCCATGCTGGCCGTGTCGCTGAGGATCACGCCTCTGACCATAAGGCGGTGTGGTATCACCACAGGAGCCCGTCGTCTAAGCGACCGCACGGAAAGGGATGGCGTGTGTGGCAGCAGCTGGCTTCTGGCTTTGCACATAGCGACACTGCAGGTAGCGACACTGTGCACAGTGATACCGCACACAGCGTGTACCGACGCCACACGTTTCCTGGCCAATCAGAACTTGGCCCTGCCTCCCCTGCTTTGTCTGTGATGTCGCCCTCTACCTGGTAATGTCGTCCTGGGCCTCGGTGCCATTCTCTGCACTTCATCGCCAGTACGGGTGATGGGGCTGAGAATGCTCACGTTTCCCCCCGGGCCCCCATACCCAGCCCCCTTCTGCCCGTTTGGGGGAGCTTTTTCATTAACAGATCTGAAATCTGCTCCACTATAAAGGCTAACCCCTGTTTTCTTCAAAGATTTAATTTGAATGTCTCTGACATTGTACTTCACGGTACAAAAAGGAATCAAAATTAAACATGCACACATTCCGTGTTTCATCTTCCTGGTGAGTATGTGGGGGTTTGGGAGGAGCCGAGTCACCTGGGTGCTCCTGGGGGGTCAGGAGTGACAGGGCACTAACCTGTTTCATGATTATATTATAAAATTTGTTTCTTTCTTTGCATGACCCTTCTTCTGGTAGCTGAGTGTTGTTTGAACTAGCTTTGGTTTATTTCAGTTCCCTTTTATTACGTGTTTCACGTTTGTGGTCGTGGCAAATCACAGTCACAAGCATAGAGCATCGCTAGACTCATCATCACGTTGGTGTTGTAGCGGAGCTCTGTTTTGTAGTTTAGATAGCACGTGACGTTTCCAGCTTTCATTTTTCGGTGGTTTTAGCTGATCGCGTTGGCACTTTGCTGGCGCCGGCTGCAGACTGTTCGCGGCCAACAGCACGGGGAGGAGTGTCCAGCAGGGGGCTCAGCTCTCGACCGAGGTCTGTGTCTTTGTTGCCCCGACCAGAACAGGACACGAGTCAGCAATGGTGCGATCTTTTTATTTAGTTACAGTGTGTCATATCACATTTAAGAGAGATATTAAGGGCTCCAGTCTGATCCCGTTGAGGGTGTCAGTGTGGAACTCAGCAGCCTCAACCTTCCCAAGACCGACCGTCAGACTCTCTCACACACTTTTTCCGCTTCCGCTGCATAGGTCTGTATTTCGTCCAGCATCATGGGTCGGCTTTAATGTTTTTTTTTACACTGTTTATCGCGTCTCCACTTATGTACTGTCTTTCTTTAGGCTGAATCTTCTATATATATTGTACAAAAAATAAAGTTCCCTTTTTAAAACTTCTTCAGCTGCAGCCACGTTAAGCTGGTGTCTCTTTTGTAACCAAACTCCTTTTTAACCAAACTGTGACATGTTTATAATTCTTATTAAATCTGACCACTGGCATCAGCAATATTAGTCTATATATCGGTTATCTGTCAGATTTCCGGGTGCAGAAATAAGGAGACGCAAGTAAAACGGTATTCAGTGACACATAAAATTTAGTTGAGGTACAACAATAAATCCATCTGCACAATTATTGCTCCACTATTTTTATCTCTTTTTCAGTACTTCTGTATAACTTTCATGTGACCACCAGTGCTTGTGTTCAGCCAATCAGCAAGTTTATCGCTGTAAGTCCCTCCCCATGTTGGTATTCGAAGGAAAAGTACGTATAGTCTGTTTCTGAATTGTACTCACCATAACTACAACAAAAACTGTTCTTCCTCCACTCTTTTGTTATAGATTGCTGTTCTGTGAAAGCCATTTTGTTCGGAGGTGCAATGATGTTATTCTACACTTTGAATAAAATAAGTAACATGTACAACGTAATATCATACCATCAAGTGCACGCAAGCTATATGTACTGTCGCGGACCCCAAGAAACAAAGAAGATACATATGAAAGATAATACTGTTGGTGCTGGACGTTTTTTGAGATGTGAGCGATTCATGTATGGAAAAAACAAGGGTTAGTATCCTGAGGAGCAGGAGCTGTCTGCTAGATGACAGGTTAATCAGGTGGAACACCATGCCATGCTTAATGCGTGTTTTTCCAAAGGGAGGCACTGGGACTCACTAACTCACGGGAGTTCCTGGAGGACATGTAAGCCTGTGCTTTACAGCAGCTTGCAATGGTTTATTTTATATTAAAATAATAGCAAAATTAGCAGAATACTGTTAGCTGTTACACTGATGCAGTCTAGGCAGCCGCAGTTATGCGTTACTAATTATTATTAAATTAATCTGATGCTTGGATCCTTGTGGTGCCGAAATTACGGGATGCTTGTTTGGGATTTGGTAGGTGACGGTACACAAGGGGCGCCTGTGCCTATCATGCCTCTACAGTGTGTTCAGCTGATTTCGTTACTGCCCCGCTCACAGTTACTGATCCAGGACTCATTAGCGTTTACACTACAAAAGATATATGGTCAAAATGCGTCCAGATTCATAAGTGGTAGAAGAAACACATCGGATACACCCGCTTTCTCCAAGGAAAAACTGCAAATTAGCTCCTTACTGGTGGCGAATCAGCACTGAGCTACGGGCACTCGTACCGGGTTGACGCAAGCGGTACTGGGGCCGGGGACGTCAGGCGGTGGGCTAAACCACCGTGAGAGAGAGGGTGGAAAAGCAATGTTTAATAACTATAAATGCTTTAATTACAGATTAATATAATACTTACAATTACATAGTTAGATTAAAAATGATATATTTTGGGGGGGATAACTCTCATGAAGTGGGCTCCTGACCCCTCTGTCCCCAATGCCAACGAGCTGCGCGATCAGCTTCGTTTGCCCCGACCACGAACATGGGCGCGTCCGAAATTACAGCAGCTTTTGTTTGCTGCGATCCACGAGGAGGGAGCGGTAGGTACGAATCGTCAGCGTCGATGGAACAATAGGCAGACATATTACATCCTCCGAAATTCAGCTGTATATAGCCGATGGCTGCACTGTCCCACAAGGCCACGGGAGCTGCAGCCACAGACGAGGATCGTCGCTTGCCAGAAATTTGTGTGAAGTTGGAGGAGGAAGTACCAACTCTATGAATGTCAGTAGAAAGCAATACCCGGCTCTTTACGCTCACTCGATCGAATATGTATTTTTTCATTCGAAGTATTTAACAGTTATTTAACAATTCGCGGGTATAAAGCTACGTCATCGGTAAACATATGGGTAAAGTAACGTGCACGAACGTGACCCCAGTATGTCCCAGTGCATTGCTTTTGCTGTCATGCATACAAACCAGCAGGCCTGCGTACTGGTGCGCTCGGGTCACAAGCTTCTGACGAAATGCGGCATCTAGCATGTAAGTACTCTGTTTGAGACGCTCCTGTCTTTGTTTAAACTTTGTTTTAAACTCTGGTTAAAACTTTTTTGGGTTGGCTGAACCACGGCGTTTGAATTACTTTTTTTCTGCTTATTACAATACTATGATTTTGTGATAAAGTTACAAAAATGTTTTCGTGCTACATTCCTAAATTGAAATTGATTTTTATGAGCTCGAAATTCTGAGACCTATATTATGCAAGAGGCATTGGGGGCAAGTTGTCTCATTGTAATTAATTGACATTTTAATTAGCAATTTAATATCCAGCATCTTATTCATGACTAAACATTATCAGATTGCATGTTGAAGCTTACTAGTAAGCCTCCAGCCACGGAAACGGCTTTAAAGGGACTGTCACAGTGATCTGATTGGGGAAAGTAGAAAAGGCACCATAGTCACGCATTTCTTTTACCGAGAATGTCATGTCGCGGCAGGTCCTTCTCCTGGCTAAATAGTCTGAAGCGGAACCCCGATAGGAAGGTAAAGCCTTGGGGGGAGAAAACGTGTACATTCTGGGGGGAAATGTCAGTCTTTGGGTTGTGGTGTAATCTCGCTACACTTTATCTCCAAGATATTTATGACATTGTCTGTTGTCCTTCACATGGACTTAGTGCCACCTCCAGAAATAAACGCTGATGTTTATGTAACCCGCACATGACCTTTTCTCTTACGGTTACTTTGTGCATGTGAAACGTTTCAGCTTATTCATTAATAAAATGTTTTGGAAATGGCAGAGCCGCCTCTAGTGCTTTTTTTTTTTTTTTTACCCCCCCCCACAGGCTGTCACAATGATGTCTATGCCTGCTATCCTGAGCGGCGTCACCGCTCACAAAATCAGCAAAAGCATCACGTTTTTATTGAATGAATCCGTGGTGTTCAGTAGGCCACCACAGGGTGGCGCCAGACCCTTGCTGCTGCTGCTGCCCTGGCTGGGATCTCAGCCTCGGGGCTTGGCCAAATACTGTGACATATACCTGCGTAACGGCTTTGATGTGCTCATCGTGGAGAGCCGGGTCAGCCAGTTCCTTTGGCCGAAATGGGGCCTTGACTATGGCATGAAGGTTCTGGAGGTGCTGCAGAGTGACAGGTTTGTGCGGCGCCCCCTACTGGTGCATGCTTTCTCAGTAGGGGGCTACACCTTCAGCCAGCTGCTGGTCCACATCTACAGAAATCCCCAGCAGCATGACGGCCTGATTCGCATGCTCCGAGGGCAGGTTTACGACAGCCTGGTGATGGGCTCCCTGGATCGCATGGCCGTAGGTCAGTAGAGCAGCCCCACTCCACATACCTGCGCATACGGTTTTGCTTCCTGCAGTCTGCTTTGATGTTGTGGGTTGGATGACTGTTTATCCATCTCACCAGTATCAGAACGGGTATATATAACACCTGTAAAATGTTTAAGCTACGGTCAGACTACCAGCTTTAATGTCATTCAGTGAGATACAGCATTTGACAATGTGACAGCGCTTTGTGTTGTGGCTAATAATGTTGTCCTCTGTGTAGGTCTGGGGAGGAGTTTGCTTCCCCGGGGGGAGAGCATTGTGCGAGCGGCCAGCATGCTGTACTTTCGGGCTTTCAGGAGACACACGGTGGACTACTTTAACACCAGCATCCACGTCTTCTGGCACCACCCCATTCAGGCACCATCTCTCTTCTTCTCCTCTGAGAATGACCCAATGTGTGACCATCTCAAGATGAAGGAGATGATTGAGGACTGGCAGAAGCAAGGCATGAGGGTGGACTGCAAGGCATGGAAGGACTCCACCCATGCGGGACACCTGCGAGATCACCCACAGGAGTACCTCTCCACGCTTCAGGAGTTCATACAGTCACTCAACATGGTTCCTCTCAAAGCCAAAATGTGATGACCAGCCTTTGTTTCCTGCTGAAGATAAACACTGAACGTGCGTTTGTTTCCTTCAGGTTTTAACTGATAAGGGAAACATGTACATTGCTCTCTTTTGTCCTAAGGCACATACTTTGTTTACACTCAATAAAGATACGTGAACAACCAGATGGGTGGGATTTCAGTCTGTTTACTGCAGTGGATGTGGATACCTGAGTGTGAAAAGGTTTGTGTGTTTGTATGGCGTTTTGTTTATTTTGTATGTATGATACGCATGTATGTAGTTATCGCAGCTATTGATGAATGAAGGTTCCTTTTTTTATTATTATTATGAATGAAGGTTCTTGATCCAGTGCCATTTGAGGTCTTGGAGATCACGACTTTAATCCCATTAATTGTTTAATGATATTAACGATGATGCACTCTAGATGAAGTATGCAAATCCCCCATAATCTTTCTTTGAGGAGCATTGTTTTTAAACTTTTCAATAACTTTCGCATACATTTGTTGACAAACTGATCCTCTGCCCATCTTTGCTCCTCAAAGACTCTTCTTTTGTGGATACTGCTTTTCTACCAAATCATAATTGCAAATAATCTGTTGGCATCACCAACTTGAAATCACATCATTCTTTTTTTACTGCATTATTAGCTCTGAATTGCTCCTGTCCCGACTTTCTTTGGAATGTGTTGCAGGCCTGAACTTCTCGAATGGATGTATATCAACAAGGGAAATGAAGTTGACCAGACAAAACATGAACTTGGGTTAATAATTATTATTATTATTATGGTTAGACAAAGCATGAACTACATGAACATAAACATGAACTATCTTGGGTTTGGATTGTCTGCAATGAAGTGAAAGTCAAAGCAAATTTCAGAATCACTGTTTTTTTGAACTTGTATTTTTGTATTTCGCACTGATTTGAGGTTGTAGGATCTGTGAAATATTGTGGGACAGAGAGGACCACATAGTTTAAAAGAATGGTCAGAACACCAGGAATTGTAATACATCAAACCTTTTACCACGAAAAATTAAAGAAAATTATATAATTAAGCAATATAACAATGAAAATACAGCCAAATCAGTCCAGTGATACTGTTTACATACAGCGAGGCTCTTTTACTACAGTAAATGAAGGAGACCAAAATCATTAAATCGAGCCATAAACCTATGAAAGCCCTGAAATGCAATACAAGTCTGCAATGATACTGTTTCCACGCAGGGAGTCAGTCTCTGCTCTTTCTGTCCCATCCCTGTCCCTGAGCAGCTGGGATTCACCATGCAAAGGCTTAAATGTGCCAGGATTGTGTTAAACCAGCAAGTAAATATGCACCAGGAATACAAACCAGCAGTGTGCGCACAGTTTTTATGCAAAATTCATCTCCTGGACAGAGTGGATGATGAAAAATAATCTTCCAGCTGCTGTTCCTGCTCA
>JAABNX020000070.1:31637325-31648840 GCA_015163995.2 Mormyrus lacerda
GATAACGTTTACGGGGGTGTTTCAGTGCTGACTGTAATTTCAGATAACGTTTACGGGGGTGTTTCAGTGCTGACTGTGATTTCATATAACGTTTATGGGGCTGTTTCAGTGCTGACTGTAATTTCAGATAACGTTTACGGGGGTGTTTCAGTGCTGACTGTAATTTCAGATAACGTTTATGGGGGTGTTTCAGTGCTGACTGTAATTTCAGATAACGTTTACGGGGGTGTTTCAGTGCTGACTGTAATTTCAGATAACATTTACGGGGGTGTTTCAGTGCTGACTGTAATTTCAGATAACGTTTATGGGGGTGTTTATTTGGGAACTCTGCTGAAACTCGAGACTCACAATTCCTACATGGCAGTTTTAATCTCATCCCTGCTCTTTGTGTGAACAGCTTTCTTTTCCCCTGACAGTTCAAAAACAGGGCATTTTGCAGTGAGATGAATCAGTGTGTCCTCAGGGTGTGCACCGTGATGCCAGCCTCACGTCCGGAAGTTTCCAGGGTGACCTAAACACAACCCTGTACTGGAAAAGTGGTTTGGAAATGGGTAGATTTGAATGACTAAAAAACTTTATGAATGTTCCATAGAAACCTTAAAAGTTATTTATTTTTCATTGGGGTTAGCATTAAATGCAAATGAAGAAACATCATGACCAGAAATGGCATTCCTTTCATCAGCTAATCAATTCATTTCAGTATTAACTATCAACTTATGCTATCAAATTTTATGAATGCTGGCCAAAAACAGTTTATATTTAAAAAATCCATTTTAGTGCTTTTGGATTAGTGACAGGGTGTTTAAGAGCAAAGAATTCAAAAATGAAGCAAAAGCAGGTAACTCCTTAAATACAACGTGGTTTAGCGTTGATGTAAAACACATTTTCCAATAATTTTATTTAAAAATTATTTTATTTAAAAACATTATACTGAAACAACACAAAGAAGACCTGATAGAAAAAGGCTGAAATAATGTGAGCAAATAAACATTCATACAATCTGTAAACATACTCAAACGTGCTGCTCGAAAAGTAACATAGTTTTATGAAAATCAGGTAGCTGACACTGCAGTGTGAGAGGGCCATCCAATAGGAGAGAATGACACAGGAACTACTATCTGAGAGGGCCATCCAATAGGAGAGACCAATACAGGGACAACTGTCTGAGTCGAGCATCCAATAAGAGAGACTGACACAGGAACAGCTGTCTGAGAGGGCTGTCCAGTAGCAGAGACTGATATAGAGACTATTGTCTGACAGAGCTGTCCAATAGAAGAGATTGACACAAGAATTGTTGTCTGAGAGGGCCGTCCAATAGCAAAGATTGACACAGAGACTGCTGTCTGAGAGGGTCATCCAAAAGTGGTGTAAGGCCACTTTATCAAGAGATCTTGGAGATCATCATTTATTCAGAGCTGCACTCTGTTTGCAGTATTTGTAATGTGAAACTTGGATTCCCCTAAAAGCAGTCTGACTTCACTGTGCTTGTGCGCATTTGTCTGCCAGGAGGTGACGCCCACAGAGGAGCAAAAGGAGGACTACAGGAGAGACAGAGCACAAAAACAGCAGCGTCCCGATTGGCAGCATCACCAAGTATAAAATGCACAGGTAAAATACTGCTTCTAGGAAGATATCAAATTACATTCGCTGCTAATTACATTTCTTGAGAACTATTACCAGGTTGCATAATATCCCATCAGTGCATGTGTACAAAATGAAGGTATTAAAATTACAGTACAAAGGAATTTAAGTTCATAAATACCTTACAAATTTTGGAAGACATTTGGTGTTAATAAAAAACCATATAAAATAAGTTAAATATATTTTAAGGAGTAGCCCATGTTATCAACATGTCTTTAGCTGATCCAGATCTAGGATCAGCTTGTTGAGGAACTTCTGCAGTCTGTCGAGAGCTACATTGGCAATGGTGACGTGGAAGGCAGCATTGGTCTTCAGGAAGGCGTCCAGGTGCTTGCTGCTTTTCAGCTTGGGCAAGGAGCAGTTCAATGGTGGTGCAAGAGACTGGATGATACCCTGCAGGCTCAGAAGGTCAGCATGGACCTGGCTCACTCCATCCATTTGTAGGTTGAGGAGAATTATCTGGAAGGTGTCCAGGCTGTCCATGACGGTGGCTAGACCCTCAACCGGCTTGTCAAGACTCACGTCAGGTATGAGCTCCAGATCGCTGAACACCATGTTAGGAGATATTCTGAACTGTTTCAACAAAAAACAGAAAGTTATTCCTTGTTGTGTAAAGAAAGGCTAGCAAGAGCATACCATAATATCCTGTGACATCTACAGCAACTACATGTGGCTCAGTGACATTTTAAATTTTATAAATAGCAAAAAAATTAAAAAGAAACGGCAAGTCAGATTCAGCATTTTGTATGAATTGAAATATGTAATTATTAATTTTTGTGTGTGCCCACTAGTGATGTAGTCACCACCTAAACCTAGACTAAGTCATTACCAAGACCAGAGTGTATTGAGACCAAGACAAGACCAAGACCAAGGCAGGGAGAGACCGACAAAAGACTAAGGCGGGGCGAGACAGAGATAAGACCAAGGAGGGGTGAGACAGAGACAAGAACAAGGTGGGGCGAGACCGAGACAAGACCAAGGTGGGGCGAGCCCGAGACAAGAGCAAGATGAAAGCGGGGAGAAACTGAGACTAGAGCAAGACCTAGGCAGGGTGAGACCGAGACATGACCAAGACCAAGGCGGGTCGAGACTGAGACAAGACCAAGACCAAGGAAGGGTGAGACCCTGTCAAGATCAAAAACAGACTACATAAACAACACACTATGCAATATAAAGCATAGGCACGGTCTTGAAGCTAGGCGACATGGGCTAATATTTGAGTCACAATATAATTTGAACATTGGACATTTTTTATTAAAATTTTAATATAAATGTAACACAAATGTAACATTTTCTTTAATTTCTTGATGCACCTTATTGGTTGTACTGTTTTTATGGTGAATGACGTCAAACATACAAATCCAAACTTCAGTGAAAAAATATTGTGAAAATATCAAGTAATTGTCTTCCTAATAAATAAAATGCTGCATTTTTTGGCATTTCTAGTAGATCTCCAGGCAAATTTTGAGTTTTTCTATCCATTCAATTATAAGCTTATTATAAATTAATTATAAAATAAATATTTTGGTTACACTTTCCATGAAGCCCATATTCATAAACATTAATAACTGTTCTTATAATTCATTGTAACATTCATAAAGAATTATACACAAGACTATAAATATTTATAAAAAGGCATAAAACATTATAGCCATGTTTCTCCTGCTTTATGAAATCTGTATGAAGGTCTCATAAATAATGTAAAACACACATGGTTATAATGTGTTATCCCTCTTTGTGAATAGTTATTGCTGTCTTTATAACACTTTATAAATGTAAAAGTATAGTAAATTGTTACCAATATATTTGTTCCAGAATGGTGGCGAGTGGATCATTGCGGAAGCAAATATGTGCTTTGGCTTCCATCTAATGTGAATAATATTGATCTTTTATGGATTATTAGGGGTGCTTTTTCATTGAAAATGTTTAAAATATATGCCTAATTACGCACACGATTACTCTGGAATATTTTAGCACACAAAGCTGCAACTTGCACAACCAGATCGAGTTTGTCTGTGCATTATACCTCCCCAAATTTGTGAGCCTGAGACTAATGGGTGTGACAATCCGCACATTTTGTGTTTGTCGGGTTCTCTGGGATAACAAACACATGAATATTAAATTGTTGTGATAAATACTATCAAGTTGATGAGTGGTCTAGAAAGAAAAACTTGAGTCCTCTATATCTGAGACTGAGACAAGACCAAGTCAAAATAAAGTTAATTTCAAGATGAGACCAAGACAGCAAAAAGTGGTCTCTAGACCAATCTTAAGTACTACAACATCAGTGCCCACCGAAAAAGGCAACAGTATAAGGCATTTTTCTGCATTTAATTGAATATACCCCTTGAAAATATACAGACATATCTTATCTACTGTACTGTGTGCAGTAACTAGCCTCTATTGTGCATGTGTCCACTTTCTGCATTGCATTACTTGAATTTGCATAAACCTCTGTTTCTATCACTCGCCTTGCATTTACTCCTCTCTGCTGTGCAGCCCATGTCTCGTATTCATTTTCTTTCTGGGTTATGCCCTAATTGTTAGCTGTCCACTGTCCAGGAATCCCCTACAGCAGCAGGATCCCACATACCCAGCATTTCCCAAAGGCATCCATCTAAAGCCACTAGCATTTCGCCTCATCTCATCATTTAAAAGCCCTCCTGGCCCCTTCACATTGTGGACTGAAGGATGCTGACCATCCATACCTCATCGGTAAGTCTCTGTATCCTCACCACTGTGGTCTGTGCCATGAACTTGACCTGGTTCTTCACAATGTCCACTGCCAGTGGCCGGCTGACACTGGTGGCAAGTAGCATCAGTATGGAGCAGTACAGGAGGATCATGGAGGATTTCATTCTCCAGCTCTGTATACTCCCTTGAAACAAAGACACTTTAGTTCATTAATTACTATCACAGTACATAGGTAAGGACAGTGGGAGTACATAGGTAAGGACAGTGGGAGTACATAAGTAAGGAGACAGTGGGAGTACAAAAGTAAGGAGACAGTGGGAGTACATAGGTAAGGAGACAGTGGGAGTACATAGGTAAGGAGACAGTGAAAGTACATAGGTAAGAAGACAGTGAGAGTACATAGGTAAGAAGACAGTGGGAGTACATAAGTAAGGAGACAGTGGGAGTACATAGGTAAGGACAGTGGGAGTACATAAGTAAGAAGAAAGTGAGAGTACATAAGTAAGGAGACAGTGGGAGTACATAGGTACATAGCTGTTCCCTTTCCCCAGTTTTTGTGTTATTTGATCTTATTGATGCTGTAATGTTTCACAATATACTCCTATAAAACACCTTGGGGGGACTATAAAAAAATAGATTGAATGGAATTGAATAGCTACGGTGCTAGTGAGTGTACACAGGTAAGGTGCTAGTGAGTGTATACAGGTAAGGTGCTAGTGAGTGTACACAGGTAAGGTGCTATCAAGAGGGAAATCTCTTTTCAGTAACACTTTACGTAAAGCACCCATGTATTATGCGTTCATAAAGTATGATACACATGGATAACTATTTATAACAAGGCATACATTATAGCCATATTTATTATCCATTATGAATGCTCTGTGAAGCTCTCATCCACAATGCGCTACAGATACTTTTATAATGCATTATAATAGCTTTTATCGATCATTATAATGCACTATGAAGGTAATTATAATCCATTATGACGACTGCTTTAAGATACCACATTTTCAAACAGCATGTCCTTTAGTCTGGCTTTAATTTGGGTTTGCATAGATTTACTCTTCCAACTCAAAAAGTCACAAATGTCAGGCACATACTATATGGTATGCAGGTATAGTTCACTAAGAAATGAAACTGCACTGCATTAACTCTCCCTCCTACATCATTTTCACATAATATTTTCACTTTAATACAAGGCATCTTCAAATGCTTTAAATAATGTCTTCGTTTTTGTATAGAAACTTAGTTATTTTTTATG
This sequence comes from Mormyrus lacerda, assembly GCA_015163995.2. Lineage (NCBI taxonomy): Eukaryota > Metazoa > Chordata > Actinopteri > Osteoglossiformes > Mormyridae > Mormyrus > Mormyrus lacerda. The sequence continues at coordinate 31,642,922 of JAABNX020000070.1, forward strand.
AGTAAATCACATCACAATTAAAATAATTTAAGAAAGTTCATCATGCCAAACAAAAAATATTTCTTCCAGTTTCCATAAATGAAACACATTTTCATTTTTATTTTGTAATTATGAAACACACACACAAAATAAATTTTAAAACTGCAATGTGTGCAAAAATATGTTTCATTGCATACCCATACAAAGAGAATTCATAGGAATTTGCTGTTTTTATTTCATAAGAAACCTACAAATCATAATTTGTTGGCTAAAAAGCTGGAGACTGACTCAATTCCCAAGTAGTAAATAGTGTAAAAGAATGAGGGGAACTTACCTCTGTAGGCTTAAGGTCTATGTCATCCTAAGACAACCATCAGTGTTGCCCTTTTTATAGCCGAGGCTGTTGACTCATCAGCCAGTGAATCACTGCTACTTTGGCCCATGTTCTGACTTTCTCTAGCAGCAAAACAAGGCCGTGACTTCAGCCAGGTACGCCTGTTAGCTGAGCTCCCACTGCGGGACGGCATCCCAGACATGCAGCCCTGTTAGGCTTCTCTGCTACAGTCACACCACGGTGCACTTCTGTCGCCTGCAGCGGACTATCTGCGCTCCGCTATCGGCTCAATTGGCATGTTAATCTTGCTGCCTGCTTTGAATATTTACAGTGTAATAATCATATTTAAACTAGTAATGGAGATGTATTGTGAGAATACTGATAATGCTGTGTCATTTAACCTGGAGAAAGCACCAGTGTGATAAACTCTGTGTTGATAGATTTAATAATTCATAAATGCATATGCATATATTTTATCACCAAGTAATATAATTTTTAAAAGGAACATCTGCAACCACAAGTATGTTTTATTGTCTTTTACTTGTGACAAAAAGTGGAATGGTGTCATTTTAACAAAGCCAGACACAGAGTGTACTTTTCAGTAATAAAACGTACAGACCAGCATGACCACACTAATCCATTTCCCGGTTACTGTCTGATATAAGTCAATCTTTACCAACAAATGCGATAAAATCACTCATAAACATGCACACGCAAACCTGCGGTGCAGGGATGATTCATTTTTATTTAATGAGTTTTAAAGTGTAGTATGGATTTTAGCTGTGTCACCTGCATCTTTGACTCAGCTGTTGGAGATATTCCTGATTTGTGTCTCTCTGACTCTTGAGAGCAATGTACTAGCTTATGATAGAGACCTGCCAGTTTAATTATCTCCAGACCTTCTTGCCAAACTTCTCCTCTGATGACCAGTAAAACCAGTTAGGACAGGAACACTGACATGGCCTGTGTTGCTTCACCCAAAGAATACGAGCTGCTGGCCTGGATTCTGGAGAATCCTGGAAATTTGTCATGTGCATTTTAGCTCGGACTTTCATAGGATATTGGAAAACGATTTCCCTTGATGCAGAAATTCAATGACCCTTCATTTTCAGAGAAATGTTTGTGGTTAGTCCCCTGGCTGAAACGCAGTGCAAGTCAGCGATAAAGATCGCGTGGTCTGCTTATATTAAGCTCTAAAAATAGCAGTTAGTACAGTCTGTGATTTGAGCAAAAAGAAATGCAGAAACACAATACAATGCGATATTAAAATATTTTAAGTAAACATTTGTTTCATTTTCCTGTACCCATAAAAAACTGAGTAAAAGTCACAGACCATGTGGTAATAGGTCAAGAACATGGATATTTCTGTTTCCAGCTTGAAAAGTGGAAAATGATATGTACTCGCTTGCCTTGAGTTCCTTAGCTTAAACGTCACTTTAAAAACATTTGAGGAATTCAAGGAACTTTTCTTCAGGGCAAACTGCACATGTTGTGAATTCACTTGCGCGGAAAGGTGACAGCTTCCAAGAAGGCCTTCGGAAAGTTTCTCGTAAGCAGAGCTCCTGGCCCGAGGTCTCTTGGAAATGAGGAAAACACATTTCAGCCGGTACTGTGAAATGAGAGCTGCCTTACTTGTTTTGCATGTGGTATCTTTCATTTCTAGGGAAGGTGCTGAAGCACCATGTCGAACATCCAATACAAGCCGCGACACGGAGTGAATTTCAGGGACGTTGATGGAGATTCTCAGGCTTTGTGTGATGAGTTTTAAGGGGTTGTGTTTTCTGTTGCCTCTCTCCTCCTGGGCTTGGCCATGGGTTTAGTGCTGAGTGCCGGTATTTACCACCAGGCTACGCATTCGCTTGAGCCCCCTGTTGGCCACAGTCACTACACTATATATCAAAGAAATACACTCCTTATTTACCATATCTTGCTAAACAGCCAGCTAGCTATGGTCTTCTGACTCCATTCAATGGCTACTTACTTAGCCTTTAAAACATCCAAAGGGGTGACTTATGCAGTAGGCCCCCAGAAACAGGAAATCCTTCCCTGTGGATGATTTTTGATGGGTCTGGGTCCCTCGTCACTTGGGACTTCAGCATTGCTACAGTACATCATGGTTGGTCCCTTTTGGGTTTAAACCTGCCATCATCTTACTTCTAAGGGCCTTGCTAATTAAGCTGGTGTCTGACCTTCAGAAGATCATGGAGTCACCAAACCCAAGACCAACAATGTCTCACATAAAAGTGTCTCTGAGGTCGTTTTCCCACTCTGATTCACTGTTCCACCTAAGGTGGGTGGCCATTAGTGAGGAAATTAATACCAGAATACGTGACTAAAGATTTTAAACAATAAAATATTACACTTTGATCAGTTATTTTACTGTAACATTTTTAGTGATTAAGATCACTGGTCATTCATTGTCATAAAAAACAATGCTGCTCTGAAAACTGCTGAATGCCAGTGGAGTATCTACTGTAACTGTGTCAAGGTTAAATCTATCTGGATGTTTGCTGTGTGCATGTTCTTCACAAGCTCTTCACATATGTCCCACATGCTCTTCACATGTACTCTAAGTGCTCTTCACATGTGCTCCAAATGCTCTTCACATGTACTCTAAGTGCTCTTCACATGTACTCCAAATGCTCTTCACATGTGCTCCAAATGCTCTTCACATGTACTCTAAGTGCTCTTCACATGTACTCTAAGTGCTCTTCACATGTGCTCCAAATGCTCTTCACATGTGCTCCAAATGCTCTTCACATGTGCTCCAAGTGCTCTTTACATGTACTCCAAGTGCTCTTCACATGTGCTCCAAATGCTCTTCACATGTGCTCCAAATGCTCTTTACATGTGCTCCAAATGCTCTTCACATGTACTCTAAGTGCTCTTCACATGTACTCTAAGTGCTCTTCACATGTACTCTAAGTGCTCTTCACATGTGCTCCAAATGCTCTTTACATGCGCTCCAAGTGCTCTTCACATATGCTCCATGTGCTCTTCACATGTGCTCCAAATGCTCTTTACATGTACTCCAAATGCTCTTCACATGCGCTCCATGTGCTCTTCACATGTGCTCCAAATGCTCTTCACATGTACTCCAAATGCTTTTTACACGTGCCTCACGTATTTTATGCGGGGCTTTCTGAGCAGTGCATAGACCAATGTCAGTGCCATGTGATGCCATGTGATGTCTCTGGTGTCAGTGCTCTGTGATGTCAGCCAATAAGGCAATTCTGCAATTTTTATTATCTAGAACGTAAGATGTTGTTTCAATTATCTTTTCAGTTATGCAGTTTCTAAAACATTGACATATATTGCAAGAAATATGAACCATCTTTAAAAGCCAAATCCTTTGAGGATGCTGATACCATTGATAAAAGTCATTGCAACACAAAGGTTTATTAAAACTTCTCAGTTGATGCCAAAGTCCAAACCTGAACAGAGTGTTTTCCCAGTTGGTAGGTACCCTCCAACACTGTCAAAGGAAATGACTAATCTGTTTATCAGATGCCAGGATGATGCTAACATTTTTTAACATTTTGTTTTCATTCGTTGTGCTCCATATCAGACCCTTTACCACTGTTCACTTAACAGCCCTTCCTGTTAAGATGAGCTTTTAGCTATTATCACTGAGCATACATTTCAAGTAACGAAGAATTCCTACAAAAAAATCTGGCTTATACTAAAGTGCATAAGCAGCATGATTTTGCCTATCACACTAACTTGGGTCATAGGCTACTTCTTTGGTGGTTGCTGTTATTTGGACATCAAGGCTCTATGTCCGAATCACTGTAAGTAATTCCTAAAATGTGGGTGGTAGAGCTCAGACCTTCCTGTCTTTTACTGCCCCACAAAATCACTCTCTATGTCATGGGTATCAGTCCTCATCACACGAACAGCAATAACCCTAACAACACTGCATGAAAACAATATTCATAAAGGTGAGTCACACGGCGTTGGCCTGCAAGGCAAGGCCCAGGAAATAGCATACTCATTCTGGGAGCTTTCTGTAGGATTCTGTCCTTAATACTTAGGAAACAGCATGTTCAGTGTGGGCTGCTTTCTGTAGGATTCCGTCCTTAGTACTTAGGAAACAGCATGTTCAGTGTGGGCTGCTTTCTGTAGGATTCCGTCCTTAGTACTTAGGAAACAGCATGTTTGGTGTGGGCTGCTTTCTGTAGGATGCCGTCCTTAGTACTTTATGGAGCTGCTGGTTTTGTTACTTTCTTTCACGTGGTTTGTTACCATCCTAATCCTAGAGCACCATTCTACCCCACATGGTGTTTATGTGTATCGCCTTGCCAAATGCTTTAAGGACATCACAGTAGTTCGGTCTTCTTTTTGCAGAGAGGAAGTTTTCCACCACAGTTAGTCAGCATCATGGACCTAAAGACACTGGAGCATGTCTAGCTGTCCCCTTTGTCTCGATCAAGAATGCAGCTTTCCTCAGTCTGAAGAAAGAATCGAGTGTTAAGCCTTTTCTTACGAACTTTGAGTGCTTAACGCGCTGAAAGGGTCTCACTTCTGCATCCTCATGTTCTGAACCTGCGTCTGGGTGCTGGTCTAAAGTTAATGTTGTAACTGCAGATTCCTGCCGCATGCTAATTGAAGTGCTTTGCAAGGCCAATGAGAGACGATGCATCGAGCACTTCTCTAACTTATGTCATTCCTCCTCCTTAGTGCGAAACCAAACAAACATTGCAGTCGCACCCTGACGTCTGACCGGCACGCGTCACTGAAGGGAGATTCAGGACCGCCTGCAGGCCCAGCCAGTGTAATTGACTTTGGCAGTCTGGACAAAAGGCTGGCTTCTGGGACCATTGTGTATAAATTCACGCTATGGTGGCAATCAGTGACGTCTGAGGAAGAGCTGAATCAGCCAAATTGTTATGGCCTGTGGACAACGTGTCCACAAATTGTTATAGGGATGGCCAGATTTCATCAGTTACTGTAAAAGCCCTGTGAATGTGCTTCCAGTAACTCTTTTAATACTTAAACCCAGTTTGTTATTGATTCTTCATATATCTATTCATACAAACCATTCATTTAACATTTCTAATATAATAGGCTTTATGACAGTTTGCTCATATGTGAATGTTGGCTGTAAGTTGGATGTTCCTAACTCGCGGTCTGCCTGCGTATCCCTTTCTTCTTATTTGGATATAGAAATAAGAGAAGTCAAATGCCTACATTTTACCGATACATGTGCAGCTCTGCATGGAAACATGTCTGAAAGAGTTTGTTTTGGCTATAAGGCAAAACTCACGCGACACATATTTTCCCTGGATATGACATCATTGCTTTCTTTTATTTGCAATAAAAGTCTCTGACTCAAATCATTCTTCTACAGGTAATGTCTCTCCCTGTTTTGTCATATTGATTAAAAATAAGACACAGGCTGTACTCATTCTTGGTATACAGATGTTCTGGTTTCACTTTCCCAACTTTGGCATTAAAACCGTTGTTTTGCATGAGACTAAGCTCTCAGAAGTGTGTCCCGTGTTCGTCCTGATAGGGTGTTAATACGGCTCTCAGAAGTGTGTCCTGTGCTCATCCTGATAGCGTGTTAATACAGCTCTCAGAAGTGTGTCCCGTGTTCGTCCTGA
>JAABNX020000070.1:31660103-31678277 GCA_015163995.2 Mormyrus lacerda
GATTAATTCTATGTAACACTGTTTTACACACATAAACATGTTCAGGGAGGAGTGATGACCAGAAAAGCTGAAAATCACATAAAGGAGAGGAGGTGAGGGGAGAGGTTAGGAGGAGTGGTGACCAGCGATGGCTGTAAGTCATATAAAGGAGAGGAGGTGAGGGGAGAGGTCAGGAGGAGTGGTGACCAGCGATGGCTGTAAGTCATATAAAGGAGAGGAGGTGAGGGGAGGAATTGGGGGAAATGGAGAACAGCAATGGTTGAAATTCATATGAAGATAAGGAGGACAGGGGAGGAGAGGGGAGTGGGGGGGGAGTGGGCAGAGGTGACCAGCAATGGCTGTAAGTCATATGAAGGAGAAGAGGTGAGAGGGGAGGTCAGGAGGAGTGGTGACCAGCAATGGCTGTAAGTCATATGAAGGAGAAGAGGTGAGAGGGGAGGTCACAGAGGAAAAATATATGAAGGAGAGGAGGTGAGAGGGGAGGTCAGAAGGAGTGGTGACCAGCAAAAGCTGTAAGTCAAATGAAGGAGAGGAGGTGAGAGGAGAGGTCACAGAGGAAAAATATATGAAGGAGAGGAGGTGAGAGGGGAGGTCACCGAGAAATGGTGACCAGCGAAAGCTAAAAAATATATGAAGGAGAGGAGGTGAGGGGAGAGGTCAGGAGGAGTGGTGACCAGCAATGGCTGTAAGCCATATGAAGGAGAAGAGGTGAGAGGAGAGGTCACAGAGGAAAAATATATGAAAGAGAGGAGGTGAGAGGAGAGGTCAGGAGGAGTGGTGACCAGCAATGGCTGTAAGTCATATGAAGGAGAAGAGGTGAGAGGAGAGGTCACAGAGGAAAAATATATGAAGGAGAGGAGGTGAGGGGAGAGGTCAGGAGGAGTGGTGACCAGCAATAGCTGTAAGTTAAATGAAGGAGAGGAGGTGAGAGGAGAGGTCACAGAGGAAAAATATATGAAGGAGAGGAGGTGAGAGGGAGGCCAGGAAGGAGTAGAGAATGTCAATGGCTGAAAATCATATGAGAGAGTGGAGGTGTGAGGAGCGGTCACGGAGGAATGGGGACCAGCGAAAGCTGAAAAATTTCTGAAGGGGAGGAGGTGAGGGGAGAGGTCAGGGGGGAGTGGTGACCAGCGAAAGCTAAAAAATATATGAAGGAGAGGAGTTTCCATCTGCTGTTCTTCCAAACAGTACATGGTTAGATACTATTTTATTTAAAGACATCAGCCCTTTAAAGACACACACACACACACATAAAACCATAATTTTATGTATCATTATTTTAAAAGATATTAATGTTTTTTAAAAATATATATACATATATTTCTATTTTTCTATGACTTTTATTTAAGTTTAATTTTCTATCAGAAATAATGTTTATGCTTCACGATTGCAACATGACTGACATTTACATTTCACATCCACCTTCATATTTCAAGCATTAATTGTCACGTATATTTAGCGGAACACAGCGAACTTGTATCACAGTTGCAAGGGAAGGGACAGATATACGGGGGGACAGCAGGACAAACAGCAGTGCAGCACAAAACTGTGCAACTAGAATTAGCAACAGTTAATAATATATAATAAATACATGCAATTGGGAAAATAATGTAAATAGACTACACAATAGTTAAATAAATATTGGAAAAGTGCAGCCTTTCTTTCAATCTTAAGCTGAAGCAAAGTAATTTAGGTGAACCACGATGACTCCAAGTGGGATTTTTGGTTCCTTTATAAAAGCTGGATGTGCAGGAAGAGGCGGAGGGACAGGCGGCTGCGAGCGACGCTGTCCGCGGTGCTGAAGGCGCGCGCCGTGGTTAACGCCCTACACTTACACACAATCACCATCCGGCCATTATCGCTTTAATTGCATTCATGTGATTACATAGAAATGTAGGTATGGCACCGCCTGTCTGACCTTTACAGAGATCCATAAATTAGATGCATTCGTGCAGACCCTGGACCGGCGCATCAGCTAAAGCCGCTTATGTTCCATGCAATACTTTAATAATGTTATCTTCGGGCCCATGTTATCGCACAAGCACCACCACCCGTAGGGAAACTGTGCGTGATTGATATCAACAAACGGAGAATGACCTAAGTATGTATCACCCACGTACACGTCACACAATATATATCACACACACATATCGGACATCGAAGGTTCCGCAAAGTTGAAGAAGAGGATCATGACACAACTTAATTAGTTAATTTACTATTTACTACTTAAACGTTAATTTAGTCATCGAAACTGCATATTTCATGACTGCTTTAAATCCCTTGCTATTCTATTAACCACACTAGCAAAGAAAACACCGAATAAACGCGCGTCTTCCCGATTTTCATTCTTCATTTGGTTAAGCATCAGCTCACATCCGGACGTAAGTATATCAGCCAGAGACGTTACCTTTTCGCCAGTAGATATGACCCTTATCATTGATGCTCCTGCTGACGCTTTGCCACTAAATGCCTGGGCGCTTGTCTTACAGAGCATACCTGCGAAAATCAGCTGAAGTAGTGACTCTCTTCCCGGACAAGACATGCCGGTTCAGCTTCATCTCACAGTGGTTCCATGCAGCGTGTATTTTACTGTAGTGTTTTACCATATCCGCCGGGAACGAAGAAAACACGCACGTTCATTTTTTTTGCCCCCATAATTTTAATAATATTTCGTTTTTTCTTTTTTAGGTTACATTAAAAACATCCAAATGTCCATTTTCTTTTGGTTTCCGAAAATACCGCAAAATCTAATGGAAGCTCTCAATTCCTCCAGTCTGCTATTGACCTGCATTGACGTCATTGCGTCATTAGGTTTCCCCTGGAAACACTGGGGGTCCAAAAATGGCAACACATTAATTCACCCCAACCCCCCGACTGTTTGCATCACTGCTCCACTATCCAGCATGCCTTTTCATAATGCACAGGGTGCGGGGGGGCACACACCGCTCACCGACAAGCGCTTATTTTTAGGAGAGCCAGCTCTCGGGTTATTTTATTTCGCGCTGCTTAAAAGACGCATATTGTAGAATGAGAAACAGCGCCACTTGGCTAAAAATAGCGAGCGTCTAACAGTGAGCGCTCAGGAGATCCTGCGACGGTGCCGGAGCGCCGGCATCCCCGCGCAGATCCGCCGCTTCATTTCACTGCGCTATTCTCTTCTTCTCCATCGCCTTTTTAAGTTAGCAGAGACCAGCAGGAAATTTCTCAGCATAATTCTAAATAATTTCCATTTACACAAAAATGTATTAAATAAAATCACATATACTTTGTTTTGCGTTAAAATGGAACATACTATACATTTTGTATTCTTAGCCTTTATGACTTAAAATTGCAATCGTAGCATATTCAGTGCATTTATACATTCATATACTCACTCCTTACGTTGCTCATGTAGCAGGTGCAGTCCCAGAAGGGCTGTGACTATTTCATTGCTTATCCGCTGCCCATAGGATTACGTACTGTAAAATAGATTCCGTCTTCAAACGTTTGAATTATTAAAAGTTCATTACTGAGCAGCATATAATGTGAGGTGACAAATGGGGCCACCCTGTCCTTGTAAAAAAAAAGGTGAAAATCACAGCTGCTTTGGAAAATGGAAGGATATACTGATATCACAAATCTCAGAAAAATGGCTTTAATCTCCTACGGTACGTCACACATTTCACACACTTCACCTTGAGCTGCCCATGTTATGCCAAGCAAGCTGGTGGTATGGAGAGCAGGAGAGCCACCTGTGAGAAGTGCTGAGTGTTTCATCTAAGATGCTGAGCAGCCTTGGGCGGGCAGACAGACCCTTCCCAAAACCATCCTCACCATGCTTCCTTTCCTAGGTTATCTCCAGGGCAGGGAGTGATTGCTTGTAATCCGGTGCAGACAGGACACCGGAGGTGCGGGAATTCCTGGGGGGCCAATCTTGTGGGGGCTGGTCTGTCTAACCCTGACGTTACAGCTGTTTTTCCAGGCTGCCCAAGCTGGCGGTCAAGATCCGTGCATTTGAAAGTTGGCCTCAGGAGATGATTAACAGATACTGCTGTATTTCATTAGTAGCTAATTGATCGTTTGATCATGATTGGCAAAATATACCTGGCCCCCTCTTCCCCCCACCAACTGCAAAATGTATCAAGTGGGACACTGGTAGTCTCATCTGAAAAACAACACTAAAATGACTGCTGAATGTTGACCCGGTCCTCGCCGTGAAAAAGCACCGCATTTCTGACCGTTCTTATCTGTCACTTAGTGTTACAGATGCCAGCATTAGCTGAAATATTGCTCAATGTGTCTGCAGAGATGATGAGTGGCAGTGGGGATATTGCCAGTGCCCATGGTAATGTTACAGATGCTGTTCAGAAGACGTACCTACAGGCTGTACCATCTTAGCCTGTGGGTGACTGTCAGCCCTGACTAAACCCAGCGTAAGGCTCTTCCAGCTGAAACATTTACTGTAAAGTGTCTCTATGCATTTAAGTTTTTTTGCTGACTTTTTAATCTAAAGCAGAGTGTGGGGTCTATGGAGCTATTGGGGGATGAGGGCCTTGCTCAGGACACAGCAGTGACATGGCTCAAGGTTCAAAACCAGAATTAACTTTGGGCTACAGACACAGCGAGGAGGTCCTTATTCAGGCTAATGTACTGAATGCCATTCACAACAGTGGGCTGACGCCTAACCCAAACCCATTCATATTACTGATGCCTAACCATAACCTATTTCTATAGGCTGATGCCTAACCATAACCCATTCCTATAGGCTGATGCCTAACCATAACCCATTCCTATAGGCTGATGCCTAACCATAACCCATTCCTATAGGCTGATGCCTAACCATAACCCATTCTAATGCCTTGCCCTGTGTGTAATTGATCAGTATGTAAAAGCAGGTATAGAGGCTCACGGATGGAGTTTGAAGTCATGTTTAGCAAAGTTGCTGTTTGATAAAAGAAACCAGGTATAGATAAGTATTTCACCTCCATAGCCGACGTATGAGCGATGTGTTCAGAACATGGACAGAAAGTGGGCTTTGCTGCCCAATCAATAAAAAACTGACACAAATGGGGAGACACAAGCCAGCCTAAACATGAGCTTCATTTTCACCATTTCCACTTTAGAAGCGATATCTGGTCCTTTAATTAATTCTTTCCCAGAGGGTTGGGTGCCTCCAAAGGCTGGTGCTGCGGTGGCATTTGACTCGTACAGCTAGTCAGCTTTATGTTATTTTACTTGCTACCAGCAGTGCTGCCCTGAGTTACTTTACCCTGTATCTATCCACCAGGTTTCATATTGCTCTGTGGAGGCTGTTATGAATGTACTCATGTGACCGGATTTAACTCTCCACTTTTCATAACAGATGGAAAAGGTTGAGTACTCTGTGACTGTCACTCTTTATATTCAACTAGTTGGTTGAAACAAAACCTTGGTCTGGATTAGTACTTTCTGGACCTGAACTATTCACCTGTATTTAGTGGATTATTTCTATGAGTGACTTCCCCAACACTGGTGTGCACTTGTAGCCGATGCTGTGCTGAGATACAGTATGTTCATTTGCTTCATGAGGTCTTGGCCTGTAGACAACAGGAAACGGAATTCCATCCAGCATTTGACTGCTGAGGGTTTTCGTAGGAAGGACCTTTTGTGTTCATGCTCTGGCATCTTTATCCGCAATTTGATATTAGTCAACGCATTTGAACATTTTTTCCCGGATCCATTCGCATTTAAATCACCACTATTTCCCAGGATGGTCATACACACCTTACAGTGCTATCATTATGTCAGTCACTGACTCAATATTGTCCAGCGCTATCACTGCACTATGTCAGTCACTTACTGCATATCGTCCAGCGCAATCACTGCACTATGTCAGTCACTTACTGCATATCGTCCAGTGCTACCACTGCACTATATCAGTCACTGACTGCATATCGTTCAACGCTATCACTGCACTATGTCAGTCATTGACTGCATATCGTCCAGCGCTACTACTGCACTATGTCAGTCACTTACGGCATATCGTCCAGCGCAATCACTGCACTATGTCAGTCACTTACTGTATATCGTCCAGCGCAATCACTGCACTAAGTCAGTCACTTACTGCAGATCGTCCAGCGCTACCACTGCACTATTTCAGTCACTGACTGCATATCGTCCAGCGCTATCATTGCACTATGTCAGTTACTGACTGCATATCGTCTAGTTTTATACTGTATAAAGTGATAAAGTGGTATCCCAGCATTCGATCTTGCCAATAAGATTCGCAGCGTCTGGGTGGGAGGGGGGGTCCCAGCTAATTTTGTCACCAAGATGTGAAAATGCTGCAGTATGCCTTTTTACTGTAATACCACCCAAGCCTAGTAACAACCTTAAAATTGTTCATAAAAAAGTTTATCCATTTGATTACACTACATGTATTTGTATTTGTTGCAATACATCTGCCTTCGCTCAGTGTTACCAGATATAGCTGACGGATTCTAGCCCAAAAATAGTTTAAAAACCAGTTTAACGAATGAAACTGCAAAAATATTTGATCAATAAATATTTGATCAATAGTTCAGTATTTTAACTGTCATGATTACTTCCTGTGCCACTTAAAAGCCGGGATACGCTGCTCCAAGCCAAATCTCAGCTCCTCTTATAAGCGATGCTGCAGAGCCTCACCTGTAGCCAAATGTCACGTGATCTTGATGACCGAAGCTTCGTTTCTCACCGACATGTCACACATGTCTCAGAAACAAGGGGCGTTAACGGATCCCAACCCGGAAGCAGACAAAGGGAGACAAGAGGGTCCAGCTGCAGACGCTCCACAGGAAATACGTCACCTCCACAGGAAATACGTCACCTCCGCAGGAAATACGTCACCTCCGCAGGAAATACGTCACCTCCGCAGGAAATACGTCACCTCCACAGGAAACGCATGATCTTTAGGAGCGTAAGGTGGAGCTCCGGTTAGGGTTAAGGTTAAGGTTAAGGTTAAGGTTAGTGTTTATTCGCTGTAACACAGAGTTGAGATCACGTATTCCCGGTGGAGCTCCACTCTACAGGCTTCTGCAGCTAGACCCTTCTCGCCGTAGATGCAAAACGACGGGGTTTATTTTAGGGATAACAGATCCGAAGAACACCAACATTAATGACAGGAGTAGGGAAACAAACTGAAACGAGGACAAAATACAAATGGCCTGATGACAAGCAGCAGGAAACAGCTGATGAACACGGGGTTAACGAGGGGCGTGGTTAATGAGGGGTGTGGTTAATTAGGGGGCGTGGTTAACGAGGGGCGTGGCTTGCGAGAGGGCAGGACGGACGAAGCATGACACCGCCCCACAGGGATTGTGCAGTTAACACTATTCCAATGGCAATATGATCTGTTCACGTCTATGTTCCTCTTTGCACAAGCACCAACAAACTCAGTGTGCATACAATGTGCCCACGTGCAAAACCGCCCAAAGCAATTTTGATCCACAAATTTTAATTAAATTCCACCCATTTGGTTGACAACCCACCAAATCTGACAACACTGCCCTCTCCTCGTCTAGAAGCATATCACTGCTGTATGCACAGCAGTGCACAGACCATGTGGAAAAGGGAAATGAACTGGGCTTAATGCATCAACATTAATCTAGCTAGAGGATGATGTCATTATATGCAATTTATACAGTAAACTGCAAATACACAGTCAATAGATGATAAAATTTGTTGTCTACTATTTTTATTACCATTATCGATTAGTTGTTGCAGGTCTACTGGTGACATTCAACCCGCAATGCAATCACTTTCTCCTTGCCCAGATTATGTTCAAGTCTTGCCTGTAAGTTTTTTATGTATTCTACACTTATATCCAAAGTTGGCTTAATTTCTCTACAGGTCACAAGCAGATCACTCATACATGGAAATGATCAGACCTTTTCCTCAAATGCTCTACAGGATGAAGGTTGGGTTGCCACATTCTGGCACTGCTGTCTTCTGTCTGAATCCATATTTAATGTATTGTAAGTCCTTCCTGTCCCCACGGCCATCACAAACTTTACATTATGTGCAGATACATGCAGATTTCCTGTATGGTCTCCAGGTGTAGTAAAGAGAACCTGATCTTTTTCTTCTTTGTACTGAATCTAACCAGCTTGCATACATGTGCTGTGAAAGGGAAAAGCACTGATCTTTAACAGCTGCCTCCATCTAGTGGAGCTCTGGAGGTACTGTGCGACCAGCTGCCTCCTTTCTGTCTCTAGCGGACTGTCCTCCTCACCCTTCACACGCGGAGCAGAAGGCGTCGGCACTGACATGCACATTTACGAGTGTGTTTTCCGACAGCACCAGTCCTGCAGTACCTACGCAGGAGTGCTGAGAGTCAGAGAAGATGCTGTTTGGTGTCACTTGAGCCTTTTTGCCACACGATTATGACATTCAGGAGATTCTATGGCCAGTTCTTCAAAGAGCAGGAGACAGATGAGTGTGTTTATCAGTCAGTGGCTGCCGTGAAGGAGCTGTTCTGAGATGCAGATGTATTCTCTGTGAGCGTAAAGGGCCATTGAAACTGCTTCCAGGAGAAGCAACTAAAGGACTCCATTCGCAGACTGATGTGCGTCTCTCTGCAGCTGCACAGGGACACTGCGGGCAGAAACAGGGACACTGCGGGCAGAAACAGGGATACTGGGGACAGAAACAGAGACACTGGGGGCAGAAACTCTAATACGACATTTTTAAAAATTCCTGAGGAGCATTAGCTTCTGTATGTACCAGTTATTATTTATTAGCTATTATATTTTCTCACTCTTTACAGTTTTGTGTTTACTGCACTTTACACAGTTTCAACCTTTAATTTTTATCACTCAGATTTCCAGATGATTCTGTTGTATCCACTGTCATTATCATCTACAGTACTTGTTTAGTGTTATTTTTCTGATTTAAATGACAGTACTGACAATAAATATTTAAATGACTGGTTTCATGCTGCATTCCCAGTGCATGCATATGTACTTGGCGATGATAAGACTGGTTTTGTTTCTGATCTTCAGCACACATGTGAAAGGCTGTGAGAAAAGCAACTGAATGAAGAAGAAAATAACTCAGCAGAACTATGAAAGTCAAAGTGCAAAGGCAGTACGCATAACGCAAACAATTGTTTGAGTGGCAGAAACAGAGATGGGTGCTCTTTGCCTGGACTTTAATGACCAGGAGAGAAATTTAACATTTTATTTAACAGGCACTTTTACCCAAAGAAGCATAAATGGACCTAATAGTGACCTTACAATCACAGACACAGTCCCCCAGTCCCCGGCAAACTAATTAATTATAAAAACATTTTGTACCTTGTAGGGACATTTCTCCTGTGCCTGTAAGAGAAACAGAAAGACAACATTTAAAAATAAATCTGTGAATGCAATCCAAAATGTAAAATAACCAAATGTCTTGTAAGTTCTTTGGTAACTTATGGTTGAGGTTAGGGATGGGTAGGGTTAGGGTTGTCCGACTTAGGGTGAGGTTTATGCAGTTAGAAATGAAAGGAGGGTCTGCACAAAGATAGGAACAGTGCAGCTGAGTGTGTTGACTTTAAACATCTGAGTAACTTTCCTCTTGAAGCTTAATAGGGTCTATGGCTGATGGATATTCTGATGCTTCCCATTGCAGACTAACACTTGAGAATGGCTTCTCCTCTCTTCCATCTTTCCCTCCTCTCCTCCCCTCTCCACTCCTCCTCTCTTCCCTCTTTCCTTCTCTTCTCCTCTTCACTCATCTTCCCTCCCCTCTCTCCTCCCCTCACCTATCCTTCCCTCTCCACTCCTCCTCTCTCCCATCTTTCCTTCTCCTCTCTTATCCTCTTCATTCTTCTTCTCTCTTCTTCTCCCTTCTCTTCTCCCCTCCTCTCCTCTTCTCCTTTGTCCCCTGGATCTCTGTCCCATCCTGACCCCCGAGTGGTCTCTCCTTACCCGCCTCCCAGTTCCTGTCTCCTTCTTTCCCGTTCCCATACTTCCCCTAGGTGGCGCTGTCTTTTACATAGCTCGCTTCTGCTATCTCAGTTCTGCACAAAGGCTTGCAGATGGTGACTGTACCCCCCGTTACCTTGCCAATGCGGAGATTAGGCATGATCCCGCCTTTGTTTCAAAGCCCCATGGGGCTCCTGCTCAGTCAGGATTCCTATTCATGGCAGTTTTTGTTGTCTCCTCCTGTTGTTTCTGCTGTGAGATGAGAGATGAAGGTACTGGCCTGCCCCCCCTATGGTGCCCGAAAGTGCGGGTGTGTGGTATGGCGTGATTACAGGCCTGGTCATACCGGACCCCAGATAAGAATCCTGATGCTGTGACAGTGAGCCTTTGAAGATAAGAGGCTCATTTGAATGCAGTTTTGCTGTTTTTCATCATCTAGGTTGAGGAAGCTAGTGATATATTGTAATAATGTTAATTCATCACTTTTAATGACTTTGCGAAGGTTACACATCGAAGGGGCATTGAGTTCTTGTTTGTGAAGGATGTACATGTCGAGCGTGAATAGCCAGACTGGTTTGTGACAGTGTCTCGATGGCAGCTTCCTGTGTGCTGCTGGGTCTCTGCTGCTCTCCCATTCGACACTGATGGGCTGAGCTGGCTATTGCCCTGCATGGTCTGCACTCTGCGGGAGGATGTGCTGCAGACTCCTACCCTACTGTCACCCCACCTGCTGAGATTTAACATAGCCCCCCTCCCCAACCCCCCGCACCACACTGGTTTACGGGACGGTGGCAGCAAATAAAATGACCACAGAATCTGAACAAAAAGTGCAAGGAATTTGTTGTGGTGCATTTGGTGGTATGAGGTGTAGAATTAAGCATAAAGAGAAAAGTACAAAAGAATGAATAGAATAAAAAGTACATGTACAGGTAAAAAACATGTAGACATATAAGTAAAGTAAACAGCTGCCTCATACCTGCCTGCTGCTGATGTGGGATCAAAGCGCCTTTTCCTGTAAGGATGCTCTCTGCGCGACTCCAGGATTCTTCATGAGAGGCATCTGCGTTTTTATATGTTTAGCAGACATTTCGAGCCAAAAAATGAACAATTGACAGAGCAGAGTCATTCAATCCCTGGAGTGATTGGGGGTTTAAGGGTCTTGTTCAGGGGCCAATGACAACTCCGTCGATCCTGGGACCCACCAATCACAGACAAAGCATCCTAACCTGCAGAGCCACAAACCGCCCCCCAGAAATACCGCACATTCACGAATATGCGTGTCCTCACTGCGTAGGGGCCGTGCTGCTGTTCTGTGTGTCGGTCATATCTTAGTAAATGTGCTGCCATGAGAAGGTGAGCACTGTGCTGTTTGTGGGGGTGGAGCTGAACCAGGAGTACACCCCCCTGCAGCCACACATGTCCCCAAAGGCTACCCGTCCTCTCTGTTCTGGATTCTGTCATTTCACACAAAATACGAGCTTCATTTTTAAAGCTAAGTGCAGCAGGAATGAGGTCTGACTCAGGGCACTTTGTGAATAAATGGCGGCCAGCCACTGAAATTAAGATGGATCGTAGGTAAGGAAAGCGTGAAGTCACTATGCGTGTAACCATACGTGTTTCACGCCTTTCTAGGTGAAAGCTTTCTGGTGGGATGCAGCAAGTGTGTTGTTTTTCAGTAAACAGTTTACACTCTTAGATTGTGTCACTTCCTGCTTGCTGTAGATGTTTAGCCATTAACACCCACCTGTACTGCCTGTGATCTGGGTCGCCGTGGCATTTGGTGATTCTGCCAGTGGGACATGCTGCACCCTCATGCCCAGGGTTCAAATTACACAGTGGTCATGCCCGCGCATTAAACCCATCTGTCTCTCTGAACTGTACCAGGGAGTTTCCGGAAGGTTCCCTGCAGGTCCTTCGGGTGAAGTAATGCACGTAGGAAGCTGTTAATGTTCCTCCTGCTGCCTCTCTCCGGCTGAGGTCACCGCAGGGTCGGTGAGTGGGTGACAGTGTCGGTTCATCAGCCTTTGAGCGGGAGCTGCTGTTTGATTTGACAAAGCGATGCTGAGCGGTGCAGGCGTGGACGGAGTCGCCGCCTTCCTGGGATTCCCTGATAAGGCAGGTGCCATGACATCAGAGAGCTGGAGCCCTCAGATAGAGAGGTGCATCCTGGCTTAACAGGCTGCCAGCGTCTCTGCTTTATGTGGGGAAATCAGTCGCCATTGATGTCCCTCCCTGCCCTGGATCACATTTTACAGCAGCGTTTTCTTTTTGCCGAGTGGCCTAGTGCATGTAATGTGTGATTGGAGGTTTGTGGAAGTTTCTCTGGACTCCTGGACCATGAGGAGCTGAAAGTGGGGGATCCCCTCCCCAGAGCTGCCCTTCAGGGCCAGTTTGGATGGAATTATTTTACAACATTTAACTTTTTGCCTTTTATCCAAAGCCTTGTAGGTTTTTGAGGGTCCCTGCCATAACTGGGGCAGGGCTCTGTCCCTGATCTTGGCCTCTGGCTGAGCAGCCGACCATCACGCAGCATCATTCTGGAGACCTGACAGCTTGGATTAGTGTGGAGCTGTACACAGAGTCATCTGCGACGTGAGCTATTAAGGCAGCTACAGGCAGGGGCGCTGTTGAGCTGATGAATACTGTCCCAGGAGGACAACGTGCTCCAGCTTTGTATCTATGACCTTCACTGCTTCATTTTCTATGACCTTCACTGCTTCATTTTATATATATATGTCCAAAGGCTGGAGCCAGCAGGTGACCAGAGAGCACCACACATGTCTGTATGTGACACACAGAGCTATATGCATTTTTAAGCATTAATTTATCCATCAGATGATTTTATTTAAGGTAGCATTGCCAGTTAGTCCCTGGAGTGATATAGGGGTTAAGGGCCTTGTTCAAGGGCCCAGTAATGACATCACTTTGCTGATGCAGGATTTGAACCAACAACCTTCAACCTGATAAGAGGCACAACATCCAAACCCACTGAGCCACACACTATCTCTAGGAATGTATTTGTAACATATACATACTATGCACACAGCCACAGGCATGCATGCATATCTCTGTTATATTTGCACGTATAAACGCATATCAACAGTGCTCTTCTGAGCACTGAGTTTCCCTCTGCCCTTTGCTTGCCTTGTTAACTGGCTCGGTTCCAGTGAGACCAGCTTTTCTGGCTCGGTTCCAGTGAGACCAGCTTTTCTGACTCGGTTCCAGTGAGACCAGCTTTTCTGGCTCGGTTCCAGTGAGACCAGCTTTTTGGCTGCCTTCCCCATCACTGTCTCTTCTATAGGAAACAGGAAATCTTTGGTCTGAGTGGTTTTCCTTGACACAGCATTTTCTCTGCTGAATCTTATTTACTCTGTAAATTTTGCCTTAGCAGAGCTCAGGCTGCATCCTCCCGCCATTTCCTGCCATGTGAAAAGCATCTCATTCATCTCTCTTCCCTGGCCTGATTGCTGCAAGTCACACATTTAGCACACAGTCATCTGGACTCATTGGAAGTGATTGGCTTGAATTAGTAACAAAAATGCAGGGAATCGTGACCTCATTTCAGTCCTGACTTTATTACTGCCCTGCGCTGTGATTTTGACCCTGCAGCGCTGATTGCTGGTGTCAGGCAGCACTTTGATCTCGGTGTGTGGATGTGAAGGTCCCAGTCCGGTAGGGAAGATGGCGCTTGAAATGATGGCAGCACTGACATCTGGGATGCATGATAGGATGCATCATTAAAGATGTAAATCACACCATTGTACTTCCTAGGATCGCAGGCCACGGATACACGGGATACACAGTAGAGTGGGTATGGGATACCCGGAAGAGGTACAGGATATCTGGCACGCGAGCATCCAATATCAGCGAATACCACCATCCAGTGTTACCAAATACCACCATCCAATATCAGCAAATATCATCATACAAGAATGATGATATCATGAAGTGGCATGCAGGGATGCAGCATGCTGCATAGCCATCATACACTATATAACGTAACATACATGGAGATCATTTTTTACAAAACATTTTCTGTGTCGACCATTTCTTCTATTAATTTTATATTTATTCCAAAATACACACTTTGACGTAAGGCTAGGCAATTAATCAAAACCGACATTCAGAACCAGCGAAATCTTGCCAATGTTAGTTACTGGTTTTCTTTTTTGTTTTGTTTGTTTTTCTGTTAATGCTTTCCCCAGTGTGCGTTCATGTACTGTCCCCTTAAAAACATACTACCGCATATGTCACGTGACTCCGCCCTGTCCAGTCTGCGACGCGGAAGAAACATGGAGGCGAACTCAAACTGAGCTGAATGAGCAACACGAGCAGCTTGTACCACAGAAAAATGCCATGTACGTCGTTTGGACACATTGTCCCTTTGGTGAAGACTACACCGAACAAAAAGAAATCAGATATAAAAGTTTCAGTGACCAAAGGTAACACCGTCAATCTGTTTAAAATCCAGTGGAAACCGCATTTAGTGATCACGTTTATATTCGCTAACCGCTTATATGGATCAAACGGCTTGGGAAAGAATCATTCCTGTACTGTTTAAACAATTCACTTATAGTAATAAAGCAATCCTCTTGCAGTTTTCATTTTGGGTCTTTTTATGCATAACATATGGAAAAAAAATGATGATAATTTTTTTACTTGCCTACTTTGCCTCGCGGTAACCCATAACTTCTGGCTAGCTACCTAAGGCTAATACTGCATGCACAGAACACCTGACGGGAAAAAGAATTCCAGGTGTAGACTCATCAAAGCTTATGATAAACCTCCAAAGACGAGCCAACGATATACAATAGCGAAACTGCAATAAGCTGTATTTTTTCTAAAGTACTTTATTATAGCGTATTTGAATTATACACAGTTCAATGATTTAATTTACACAGTACTGTAATTTGAAAAGCGTTTGAAACAGCCTTTTTAGGGAACTTGCTTTTTACATTGAAATTAAAATTTCAATTCATTTCAAGTGTTTTGTGCTTTGATTGCAGTTGTTTGAAATATTGAACAAATAACCATAAATGGTTCATCTGTTTGTTTCTTTCAACTATTTTAATATCATAAACATAAGATATGCAGTCTTTCATTAGAAAAAATATCCCAGCTTTAATAGTTGAGGATATTTACAGTACAAACCTTGTCAATGAAATATGAAGCCAAAACCCCCACATATTAATCGTCCATTAATCAAAGTGTTCAGTTGATTGTGATATTGATTTGAAGTCTTATTGCCCTGTAATAGAGAGTACAATAAATAACAAATAATAACCAGAAAGTACAGAGCCTGTGTTGGTGAATAAGTAAGTAAACAAGATGCATGGTGCAGACTGACCCTGCATCCACCCTTGCAGGAAGGTCTGTTATGGGTGTCATGCACACCTCACACACGTGCCCCCTGTGGTGTGTGTGAAGCCAGGGGCCCTATAGTGTGCTGCAGCTGGGCCCCGTCTGCCAGCCTCGCTGCCCTGCAGCTCACAGAAGCTCTTTGTTTTCCGAGTGTCACATTATGCAATCGTTACTGAGAAAATCCATGGGGGGGGGGGGTCGAGAAAGACTAGGCAAGTGGAAAACTGAGCAGGGAGAGAGCTGCACTACGGGGGTCCAGGAGTGGCTGGGAAACCCAATGGGAGGGAGCTGGCTCAGCGCCGCTGCGGGGGTCTGGTGTGTCCAGCAGGGGGTGCTGCCACACTGGTGGACTGCTTCTGTCAGTTCTCTGGGGTCCAGAGCACCCAGCAGGAACTGTGGAGCGCAGAGTCACTGATGTGGAGCGCTGATGGTCACTCTGGCCCTCATTGGAGGTGGGGTTGGGAGTACAGGGTAGTTGTACCGGGGCTCCGACGGGCCCAGGTCAGCGCTGCCCCCCCCGCTGTGTTCCATGTCTCGTGCTTGCAGCTCCCTCACAGCCCTGAGATATGCTTTAATCAGAGCTGACGTGCTGGGGGAGGTCATTCAGGGTGAGTCGCTCTATAGACGGCACTGTCGGGCTCACACGCTGGCACCCAGGCTGCCGGTGCTCCGCTGTGGAGTGGAGGGTGCGACTTTCAGCACTAGAAGTGTTTAGATGAAGGCCTCTTCATTTTTCTGATGCGGACCCTTCTCCAGGTGGAGTATGGATATTAGACTGCAGGTAGATCAACTTCAAAGCTGACTGGCCTTCAGAAGCCCCATGCTGGGGGACTAAAACCACCTCGTTTCCCGCTGAAGGAGTTTCACTGAACCCCATGTACTGGGTATTACTGAATTACTGCCTCACCATAGCTGTGTATCAATGTGCTTTCGAGTGGGTCTCTATCCAGTCTTGAAATATTTGCAGGGCTTCTTTATACATACATTTATCCCTCATAGAAAGCACTTCTTCCCTTTACTGCAATAACAAGGTAGACTGTAAGTGGTTACTTGAATCTGGTTTGTTCCTGGCCGATGCCTCGGGTGACATCTTGGCTTGCATAAAACTGTGTTCTTTAATTCTTTAAAAGCTACGTAGAGCTGGACATTTTGTTCCTTCTTGATCTTGGAGTTATGGTTGGAGGTGTGTTACAGCCAGATGTCTGACAGAGCACCTGACATCACTCCTGCATTGACTTGCTGTCCAGCCATGGATGTAAATAATAGTCGTATTTCTCTTCCTGACACCCACTTGCGCACGGGTCTGACTTAGTCTGCGGTGCCGGCCGTGAATCTGTTTGCCTGGAAAGGCCATCCCTGTGCACCCAGCGACACCAGCTGAGTCACGTTCCGGAAGGTTCTCACTGATATAAATACCCGTGTGGTACGTGTCGATTTCACTGGGTGACAGCAGGGCTGGGGGGACCTGGCAGTGCTGAGTCACCACGTCGATGACAGAAGAGCAGAGAGTGTCAGTGGCAGCTTGGTGTTTGGACTGAGTGAGTGTCGTCTTTTCGCGGGATCTCTAGGCAATCGGCCGTTTCTCATTGTCTGTCGGCACAGTGCTCTCTCTCGCCCCTTCCTTATCCTGCCTCAGTGAAGGTTAAGGAACTGCCAGTGCCCTCAAATCAAACACGGCTCCTCTGTATGAGTCTGTTAGGGGCCGTGGGTCTGTTTGCCCAGGAAGGCCAGCACTGTCTGCAAAGCTGCCCGCTGTCAGTCTTTGTAATGGCAGAAGTCTTTCATTTTTACGTAGCATCACCTCTGCACTCATATTGCTGTCCCACTGTGTGTGTGTGTGTGTGTGTGTGTGTGATGTACTATACTCCTAAAGGTGCCTGCTGCTTAATTAATGTGCTAATGCATTTCTAATTGTATTGTACTGATAATTAGGGATAGATGTAATATCATGGGAGGGAAAGTGTCCTTTTTGCACATATTACTTGCTAATGGCATATTCATCAATGATTACAGTCCCTTTAAGCTGTAAACATCTTTTATTTAACCAGATGTGTAAACTATTGAAGTTACATGCTGCACAATAACAAGTATGTTGTAGATATCGTGCTTGTCGGAATTCTTTTACCGGAATGTTGGCTTGTTCCTCCATGCTCAGTGGTGCACCCTGGTGTTGACTTTCAGAACGACCGTATAAAATGTCCCCGGGGGGGTTAAAGCTGCCCTGTTCCCTTGGATCTTGACTAGCTGCTGTTAGCCAGTGTTGTTTTCTCTGTCAGCCTCTCCAATTTATTAAGATAGAATTAAGTGATATTTTAATCCCCGAAGTGGGATGTTATGTCCATAGCGCAAACACAGCCCCCACATTATTCCCGCTCTTTGAAACAGGCCTGTTTATGTGCAGTTCCCAAAACACGTGTCCCAGCGTGACTGGGTTGGTCATTTTAATCTGTCTCTGTGCTCTGGTGACTGCTGTACCTGGCCAGTCTGAGTTGGTCATTTTAATCTCTCTCTGCGTACTGGTGACTGCTGTACCTGGCCAGTCTGGGTTGGTCATTTTAATCTGTCTCTGTGCTCTGGTGACTACTGTACCTGGCCAGTCTGGATTGGTCATTTTAATCTCTCTCTGCGTACTGGTGACAGCTATACCTGACCAGTCTGGGTTGGTCATTTTAATCTGTCTCTGTGCTCTGGTGACTACTGTACCTGGCCAGTCTGGGTTGGTCATTTTAATCTCTCTCTGCGTACTGGTGACTGCTGTACCTGGCCAGTCTGGGTTGGTCATTTTAATCTCTCTCTGCTGACTGCTGTACCTGGCCAGTCTGGGTTGGTCATTTTAATCTCTCTCTGCGTACTGGTGACTGCTGTACCTGGCCAGTCTGGGTTGGTCATTTTAATCTCTCTCTGC